>JZKD02S1353694.1:615217-646778 GCA_000966675.3 Picea glauca | reverse complement strand
AGTTGTTCTTCAGGGAGGTATTCCGGTTGCACGGGTTACCCAGGCAGATAGTCAGTGATAGAGATGGGCGCTTCATCAGCGCTTTTTGGCAGGATCTTTTCAGATTGGCAGGCACCGAGTTAGCTACGAGTACCAGCTACCACCCACAGACATATGGGCAGATAGAGATCATCAACAAATGGGTGGAAGGGTATCCGAGGAACTATGTGGGGGGACAACAACACACTTGGGTGAGATGGTTACATATGGGTGAGTATTGTTACAACACCACTTACCATATGTCCATCAGGATGTCACCATTCAGGGCATTGTATGGGTACGATGCACCTTCATTTATAGATTCTGCATTTGGGGACAACAGAGTTCTCGGGGCTAAGGATTGGGTGGAGGAGAGTCAAAGGATCCTGCAATCAGCAAAGGAGAACTTGCAGTCAGCTCAGAATCAACAGAAGATATATGCAGATCGACACAGAGTTGAGCGCAGTTTTGAGGTGGGAGACTTGGTTTTCCTGCGATTACAGCCATACCGACAGTCTTCATTGAAGAGGAGCAGAGCAGAGAAACTAAAGCCAAAGTTCTATGGGCCATACAGAGTCATCAGGAGGATAGGTGAGGTGGCATATGAGCTAGAGCTACCAGAGGGTAGCAAGATCCATAACTTCTTTCACGTCTCTTGCCTTAAAAAGGCGGTGGGACAACATATTAGAATTTCACAGGAGTTGCCACCCTTAGATGAGGAGGGTCAATTGGAGCTAGTGCCTGAGGAGGTACTAGAGCAGAGAGAATGCAGGTTAAGGAGAAGGATCATCAGAGAGTGCTTGGTTAGATGGAGAGGACTTCCAGTGGAGGATGCCACATGGGAGGGAGAGCATATTTTGCAACACCCAGGGTTGATGTTGCTTGAGGACAAGCAATCTCAGGAAGGGAGGACTGTGATGTCCCGTCCCCAAGATTAGGCCAGCAGGGAGTGAATTAGTAGTCTATATGTTCCCGTAGACTATATTCAGGCAAAAATAGGGAACCAGATGGAGAAATAAGGAGGAATTAAGGCTAAACAATAAATTAAGCCAAAATACTTAGGAAAAGTCACTTAATCCTAAGTCAACGGAGAATTAGAATGAAAAGGTGATAAGGGGGCGACTTAATTGACAAATAAATCACTTAGTAGGAAAGGAGCCTAGGTTATGTGATGTCAATGAAGAATTAGGTCGGGAAAGATATAAAGAGAGGAATTTGACCTAATTCCTCATTATGCATTGTTATGATTTGATGTTGAGAGTTCTGAGAGGAGGAGGAGAGTCGACCTTACTGTTTTGTGGATTTCTGGAGGAAACCACCACCATTGATCGGTTTTGGTGTTGAAAGACACACCCTATCCCATCGGAGATACCATCCAGGTATTTCACCGTTCTTTTCAGGAGAGATTATTGTGGAGGGTGCAACTCATCCAAGGAGGGCGCAAGTCATTTTGGAGATTCATAGATCTGCAGTAGACCATGGTCCCGATTGCATATTCATTCCGACCCAGTAGAGATCCAGCCAGGGCGCTTCCATTGAGCCATTCATCATCATATTCCGATGATGGAATCTTGCGGATCGTCCCATACAGCCATTTAGGGTGCAGTCATCCCGGACAGACGTTTGGCATTGCATGCAGGGGTTTCCTATCAGATCTAGCCAAACCCTTCCGACCCATTTCATCATTGGACGAGACGAATGTTTTGAGCTATATAGCAGCATATTCCGACGGTGGAATAATTTGGGGTGCATTCAGTGCCCAAGGAAGGGCGCAAACCCCCCAGGGGTCCAGATCTAGTGCTGTAGAGGTCTGATCCAAGTTTCGTCAAACATTATTCCCAGTGCATAGGCTAGGGCACATTGATTGGAGAAGTTTCGAGTTCATTCTGACGGTGGATTCTTTAGATCGAGTTTTCGAGCTGGTAGCAGTTACCGTACTTCTCTGGAATCGCTCATTTTTGCCTATCTATCCGTGCATGTAGTAGATCTGTTGTCTTCTTGCGGTCACTAGTATTTCTTTTGTTATTTGATTGTATTCCAGTACAAATCCATGAGATCTGACTGACGTCTAGTCTCTATATTTCAGTAGGTGATTTGTATTCCCATGCATGCACTATTATTATTCATGATATTGAGCAGTGGACATTCTATACTATTGCATGCGTCTTTTTATGATTGTTAAACCTTCATTATGCAACATGCACTTGTAATAAACAACATGCAACCATAATAACCAACAGGCAAACACTATAACCGAAGAACATCTCAATCACCCAGCTAAAACACATCCAGAAACCCCCAGTGTATAAGATCTGCACACCAGAGCAGTGGAACAGTAGAAAATATCTTGATCAACCGGATCAGGGATATTTCAGATCAAACAAGGTAGAAATTCAGAAGGACTACACCACAAACAAGATCATTCACTCCCAGGTATGCAAATTTATTTTATGGTCATTGTTTTTATTGTACTAATTTTGGACATAAGGTTGCAGATTGTAGGTATTATAAAAGAAATGTTCAAGCAAGAAGTGCCTATGTGGCTGCATGTAACATTGAGTGTTACAAATGTCATAACTATGGACACATAGTCGGTGATTGTAGAAGCATGATCGATACTTCCATGAAAGAGAACATTGATATCAGATATAAGAAAGTATGGATAAGAAAACAGGAAGAACAAGTGAACAAAGACCATGTACCAGAGATCGCAAGATTGGTAATAAAGTGAGATGAAGAAAATTCTACAGAGAAAAAGAAAGATGTCAGATACAGAAAAGTTTGGAAAATAACTAAAAGAAAGGAAGGACATGTAAATAAGGAACAGGTTCAAGAGATTGTATTTTCAAGCATTGTAGTGAAAGATTAATCCACAGATAGAAAGAAAGAAGTCAGAGCTAAGAGAGATAATGAATTTACCAATGAAGATGATGATGAATTTACCAATGAAGATGATGATGAATACACATCAGAGCAGGAATTGTTTTGAGCCATCTGGATTAGAGACTCCTAGGTAATATGAATATTATATAGAGGGAGTCTATGCAATATTTGTGACAGACCAAAGAACCATCCTTTGAGCAGCTTGCAGAGTTTGAGAAGACATATTTAGAGCAGTCAGTTAGCAGAAGTATAGTTTGATAGATTAATCAAGACTTCATGATAGTATAGTGATAAATGAGTCAGCATTATGGACAGTTGTGCAAGTAGAGTCTTGGACAATATGGAAAGAGATGGATTCTTAAGAACACTTAGCAGGTTTGGATAGATATATGACAGTGGACGAGAGAATGGATTCATAGATTGGTTCAGAGAGTGGTTCAGAGACAAAGGAACATTATCATAATGGATGATAATTACACAGGAAATGGCTTGAACAATGCTAATGGATTCCAAATTGACAGATATTTTTTGGACACATGTAGTGCATACAACAGTTCACATTCAAAATAGAGTAATTCTTAGAAACAACAATGACAAAACTCCCTACAAACTATGGAAAGGAAGCACAGACAACAACGTCTACATCAAGGTAACTCAAGTTAGTAATTTATTAATTGAAATTTATGTTGATGATATTGTTTTGAAAGTACTAATGATGGGTTAAGCCAGAAATTTGCAAAGGATATGCAGAATGAATTTGAAATGTCATTACTTGGAGAACTATCCTTTTTTTTGGGTCTTCATATATGTCAAAGGAACCAAGGAATTTTTATTTCTCAAACTACGTATATCAAAGAAATGCTAAAAAGGTTTGGAATGGAAGATTGCAAACTAGTTACCACTCCTATGCAAACCAGTTGCAAGTTGAGAAAATATGATGATTCAAAGTCTACATACCAGAGGAAATACATGTCAATGATTGGTAGATTACTATATGTGACAACATCCATACTAGATGTAATGCAAGCAGTTGGAAAAGTGGTGCGATTTCAAGCAACACCAAAGGAATCACATGTATTAGCAGTGAAGAGGATTTTTAGATATCTCAAAGGAACAAAATATTTTGGATTATGGTATCCAAAAGGAAAGGATCTATCACTTATTGCCTACCCAGATGCATATTGGGAAGGTTTCATTGATGACCGGCGAAGCACCAGTGGAGCAACGTTCTACTTGGGTGAGTGTTTAGTATCATTGTTAAACAAGAAACAATCATCAGTATCCTTATCTACAGTCAAGGCAGAGTATATTGTAGCAACAACATGTTGTACATAGGTTCTATGGATGAAACAAACTCTGACAGATATACAGGTTGTGTATGATGACCCCATTCCAATTTATTGTGATAATACAAGCGCCATCAGTATTTCAAAGAACCTGGTGATGCACTCCAAGACGAAGCACATTCCAAGTATCACTTTCCATGGGAATGGGTTGTAGAGAAGAACATCAGAGTTGAATATGTGGTTACAAAAGAACAAGTGGTAGACATATTTACAAAACCTCTTCCAAGAGAAGCCTTTGAGTAGATTCACCAGAGACTCGGAGTAATTTCTACTCCAAAATGAATGCTTATCTTATATGTCTTAGATATACATAAGGAAGCACCATAAATAGGATAGTTCAGGTTGGAATATCAATTTCAGGAAGAGTTCAGTCAGGGGGAGTATCCCCAAGGATAGTTCATTTAGGGAGAGCAACCCTGGATGGAAAGATACCTTTTCCATTAATGACAAAGGGGGAGAGATTTATCATATGCAAAGGTAAAGGTAAAGGGGGAGAATGAGTGACATGACTTCAGTATTGCATCATATTTTTTCCATCAATCCCAAAGGGGGATATTGTTGATTAATTGGGTTGGTTGTCATTGATGTCAACCCTTGAAGAAAGTTTGGTAACGAATTCTGGTAGCACAATGGTTTGGGTAATGAACCCTAGTTTGTTTGATGGATAATGGTATGAGTTTTGATATATTTGCAAATATGACTATTCCAGTTGGATATTACATGTCATTCCATTTATGGTGTTATGTGGAACATCACATAACTCCTCACGGTTAGAGATGGCCATGTGAAGTTGGAGAAAGGTTTGGGTAATGGACCCAAGTTTGTTTGATGGAAAATGGTATGAGTTTTGATATATTTGTAGGTAATAATATTCTATATGGATAGCACATGTCATGCCATTTCCAGTGGTATGTGTAATGTCACATAAATCCTCATGGTTAGAGAGTTATGGCCATGTGAAGTTGGAGAACCCTCACGAGTCATCTAGAAGCCCTAAAAGGTCAAAGTAGTCAAAGTGGTTTAAGAGATTTTAGAAGGTAAATAATAAAGTGAAGTGATGAGTGTACTATAAGTCAAAGTGAATAAAAAAAAAATATTTAAATAATAAAGTTAATGGAGAAATTACTAAGTTGACAAGTGGTTAGAAGTGGGTTAACCCTAAAATAAGGAAAGTGGGTTAAGATGGTTAAAAGGTAACCCCGTGAGGAAGCTACATGAAAGTATAAATAAGAGGCAAGGATATCTCATTTTAATCACACTTGAGCATATTGAATATATGCAGTTGAATGATGTAACCAAAGGATATCTAAGCCGAATTTCATAGGGAAGGTGAAGTAAAGAAGGCCGAAATTCATGGGAGGATAAATTCTTTTGATGATGCTTTCTAACGTATGTTATTTACAGGTCATCTCACCATTTTCACAATAACGTTTTTTATAGAATGATTCAGACCATGAAATTGGGAGGCCATTGAGGAAACATATCCAAGTAGCTGTGATACAAATTTCAGCATGTGGGTCGTTGTATTTTTGGAGTTACATGCCATGGAAAATAGGGTTTGTGGCTAGTCATGAAACTAGTCTAAAACAGTTGTTTCAGGTAAAAACATCATAATTTCTTCATAAAAGATCCAAATTCAGTAAGACCAAGTGGATTGGTTAGATTAAAGTCTGTATATTTCTATGTACAATTTTTATATCCATACAACAAATATTCTGTGCAGGGCACGCTCTACAAGTTCTCTCTCTAGAATAAGACAAAATTCAACAAGGTATGCCATTTTTTCTATAACTCATTTTCTGAGAGGTTCCAAGTAGTGAAATATGGAGGAATTGCATAAACAACACTGAAGAACATTGTGTACCATTTTAAGATATTTATTTATTACAGTTACATAGTTATGATTATTGCAAGTTAGGGTTTTTGACTAATCCAAAATTAGTCATGTGAGACTAACGTAAAGTTTGATGAAAATGCTAGTCTCTTGTTGTTAAAGTTAAGGAAGGTTTGTAGGTATGTGATCATATACATCAGGTATGTTACAGAGTTACAAATCATATTTGGATGATGAAATTGATGAGGGATTTTGGTTTAGGTATGTGTTGGGTACATGGTTGAGACAAGTAGTTGATGAGTTGGCACATACATGAGGTGTATAGTTGATGATGTTGGTACATATTGATGAGTCATAGTTGATGAGAAGTTGGTGCATGATTGGTACATACTTGGTACATGGTTGGAGGCACTTGTTATTAGTATTGTTGACACATGGTTTATGGATGATGTAGCATACTTGTCTTGGTATATTATTAGAAGCACATATCGACCTTGGTGATGATTATGAGTTGTTGTGTTATGCTTGGTTTATGCACATCTTAGTGATATTGTGCATATGGTTGAGAGTTGTCTTGGTGATTTATCTTGGTGAGTAGATATTATGTGGTTAATAATATTGATGAGATAGGTTGTTGTGATAGGTTGTTTGGACAGGTTGTTCTGACATGTTATTTGTGCAGGTTTGGTGCACGGTTGATGCACTTGTTCATGGTACGGGTTGAGGTACAGGTTGGTGCATGGTTGATGCACTTGTTTATGGTACAGGTTGATTACAGGTTTTTTGGTACAGGTTGGTGCATGGTTGATGCACTTTTTTATGGTGCAGGTTGATTACAGGTTGAGGTACAGGTTGATGCATGTTTGATGCATGGTTGATGCATGGTTCAGGTTATTGGTACAGGTTGTTTGGTGCAGGTTGATTGGTATAGGTGTGCATAAATATATCTCACAGTGATAGTGTGATAGTGGTTCCATCATTCTACTTATACGTCATGGAGGTTGGACGAGGCAAGGTTGGGTGGTTGTAGCCACCTTCCAGTTGTAGCCAAAGAACATAGGGGGTCGTAGCCTCCTTCTGGTTGTAGCCAAAGAATTGGGGAGTTGGAGATTCCCTCAGGTTGTAGCCTGAGAAATTAGGGGGTTGGAGCCTCCTTTGAGTTGCAGTTGGAAAACAAAGGAAGTTGTTTCTTCTAATGAATGCAATTATTAAAGACATATAAGAAAAATAATTACGTGGTTTTCTCCCACTTTGGGTTTCCACGTAAAAACACTAGTGTACTGTGTATGTGTATGATTTCTCATTTGTTCATTGTTTATTTACTCTGCAACTATTGGATGATAATGCTACATTGATATAACACTTGTATATTGTGGTTAAAAGGGATTGAATTGATCTATTACTGATTCAGCCCCCCTCTCAGTAATCCAACATTTCTCCCACTCATCCTCAGAAAATACGGTTTCTTTCTAAGAAACAACTTATTTACTAGGGATTTTGATTGGTACAAGCTTCCCAACTTGTCCCAGGGTTTCTTGGTTGAGTCTTCACCTGAGACATTCAACAACATTGAATCTACAATACAAATTTGAATTGTACTCCTTACCCTTATCTCAAGTTTCTCCCATTCTTCCTTCGACATACCTGCCAGAATGGTACCTGGACAAACTACTTCCCAGTGTTCTTGATATACAAGGAGATATTCAATTTTAATCTTCCAAAGCTCAAAATTCTAGCCATTGCATTTTTCGATATCTATTCTCAAGATACTTTCTATTCGTTAAGCAAAACTTTAAAGATATTTGAATTATGACTCTTAATGGACCTAGGGTTTAGCTCAGACTGTAAAATATTGTAATTTCATAGTCAATTTGGACCATGCATTATAAGGTCACAGATCTGATGGTAGAAGTTATTTTAGAGTTTTTTTCCATAGAAGGAAACCCTCTTTTATGAGGGAATTATATTGTGGATGTGTATCATGGTGAATATTGTATTTTAAGAGAGGAGACTATGAGAGAAAGAAGAGGAAGTTACAACGGGCATGTTGTAGGTTGTATTTCTTCATTTTGTTGGATAATAAAAAAGGAAGGACTTGGCAATTTCTCTGGTGGACGTAGCCCACACTAGGTGAGCCACGTATATATGTGTCTCTATTGTATTGTGTATATTTTTTTATTTATTTCCGCATTTATTTTATTTTGTTGCTTTGCGATCCTGTTTTTCTAACAACTGGTATCATAACGAAAGCTAACTCGTAGGAAAAGAGGGTTACTGGTTCGAGTGGAAGAAATGGCGGAATATGGAAAGTTTAGGGTCAAGAAATTTAACATCCAAAACTACCAGTTATGGAAGATGTAGATGGAAGATTATTTATATCAGAAGGACCTATTCCTACCATTGGGCGAAATAGAAAAGAAGTCGATGGCCATGAAGGATGAAGAATGGGAGGTTATCAACAGAAAGGCATTAGGAACAATATGGATGAGCCTGGCAGCATCGATGACTTTCAATATTTCAAAAGAAAAGACAACGAAGGAGTTGATGGACACATTGGCTAAATTGTATGAAAAAACCTCGGCGTCCAATAAGTTATTTATAATGAAGAGATTATTTAATATGAATATGTCAGAAGGTGGGTCTATTGCAAATCATTTAAATGTATTTAATACGGTTACTAATCAGCTAAGTTCTGTGAAAGTGGACTTTGATGATGAGCTCAAGGATCTTCTAATCCTCTTCTCATTGCTAGAAAGATGGAATGGCTTGTTCATGGCTGTAGGTAACTTTGTCTCTAGTTCAAAAACTCTAAAATTTGATGATGTTGTTGGTGTTATCTTTAGCGAGGAAATGTGATAGAAAAGAACAGGTGAAAAATCAAATATTGCATTGACTATGGAGAACAGAGGAAGACAAAATGATAGAGGAAAGGGATTAGGGAACCGCGGGAATTCTAGGAAGGGAAAATCCAAATCCATACTGTGAAATATAGAGTGTTGGAATTGTGGGAAGAAAGGACATCTGAAGAAAGACCGCAGAGCTCCAAAGAAACAAAGAGATGGATAACAAGAGAAAAATAAAGAAGCAAATGTAACAGGTGATGTGTTACAAGATGCTTTGATTCTTTCTTTAGATAATATTTCTGATTCTTTGGTAGTAGATTTAGGGGCTTCATTTTATGCCACACCCCATAGGAAACATTTTCTAGATTATGTTCAAGGTGATTCTGGAGAGTTTCATTTGGGTGATGTTGGAATGGGAAAGGTAAAAATAAAAAGGAATGGAAACCAATGGTTTTTGAAAGAGGTAATACATGTTCCATATATAAGGAAAAATCTAATTTCAACAGGGAAGTTGGAAAGTGAAGGCTATATATCCATATTTACAGATAATGCGTGGAAGGTCACCAAAGGATCATTGGTGATAGAAAAAGGAGAGAAGGTATATACTGGTAATATTGATTCTTCTATATCTTTAGCTTCTACATAAGTGGATACAACATCATGGCATCATAGGCTTGGACATATGAGTGAGAAGGGGATGCAGATACTTCACAAAAGAAATTTGTTTCCAGATATTAAGAAAATTTATTTGGATTTATGTGAGCACCATGTTTATGGAAAATTGAAGAAAGTCAAATTTCTCAGAGATGGAAAGGTAAAGAAGAATGAAAGGTTAGATATTGTGCATATAGATGTATGGGAACCAACTCATGTA
This sequence comes from Picea glauca, assembly GCA_000966675.3. Classification (NCBI taxonomy): domain Eukaryota; kingdom Viridiplantae; phylum Streptophyta; class Pinopsida; order Pinales; family Pinaceae; genus Picea; species Picea glauca. The sequence goes on along the minus strand of JZKD02S1353694.1, from coordinate 636,980 downwards.
TCATATCTTGGTGGATCTCTTTATTATGTTACTTTTATTGATGATGCAACTAGAAAAACTTCGGTTTATTGCATTCGACAAAAATCTGATGTTTTTGATATGTTTAAGAAATGGAAAGCTTTGGTTGAGAATGAGACAGGAAAGAAGTTCAAGTGTCTCATATCAAAAAATGGAGATGAATATTGTAGCAATGAGTTTGATTATTACTATTCATACCATGGGATTCGTAGAGAGAAAAAAAACAAGCTTATTCGTCCGCGTCATTCATGGAGATTTGGGAAACATAGCTCGATCGGGAGGAAACATCCTTTCATGCATCATAGCTGAATGAGGATGGAACTTGACTCATACTGGGATTATAGCTCACTTTATTGTATTACCACCTTCTAAGCATGCATCTCTTCTAGCGGGTGTGGGAGTCAAGTACAGGTATTTGTAAATAGTGGACCTGTTGTGGGCTCGTATGCGAGTAGCTCTGCTTTTCGAGAAGGAGGTTAACCAGTTGCAATTATGGATCCTGTGCCTGAGCATAGGGATCAACATGTTCATGATGGATCAATATTGGGATTGGTATTCTAATCGGTTGTTGGATCAAATTGGGGTTCCTCTGATGTATGGAGGAGTGAGGTAGTATTTTCTACGATGCGTGCCTCGATCAATGGTGTAAGCCATCTGGCTTCAAAATGCAAGGATTTATGACTGGCCAGAAAATGGCCTACAAATTACCAGCCAACATATGACCGATACACCCAATCTAGGAGATATTTACCATCCTACCAAGAGCTACATGGATCATCCTACCAAAATGTTGATACCACATCGCATTATATACATTACTACACCCAGAGCTTCCATTTAGCTTATATTTCCTTTTTTGGATCGATAGATGTTACTCAACTGAATCTCTTAAAGTTGCATTTGGTAAATTGATTCTAGTTGCTTCTTTGTCTTGATTTATATATTGATAACACAAATCATCACACCCAAGTACCCCCCATCGTGAAACAGTGAAACCGCCTGGATGGGATTGAGTGGCCAGATTTGATTAGGAGGTCCCAAACAGAAAAAGTAGGCACGAACCCATTGCCAGAACGGGGGGGAGGGGATATTTGGCGAGGCAGGATGGGACAGAATGGGTCAAGGTGAATGGAATGATTGATTTCTCTTTTGCCTTAGGTTTTGGCACAGGAACAATGTTTGGTTGGTGCTTAATACGGAAAACCCTCACAATTGATGTTTCTATTTAGAAACACCTCTTTTTGGGGGGGTCCAAGGCATCATTATTCTCAGGGGAATATATGTGATGTTTTTGTTTAGGAATATTTTCATTTCATTATGTTTATCTATAATAGTCGGGATGCCCCCTTTCCATACCTATTTATTTGTCCTCGCATATTTCTCAACAGGTATAACAACTGGACAAATTCTATAGTTGGCTGAAGCAATTGATATGCTTGCATCCCTCCCGGAACCTGAGCAATATTACAGCTACAGGAACACGACAATAAAATGGTGTGTTAAAAAGGATGAACATGACAATCATGGATCATGCAAGGAGTATGATATCGCATGATGGGTTTCCCTTACAGTTGTAGGAAAATGTTGTAGATAATGTTGTTTACTTAATAAACAGAGGACCTTCAAGCTCTTTCGATGGTGGAATTGCATATGAGGAATGGACAGGTAAAAAGGTAAACTATTCTTTTTTGAAGACTTTCGGTTGTGAAGCATTTTTCCATATTGATAAATAAAATACAACAAAGCTTGAGTAAAAATACAAGAAGTGTACATTTATTGGATACGGTGTATGATTTTGGGTATCTCTTATGGGATTATGAAAATCACAAAATCATTAGGAGTAGATATTTCATATTCAATGAGAAGGTCATGTACAAAGATCAATTGCAAGGAAAGAAACAAGAAAAAGAAAAACCATAATACATAGTGCTTGATGAGATCACTGAAAAAGAAATTCCAAAGGTACCAAAATATCAAAATGTACAACAACAGGAGAAGATGGAGGAAAAAAGCGGTACAAGGATAGACTTGTTGTAAAGGGGTTTTCACAAAAGAAAGGTATATATTTTGATGAAATATTTTCTCCTGTTGTTAAGATGACTTCAATTAGGACTATTTTAAGTCTTGTGGTAGTAGAATATTTGCATCTTGAACAGTTAGATGTAAAAAAAACTTTAAAGATCTTTGAATTATGACTCTTATTGGACCTAGGGTCTAGCTCAAATGGTAAAATATTGTAATTTCATAGTCAATTTGGACCGTACATTATAAGGTCTCAGATCTAATGGTAGAAGTTATTTTAGAGTTTTTTTCCCTAGAAGGAAACCCTCTTTTATGAGGGAATTATATTGCGGATGTGTATCGTGGTTAATATTATATTCTTAGAGAGGAGAATATGAGAGAAAGAAGAGGAAGTTACAACAGGCGTGTTGTAGGTTGTATTCCTTCATTTTGTTGGATAATAAAAAAGGAAGGACCTGGAAATCTCTCTGGTGAACGTAGCCCACACTGGGTGAACCACGTATACATGTGTCTCTATTGTATTATGTATTTTTTTATTTTATTTCCGCATTTGTTTTATTTTATTGTTCTGCGATCCTGTTTTTCAAACAACTAGTATCACAATGAAATTTAACTTGCAGGAAAAGAGCATTACTGGTTTGAGTGGAAGCAATGGAGGAAGATGGAAAGTTTAGGGTCGAGAAATTTAACAGCCAAAACTACCATTTATGGAAGATGCAGATGGAAAATTATTTATATCAAAAGGATCTATTCCTACCATTGGGCAGAATAGAAAATAATTTGATGGCCATGAAGGACGAAGAATGAGAGGTTCTCAAAGAGAGGAACTAGGAACGATACAGTTGAGCCTGGAAGCATTGGTGGCTTTCAATATTTCGAAAAGAAAAGACAACGAAGGAGATGATGGACGCATTGGATAAATTGTATGAAAAAACCTCGGCATCCAATAAGTTATTTATAAAGAAGAGATTATTTAATATGAATATGTCAGAAGGTGGGTATGTTGCAAATCATTTAAATGTATTTAATACGGTTACTAATCGGCTAAGTTCTGTAAAAGTGGAATTTGATGATGAGCTCAGGGATCTTATAATCCTGTTCTCATTGCCAGAAAGATGGAATGGCTTGTTCATGGCTGTAAGTAACTCTGCCTCTGGTTCAAACACTCTAAAATTCAATTATGTTGTTGGTGTTATCCTTAGTGAGGAAATGCGACGAAAAAGCACAGGTGAAACATCAGATAATGCGTTGACTATGGAGAATAGAGGAATACAAAAGGATAGAGGAAAGGGCTCAGGTAAATGTGGTAATTCTAGGAAGGGAAGATCCAAATCCATACTGTGAAAGATAGAGTGTTGGAATTGTGGGAAGAAAGGGCATCTGAAGAAAGACCGTAGAGCTCCAAAGAAACAAAGAGATAGAAACCAAGAGAAAAATAAAGAAGAAAATGTAACAGGCAATGTGTTACAAGATGATTTGATTCTTTCTATAGATAATATTTTTTATTCTTGGGTAATATATTCATGGGCTTCATTTTATGCCACACCCCATAGGAAACATTTTCTAGATTATGCTCAAGGTGATTCTGGAGAGGTTCATTTGGGTGATGATGCACCATGCAAAATTGTTGGAATGGGAAAGGTAAAATTAAAAAGGTGGAAACCAATGGTTGTTGAAAGAGGTAAGACATGTTCCATATCTAAGGAAAAATACAATTTCAACAGGGCATTTGGAAAGTGAAGGCTATATATCCATATTTACAGATAAAGTGTGGAAGGTCACCAAAGGATCACTGGTGATAGCAAAAGGAGAGAAGGTAGGTACATTGTATTTATGTATTGGTAATACTGATTCTTCTATCTCTTTAGCTTCTACAGAAGTGGATACAACATCATGGCATCATAGGCTTAGACATATGAGTGAGAAGGGGATGCAGATACTTCACAAAAGAAATTTGTTGCCAGATATTAAACAAATTCATTTGGATTTTTGTGAGCACTATGTTTATGGAAAAATGAAGAAAGTCAGATTTCTCAAAGATGGAAAGGTAAAGAAGAATGAAAGGTTAGATCATGTGCATATAGATGTATGGGAACCAACTCAGGTATCATATCTTGGTGTTTCTCATTATTATGTTACTTTTATTGATGATGCAACTAAAAAAACTTGGGTTTATTGCATTCGACAAAAATCTGATGTTTTTGATACTTTTAAGAAATGGAAAGCTTTGGCTGAGAGTGAGACACGAAAGAGGTTCAAGTGTCTCAGATCAAACAATGGAGGTGAATATTGCAGCAATGAGTTTGATGATTACTGTTCATACCATGGGATTCGTAGAGAGAAAACAACTACAAGAACATGACAAGAAAACGGTGTGTCGGAAAGGATGAATAGGACAATCATGGAGCATGAAAGGAGTATGAGATTGCATGATGGGTTTCCCTTACAGTTCTGGGAAAATGTTGTAAATAATTTTTTTTACTTAATAAACAGAGGAACTTCAAGCTCTTTGGATGGTGTAGTTCCAGAGGAGGAATGGACAGGTAAAAAGGTAAACTATTCTTTTTTGAAGACTTTCGGTTGTGAAGCATTTTTCCATATTGATAAATAAAATACAACAAAGCTTGAGGAAAAATACAAGAAGTGTACCTTTATTGGATACGGTGTATGATTTTGGGTATCTCTTATGGGATTATGAAAAGCACAAAATCATTAGGAGTAGAGATTTCATATTCAATGAGAAGGTCATGTACAAAGATCAATTGCAAGGAAAGAAACAAGAAAAAGAAAAACTAGAATACATAGTGCTTGATGAGATTATTGAAAAAGAAATTCCAAAGGTACCAAAATATCAAAATGTACAACAACAGGAGAAGATGGAGGAAAAAAGTGGTACAAGGATAGACTTATTGTAAAGGGATTTTCACAAAAGAAAGGTATATATTTTGATGAAATATTTTCTCCTGTTGTTAAGATGACTTCAATTAGGACTATTTTAAGTCTTGTGGTAGTAGAATATTTACATATTGAACAGTTAGATGTAAAATAAACTTTAAATATCTTTGAATTATGACTCTTATTGGACCTAGGGTTTAGCTCAAATGGTAAAATATTGTAATTTCATAGTCAATTTGGACCGTGCATTATAAGGTCACAAATCTGACAGTAGAAGTTATTTTAGAGTTTTTTTCCCTAGAAGGAAACCCTCTTTTATGAGGGAATTATATTGCGGATGTGTATCGTGGTTAATATTGTATTCTTAGAGAGGAGACTATGAGAGAAAGAAGAGGAAGTTACAGCGGGCGTGTTGTAGGTTGTATTCCTTCATTTTGTTGGATAATAAAAAAGGAAGGACCTGGAAATCTCTCTGGTGAACGTAGCCCACACTAGGTGAACCACGTATATATGTGTCTCTATTGTATTGTGTATCATTTTTGTTTTATTTCTGCATTTGTTTTATTTTATTGTTCTGCGATCCTGTTTTTCTAACAACTAGTATCACAATGAAATTTAACTCGCAGGAAAAGAGGGTTACTGGTTTGAGTGGAAGCAATGGTGGAAGATGGAAAGTTTAGGGTCGAGAAATTTAACAGCCAAAACTACCAGTTATGGAAGATGCAGATGGAAGATTATTTATATCAAAAGGATCTATTCCTACCATTAGGAAGAATAGAAAAGAATTTGATGGACATGAAGGATGAAGAATGGGAGGTTCTCAAAGAAAGGAAATAGGAACGATACAGTTGAGCCTGGCAGCATCGGTGGCTTTCAATATTTCAAAAAGAAAAGACAATGAAGGAGATGATGGACACATTGGATAAATTGTATGAAGAAACCTCGGCATCCAATAAGTTATTTATAATGAAGAGATTATTTAATATGAATATGTCAGAAGGTGGGTATGTTGCAGATCATTTAAATGTATTTAATATGGTTACTAATCAACTAAGTTTTGTAAAAGTGGACTTTGATGATGAGCTCAGGGATCTTATAATCCTGTTCTCATTGCCAGAAAGATGGAATGGCTTGTTCATGGTTGTAAGTAACTCTGCCTCTAGTTCAAACACTCTAAAATTCGATGATGTTGTTGGTGTTATCCTTAGCAAGGAAATGTGATGGAAAAGCACAGGTGAAACATCAGATAATGCGTTGACTATGGAGAATAGAGGAATACAAAAGGATAGAGGAAAGGGATCAGGTAAATGTGGGAATTCTAGGAAGGGAAGATCCAAATCCATACTGTGAAAGATAGAGTGTTGGAATTGTGGGAAGAAAGGGCATCTGAAGAAAGACCGTAGAGATCCAAAGAAACAAAGAGATAGAAAACAAGAGAAAAATAAAGAAGAAAATGTAACAGGCGATGTGTTACAAGATGATTTGATTCTTTCTATAGATAATATTTTTTATTCTTGGGTAATATATTCATGGGCTTCATTTTATGCCACACCCCATAGGAAACATTTTCTAGGTTCTGTTCAAGGTGATTCTGGAGACGTTCATTTGGGTGATAATGCACCATGCAAAATTGTTGGAATGGGAAAGGTAAAAATAAAAAGGAATGGAAACCAATGGTTGTTGAAAGAGGTAAGACATGTTCCATATCTAAGGAAAAATACAATTTCAACAGGGTAGTTGGAAAGTGAAGGCTATATATCTATATTTATAGATAAAGTGTGGAAGGTCACCAAAGGATCATTGGTGATAGCAAAATGAGAGAAGGTAGGTACATTGTATTTATGTACTGGTAATACTGATTCTTCTATCTCTTTAGCTTCTACAGAAGTGGATACAACATCATGGCATCATAGGCTTGGACATATGAGTGAGAAGGGGATGCAGATACTTCACAAAAGAAATTTGTTTCCAGATATTAAACAAATTGATTTGGATTTATGTGAGCACTATGTTTATGGAAAAATGAAGAAAGTCGGATTTCTCAGAGATGGAAAGGTAAAGAAGAATGAAAGGTTAGATCTTGTGCATATAGATGTATGGGAACCAACTCAGGTATCATATCTTGGTGTCTCTCATTATTATGTTACTTTTAATGATGATGCAATTAGAAAAACTTGGGTTTATTGCATTCGACAAAAATCTGATGTTTTTGATACTTTTAAGAAATGGAAAGCTTTGGTTGAGAATGAGACAGGAAAGAGGTTCAAGTGTCTTAGATCAAACAATGGAGGTGAATATTGCAGCAATGAGTTTGATGATTACTATTCATACCATGGGATTCATAGAGAGAAAACAACTATAGGAACACGGCAAGAAAACAATGTGTCATAAAGGATGAACAGGACAATCATGGAGCATGAAAGGAGTATGAGATTGCATGATGGGTTTCCCTTACAGTTCTGGGAAAATGTTGTAGATAATGTGTTTTACTTAATAAATAGAGGACCTTCAAGCTCTTTAGATGGTGTAGTTCCAGAGGAGGAATGGATAGGTAAAAAGGTAAACTATTCTTTTTTGAAGACTTTCGGTTGTGAAGCATTTTTCCATATTGATAAAGAAAATAGAACAAAGCTTGAGGCAAAATCCAAGAAGTGTACCTTTATTGGATATGATGTTAATGATTTTGGTTATCTCTTATGGGATTATGAAAATCACAAAATCATTAGGAGTAGATATTTCATATTCAATGAGAAGGTCATGTACAAAGATCAATTGCAAGGAAAGAAACAAGAAAAAGAAAAACTAGAATACACAGTGCTTGATGAGATCACTAAAAAATAAATTCCAAAGGTACCAAAAAATCAAAATGTACAAAAACAAGAGCAACAGGTACCTTAAACTCCTACAAGTGTTGTTATTAGATCCACTAGGTTAAGTAGACCCTCTGAATGATACTCTCCTTCATTGTATTATTTATTGTTGACTGATTCTGGTGAACCAGAATGTTATGAAGAGGCAATGTAGGTAGACACTAAAAAGAAGTGAGAGCAAGGTATGAAAGAGGAAATGGATTCCTTGGTAAATAACCATTCTTGGTACTTGGTTTAGTTTCCCGCAGGAAAAAGAGCATTGAAAAATAAATGGGTTTACAAGTTGGCAAAAGAAGATGGAGGAAAAAAGTGGTACAAGGCTAGACTTGTTGTAAATGGGTTTGCAAAAAAGAAAGGTATATATTTTGATGAAATATTTTCTCCTGTTGTTAAGATGACTTCAATTAGGACTATTTTAAGTGTGGTAGTAGAATATTTACATCTTGAACAGTTAGATGTAAAAACAACTTTTCTCCATGGGGATTTGGAGGAAGAGATTTATATGCAGCAGCCATAGGGGTATGAGGTCAAAGGGAAGGAAATTTTTTTATGCAGGTTGAAGATTACCTTGTATGGCCTAAAGCAAGCTCCAAGGTAGTGGTATTTGAGGTTTCACAGGTTTATGATAGAACAAGGTTATAGTAGATGTCATTCTGATCACTGTGTTTATTTTAAAAGGCTAGAAAATGGAAGCTATATTATCTTGCTATTGTATGTAGATAACATGCTTGTTGTAGGGTCTAATATGAAGGATATAAATGTTCTCAAGAAGAAATTATCTAATTCATTTGCGATGAAGGATTTGGTTGCTGCAAAGAAAATCCTTGGTATGAAAATAACAAGAGACAGGAAAAATCGCAAATTGACATTGTCTCAGGGTGAGTACATAGAGAATGTGTTGGAGAGGTTTAGAATGCAAAATGCAAAACCAGTTAGTACACCTTTGGCCATCCATTTCAAATTAACTAAAGAAATGTGTCCCAAGACACAGGAGGAGATAGAGTAGATGTCTAGGGTCCCTTATTCATATGTAGTTGGTAGCCTTATGTATGTGATGGTTTGCACAAGGCCATATATTGCACATGCAGTGGGAGTTGTAAGAATGTATATGAACAATCCATGAAAAGAACATTTGGAGGCATTAAAGTGGATTCTCAGGTATTTGAGAGGTACTTCTACTCATGCATTATGTTTTAGAGGTTCATACATTGTTCTATAGGGATGTTTTGATGCAGATATGGCAGGTGATAAAGATAGCAAGAGGAGCACCAGAGGGTATTTTTTTATTGTAGGTGGAACATTAGTAAGTTGTATTTCAAAACTACAAATGGTTGTTGCAATTTCAACAACAGAAGCAGAGTATGTTGCTACTACAAAGGATAGTAAAGAAATGATTTGACTACAGAGTTTTATGGAGGAATTGGGAAAGTAGCAAGAGAATTGCAGGTTGTACTATGAAAATGAGAGTGTCATTCATCTTGCAAAGAACCAAGCCTTCCATTCAAATACTAAGCATATATAGCTCATGTACCATTTCATATGATCTGTCTTGGAAGATGGACATTTGAAGTTGGAAAATATACATACTAGCCAGAATCCTACAAACATGTTAACAAAGGGAATAACCAGGGAGAAACTGATTTCCTGCTCAATTTCAGTTGGTACTCAAGCATGAAGGTGAAGGTGAGAAATTTTCTAGGTCCAAGGTGGAGTATAGTCTAGCAAGTATGGTAGCAATGGAGTTGTTGTGATCAGTCTCCAAGTGGGAGATTGTTGGATATGGAGCCTGATTATCTTCATGATTTAGAGGTTTGTTTCAGTTCTACTTGGACCCCATTCCCTAACGGGGGTGTGGGGGGGATCCCCCCCCCCCTCGACAACTGTCTCCAGGGGGTTCTAGGGGGGGTGAAGACAATTTTTGTAGCCCCCCTCTAGCGGGGGATTAGGGGTAGCACCCCCGAAGAAACATTTTGGGAAAAATTACCTTGTAAAATAATGTAATTTCATATTCAATCTGGACCGTTCATTATAAGGTTGCAGATCTGACAGTAGAAGTGATTTTAGGGTTTTTTTCCCTAGAAGGCAACCCTCTTTTATGAGGGAATTTTATTGCATTTGTTTATCATGGTGAAATTGTATTCTGAGAGAGACTGTGAGAGAAGAAGAGGAAGTTCCAATGATTATGTTGTAGGTTGTATCCCTTCATTTTGTTGAATAATAAAAAAGGAAAGACCTGAAAATTTCTTTGGTGGACATAGCCCACACTGGGTGAACCGCGTATATCTATGTCTCTATTCTATTGTGTATCCTTTGTGTTTTATTTCTGCATTTGTTTTATTTTATAACTCCACGATCGTGCTTTTCTAACACATTTCTCTAACTAGTTATCTTCTTCTAATGAGAAGTGAAACAACTCCTTATATAAGTTGGGCCACCTTTAAATATTCCATACATGAGTAACAACAAAGTACTTGAGAATCAAATATTCTCAATCCATTACAACATGAAATAGTAAAGTAATAATTGTAATTAAAGAGTTTGGGTGAGATTCCCGCAATTTGTCTGAGTGTGTTTTTGCATGCTTTGAAACAGAGATAGAATAATTCCAATGGATCGCGTGGAGTCATTCTAAATCTCCTTAATATCTCCAATTATTTATTTCCTTCCAATTCACTGAATGGAATATTCATATGGCCTCTCATTCATCGTCGAGGCTTATTTGTAATAGTCATCTTGAATTTGCAATGCTAGACATGCAGCAAATGGAGTTCATGATTTAGCATCTCTAGTAATGGAATATTTACCCATATTAGTAGCAAGGTGATGTGGAAGTCGGTTTGAATGTTCTACAACAACTAAAAAGCGACACACATGCGACATGGACCCATAGCAATCAATGAGGTATGCAGGATTTGTAGCAATTGGTTCAGACGCAAATTGGAAGAGTTGCAACATACACTTGGTAACATGTTTTGTAGTAAACCTTGTCCCTACAAGTTAGATACAAAATGCATGAATTATTCCTAAGACATCAACATAAATTCAATTAAAACACGCATTATGAGGAAGAAAGGTATATTTGCAATAATATGGTAGCATGGGCAAGGATATACCAGAAATGAAGGTAAGTGGTGTCGAAATGGAATTTAAAGATGAAGGAAACAAGGTATGAAATATGGAAAATTAGGATCCCATCATCTCCCCCAAACCAAATGTGTTGCAAATCCCTGTGCAACTAAACTACTTTAATCATAGTCAAAATATACAAGGGTTGAGTAAGATTACTCAACCTATAAGAGGAGTGTCCATTCTTTTCTTTTGTGTAGTACCCATAGTCCTTCTAAATGTGTTTCCAAAAATTATCTTCCTCAAGTACATCCCATTTGTAAAAATGTTGATATACTAGTGCAGGATGCCAAATCAAAGGGAAATAAAAATGAGGTCCTATCCATTTCTCATCCAGATTTGGATCTAGGAGCTTGATAGGGCTCAGAAAATCCTAAAAATCAATGTTCTCGGAATGGTGTAAAAATGGACGTGTACGCAGGTCTCGTCGATACGAACCCAACACAACTTGAACGAGATCAAACGAACGTCGTATGCTCCTGATACCACGATATGAAGTTCAAGTCAAACTGGTAAAAAATCAAAGTCAAAGTCAACAGTCCGTACTGTTGACGTCAGTAGTACGTCAACAGGACAGGTGGAAAATGACATCAGAAGGACATGTGGTAGCACCTAGACATGCCACATGGCAGTCATTTTTGGCATTTTTAGGGGCTGATTTGGACCAATAAAAATTGGACACATGGTAGTGTATGAACATGACACGTGGCAGTCTATACAACATGACATGTGGCAGGTACGGTGATGACATGGCAGGTGTTCTTACATGGCCAATTGCTGACAGGCCAGGTACGATGTTGACACATGGGTGAATCATTGATTGACAAGTGGCATCAATCCAACGAATAAGGAGGTGCCATGTGGCCCAGACTTGGGCTGCCATGTGGCACCAGGTTGTTGGCTCGTTTGGTTGTATGTTATAAAAATTATGGTCGCCCCAATTTTTGAACTAGTGACGTCCATGGTAGCCTACAACTTGGGAATAGATCGGGTGCCATTTCACCAAGCATGTGACTTGGTATTACATATCTGCGCACTTATATTTACAGTGTTGAAAAGTGCTAAATGGTAGCGGAAAGGGTTGGGGCTAGGCCCCAACCCCCAGTTTATGTAATCCATGTAACCATAGTGTAGAATGGCCACGTTTTAAGGAGTGTGGTCCCATTGTATTACACCATATGCCGATAAATGGAGGAGCTAGCGCGATTTAAGGGCCAATGCTTAGCCCTTTAGGCTAGCGCTTGGCCAAAATTAGATGCATGTGACCGAGAATTGGGGGGAACGCATCCTTTTTGGGGGGCTTAAGCCCTATATTAAACATAAAGTGGGTTTTGACCTTATCTTTATGATTTTTTATTGATTTTATTAACTAGTTTTGGTTATTTGGCCATATCTTGGTGGATATTGGGCCAAATTGAGTACCACGAAAAGTGGGATGTTAATATTTGATCCCTCTACCTCATGGATATATAAACCAAGCCACTGTGAGGTTTTAAATAAGCAATAAGAAGAAAATAATCTTGAATCCAAGGTCAAGTAGTCTTGAGCAGTGCAGAGTAGCTGAGCTTTGGAGGCAATTTCCGGGAGTTATACTACTCTGTTTTTAGTGACGTCTGTTGCATCAGGATTCTGAGACAGAGAAGAATAAAACTAGTTATTCATATCCCTATATGATGTAATTTGAATGCATATTGTAAAGCATTGAATATTGAATAGAGAAAGCCTCCCTCACTGAAGACAAAGGCCTAGAGACGTAGGTGAGATTGTCGAACTTCGTTATCAACTTCTTGTGTACAATTGGTTGATGGTTTGCAATCTTGTGTTATCTATTATTTCTCTTAATTATTCAAGTATTTTTTGCTGTCATATTCACATGCACCGTCAAAAAAAGGTCTTGATTAAATTGAGGTTATAGTGTGTAATTGCTAATCTTCGATTTCTGGATCAATTTCTCACCATATCTTTCTATACATTGTACATATTTATCTACTCTGTCCACAACTTACAGAAAATTTGGATAACCAAAAGGTTATCTGCTCTCAATTGCATCCCCCAATAATTCCCATCTTCTTTGGCATTGAAGTAGGGATACCATCTTAATAGTGTTGATTTTGAAAGCACACCAAGAAATGGTTTCTTGTTGCATTTCAATAATATGAAGTGTGTGCTCAGGTGAGTATATGAGTTGTTGGTGTGCCCCAAAGACAAACAACATTCTATCACATTCTCCCCAAATCCAAAGACTAACATTTTGTGCATTTTCTACTATTGTATTATGTGCATAGCCCCACTGAATCTAGTTTCTAATATATGATGTAAAATCTCTCAACTAAATATCTCCTATGAATGGATTAGGATTTTGTTTTCAATCATGAAATAGAATAATCTCATGCTAGTGACATTCACAAAGAAAGTGTTTGTCTTATGTGCTACTTGTGGAATATGCCTCCAAGAATGATGTGACAGTATTAAAATCGTATGGCCTCCCATCGGCCAAGGCTTGGAGTATGAACATTGTAAACTTATCCTGTAGGAATAGAGCATAAGTAGGTGAGGGATTCCTGCAACTGAATGAAGCTTGAGCTAAATTTCTCAATTTTAGTTTTTCTTCTTTCAATATTTTCACTTCTACCGCTAGTCCATAAATTTGTTTTTGGTCTTTTTTTAAACTGATGCCATCTATATCTATCTATGGTGTAATTCCCCTCGGTCCAATCAAGGGACATTAAAGTGTGGAATAAACATAAAAACAAAATTTATGCTAACCAAATTAATTATTTTACTGTTAGCTGATTTCCTTTAGCTTACAGCTATGAAATTAAAATAGATTTAGCTATTGTATATAACCATAAAATAGATGCATCTACAACATGGTAATAATCAACATGAAATGCAGCTAAATAACTCATTACAGCAGCATATAAATCATTCTCGTTTACACATATTTCATGCACAGTTATAACACATGTAAATAACTCGGCAACAAGATAAAACACTTATCTTTAAACATGAATTGTGCAACCAACTACTTGGTATGGACATTCCACCCAACTATAGACTGACTATTCCAAATATCAACATCTAGTCACCCCAGAACTAAGGCTGTAAATACAAAAAAGAGGGTGGTCTCTCACAGTCCACTTACAACTCATAAAACTCACAAGCCAACTGATATTCTCCTACATCTATCTCGATTTTCCACTAGCTCTCTTCCTCTTGACCAGACCAACCCAAAGAATGTACCATTCGTTTATCAGGGTTAACCTGAGGCATATACAATATGTTTATCATAGTTAACCCAAGGAATGAACTGTTCTTTTATCAGGGTCTCTCTGGCACAAGTAGCTAGTAACTCAAAGGAAATTGTTGCTAGGAAAACTATTAGAAAACCAACAACAAACATTTGTTGTTACAATGCAACTCACTCTAGAGTTCACTCTTTAGGCTTGACAACCTAGTTCTTCAATTTCCTGATCCAATTCACTCCAATTACACTCCAACTTGATCTAGAATTCGCCTTCCATGACAGAACTAGCTCCAAGCTCTTTTTCTTCTCTCTACTTTCTCGTCATGCACAAAAAATCAATGTGTAAAAATTGTTGTCCCCACCCATACGAATTTCCTCTCTTTGGCTTGACCTTCTTGACTCACACTCTTCCCCAAGCTGATTGTACTCAACCCCCATGTGCCTAATAACTTTGATATGTGACCACTCACACCCACCCTGATACATGTATTCAATGATTGACTTTGGGAACACTCAATCAAAAATTGGAAGGTTCATATACAATTAGCAATTTTAGGAAAATGGGCTAAATTAATACACATGGGTATTTCCCCCTTGGAACCCTCTTGGCCATTATCCTAGACACTCCCCCTTGTTGTGGATTAATACATCCCCCATATATTTTCCATGTCCCCTTAGCAGCTAGCTTCACATTTTATTATTAAAACATTGAAATACAATTTTCATATTACATTGCTTTGATCGTAGCCACACATTATATCCACATGAGCATTAATTAAACTGGGGATTATACTGGGGATATTATATTCCCCCTCCCCTACAATTGTGCACCATCCTCGATGCACTCTATGCCGATATACATATATATACAAATTTACATCACAATACCTAGAAATAAAATTATGCAATGTAACAACTCCAACAATCGCTCCAACCATAATCTCATGTTCCTCTCAACTCGTCAACCCAAGGAATGCACCATTTGTTGATCAGGGGTAACCCAAGGGAAGTATCATCCATTTATCAAGGCTAACCCAAGGAATGAACCATTCTTTTATGAAGGTCCCTAGTATAGTTGACTAGGAATCTGAGATGTGGTTCTAGAACTCTAGTTGCTCGAAACAGAGTCTTGCATTATGTCTTCTTCAAAACTATAAAAAATTTATGGGTATTTTGCTCGCATGTTTTCCTCATGCTCCCATGTAGCATATTTAGGACAGTAATAGGTTCTTTGAACATTTACCATCCCTATGGATTTGTTCCTGAGCACTTTTACTTTCTAGTCCAGGAAGCGTACTAGTTCCACCTAGAAATCCCCTTAGTGCTCCACCTAGATCACATTCCAATCAATTATGTGGTTAGGATCAAGCACATATTTCTTTAACAATGACACATGAAATACAGTATGCACTCTCATGGATGTAGACAATGCTAGCATGTATGCAATTGGCCCTATCTTTTCTAATATTACAAAAGGTCCACAATATATCGATGCCAACTTTGAGAAACTTCCTAATCTTAGTGAGCTTCTCCTTTCCTTCACTTTCAAAAACACATGTTCTCCCACTTTAAAATCTATGAAAACTTTGTTCCTCTCTGCATAACGTTTCTACCTATCTTGGATAGCTTTTAAATTCTACTTTATCTTTGCCATCTTCTCTTCCATTTCTTTTAACAATTATGGCCCAAAAACTGCTATGTTTGTTGGATTATCCCAACTCATAGGTGTGTTACATTTTCTGCCATACAATGTCTCACATGGACTCATTTTCAATGAGGCCTAATACCCATTGTTGTAGGAAAATTTAACTAGATGAATATAATCTTCCAATTTTGATGGTTGATCCATCACATACATTCTAAGCATGTCCTCAATTATCCTTTTAGTCCCTTCCCATCTGAATCTAGATGATACATTTTACTAAGATTTAAATTTGTTCCAAATCCCTTGAAAAAACCTTTCCAAAACTTAGATCTGAAATTTGGATCTCTATCTAAAACTATTTCTTTAGGTACCCCATATAGCCTAGCAACTTCTTTCATGTAGATATCTTCAATATTTGTTGTGTTGTGTGTAGTCTTTACCGGAATAAAATGTGTTTCTTTAGTCAATTTATCCACCACCACCATGATGGAATCATGTTGTTTCACTATTCTGCGAAGCTTAGTAATAAAATCAACTGTGACAAATTCCCACTTCTATTCTGGAATGAGAAATGGTTGTAGAAAACCTATTGGGTTTCTATGTTATGCCTTTACTTTTTGTCATTCTCGACATATGGCTATGTAATTAGCCACTTCTTTTTTCGTTCCCGACCAAAAGTATTGGCTTCTTACTACTGAAATTGTCGTATGATATCATGGGTGACCAACATATGGCACATTGTGCATCTCCTTCAGCATTGCATTTTTCAGCTCACTGGAATTGGGCACATACACTTTTCCCTTGTACATGAAAATTCCATCCTCTTTTAGCTCATAATAGCTAAATTCCTGCTGAAAATTACCTTCTTGTAATGCTTCTTTTATTTTCACATAGTGCTGATCTGAATTTTTCATTGCAATAATTTTATCTTTCAGATCTATCCTGTACATGTTGATGGCTGCAATATGCACTTCATGAGATCTCTTGTTGAGTGCATCAGCCACTTGATTTTCCTTTCCCTTTATATGCTTAATTTTGAAGTCATATTCACTCATAAATTCCAGCCATATAGTTTTCCTAGCATTTAGTGTTGGTTGTCCAAACAAATGCTTCAGACCATAGTGGTATTTCCTTAGCTCGAATTTCTTACCCATAAGGTAATGCCTCCACATTTTCAATGCATGTAAAATCACTGCTAACTCCAAGTCATGTGTAGCATAATTCCTCTCATGCTATTTTAATTTTCTGGACTCATAGCATACCACATGGTCCCTTTGACTGAGAACTCCATCGAGTCCTTCCTTGCATGCATCGGTGCACACAATAAAATCTTCGTTTGGATCTGCAATATTCAAGATTGGTGCACTTCTCAATATTCCCTTCAACTGTTGAAAACTCTTTTCACGCTTGGAATTCCATTCAAATTTCACTCCATTATTTTGTAAGGAAGTGATTGGTCTTGCAATCCTTGAGAACCCTTTTATGAATGTTTGGTAATAACCGGCAAGACCCATGAATGATGTGACCTCTGTCACATTATTTGGAGTTGACCATCCTCTAATGGTCTCTATATTCTCAGGATCAAATTCTATCCATATTGTTGATATTATATGCCCCAATTAGTGAATCTTCTTTTGATAAAAGATGCACTTACTTAGTTTAACATACAATCTATGCTCTTTTAAAACTTGAAACATCATTCTTAAATGTTGCTCATGTTCCTCTTCTAATTTAGAATAGATGAGCATATCATCCACGAACACAATTACAAACTTTTCTAGGTACTCCTTGAACACTCCATTCATCAAACACATAAATATTATTGGGGCATTTGATATCCCAAATGGAACTACCATGAATTCATAATTTCCATATCTTTTTCTGAATGTTGTCTTGTTGATGTCTTATTCTTTTATCCTTACTTGATGATAACCTGATCTCAAGTCAATCTTCAAAAACATTCTTACACCTTTCAGTTGATCAAAGAAATCATCATTTCTTTGCAAAGGATACTTGTTCTTTATTGTAACCTTGTTCAGTTGTTTGAAGTCAATACATAACCTTAAGGTCCCATCCTTCTTCTTCACAAGAAGAATCGGGGCTCCCCAAGGTGACACACTTGGGTGTATATACCCCTTCTTCAAAATTTCTTCAAGATGCATCTGCAACTCTTTTAGCTCTGGTGAACCCATTTTGTATGGTGTCTTGGACACTGGGGAAACTCCTGGCACCAAATCAATAGAGAAATCCATGTCTCTCTTTGGTGGAAATCCTAGAATTTATTTAAAAACATAGTCAAAATCCCTTAAGACGAAATGGTCTTCAATTCTTGCCACTTTTTCTTTCACTACCTCCTCCATATGGGTTGCAAACATCTGACATCCCTTCTTGAAGCTCTTCATCAACTGCATAGTTGAAATCTCTCTAACAACTACAACTCTTAGAATGCCTTGAATATTTCCTTGCTACCCTTCCTCATCAAGACATGTGATTGTCTTGTTGTAACAGTCTAGGACATCATGATGTTTTTCCAACCAATCCATGCCAATCAGACAATCATATGAACCCAATGGTATAATGTTTAAATCTACCTTTGTGTTGAGTCCATTCATGTCTATTTGACAATATTTAACCAACTCATTGATCTTTCTCTTAGCCCCCGTGGCTAACTAAACTAACCAAGATATCTTATGCTTATTTCTTTTCAATTGATATATTTCAACAATGTTATCATTTATGTAACTATGGCTAGCTCTAGAATCAATCAAAATTTATATGGGTTGGTTGTTAATCTTACCTTCCACTTTGATCATGGAGGATTGATACTTTACATGCTTGTTATCCAAGGCTGGATAAATCCTTGGCATGCTTCCTCCCATGTCTTTCATTGTTTCAGCCTCCTGAATGTTGTGGAAAGTCCTCATTCTTTCTCTTTTGTGAGGGAAGTCCCTATATAAGTGATTTCCCTCACATCCCCAACATTGAACAAGTTGTTGCCTTGGCCTTTTCCCAAATGAATTTGCATTTTTTTCTCATTTTTGGTTGCATGGCCTTGTTTATTTTCTTGGGATTTACTGATCCAAAAAGGATCCAGAGAAGACTAAGGATTACTTAGAATTCAAAGAAGCACCTCAAGAAGCTCAGAATGGCCTCAGCAGAAAGATAAAGGGAAAAAATTCAAAGTCCTCAAAACTCAGTGAGATTGGAATCATCCCGAAGAGCGCGTCACAAGATTTCCAACGGCGTAAACATCTCATCAAATATAGTTATGAATCAAAAGATATTCGCAGTCAAAGTTTTGGTCAAACTAACCCAGTTAACAGGGATGAGTTAGCATTCGTACTGCTCACGTCAGCATCAGTATGGATGACGTTAGCATCCATACAGGGTACGTGGCACACACAAGGGGCGACATGTGTCATGATGATGTGGAAGCACTAGAGGCTGCCAGGTGTCACTCATTTTTGGACTTTTTTGGTAAGTCCATGGATGAATGGGAAAGTGCCATGTGGCAGTCCATACAGCCATGTGGTAGACCGTACAACCACCCAGCAGGTGATGTGGTAGGTTGATGTGGAATAGGTGACGTGGCATGTATGTGGAGTATGGTGACAGGGGCCAATGAATGGCCGCCATGTGGCCCTGTCATGGGATGCCACCTGGCAGTAGGCAAAAGCACAAGAACGCCCAACAACCGAATGTTTTAAAAAATGCGGGGTTGGTTGGCGCCAACCCCCAACTCACCATATTAAACTATATATCTCACCATATTTGGCTGGTTGAAGCCACAATCCACCAAACTTATCGCCATCACCAAAGTTAGCAGGAGATACCACGAGATTCAAACTATAACACATATATATAACCCACAGTGTATTAAAATAGAGGTATGCGGGTTTGACCCTGGAACCTCCTCCAACAAAGGGCCTTAATATACATCCGCCAACCAATAGGCCAAATGGCCTCGTTGCTAACTCTGCCCAAATTTTTATTTAAAAATTGGATTTTGTTAATGCACGGGGGTCAGACCAGGGTGCGCGACAGGCCATACCAGGGCATGGAAAATGATGCAGAAGGACAGTCATTAATGCATACTACAGGCATGCAAATGGAGAAAAAAATTATCATGGGCCTGAAAGTGCTAGACTCAGATCGAGGCATGGAGACAGTCATTTTTGGGTAATTCAATGACACGAGTTCAGTGGTGTTGTTTGTTTTCTGATCTGAGAAAAGATTCAACAACTTAACTCTATAATGAGGTATACTTCTGTATTTTGCCAAATTATTTTGTTGAGTTAATAAAAAGGCCTACCCATTTGAGAGTAGGACCTGGAGACGTAGTCCACCAGGGACGAACTCTGTTATCAAGTTTTTGTGTTCAGATATGATGCATATGTCTCTTCATTATTGAGTTTTTCCTTCTTTATGGTGCACTTCATTTTATTCTCATTTAATACAATTATTTAATAAGTCACATCGATCAAAATATCATGGATCATGTTGGTATCAAAGCAATCATCTTTTACTTGATTTGTTGAATGTGAATTCTTACTAGGGACAAGCATAAACGGGGTGAAGGAACACTTAATACTTTCAACCTAGAAGTTGTTCATGCATCCTGAAGGAAGAAAATGGTCAAAGAGAACAAGCATGGTGAAAAAGAGAAAAACTTCCATATGGTCTTCTATCACATGTTAGAAATGGTCGAGCGAATGTGTGGAGACTATGAGAAGAGGATGAAGAAGAAAGGGAAGAAAAAATAAGCACAAGCATATGATAATGCTTCAGTGAATCAAGAGGCTAGAGGATACCCTCTTGAGCCTCCATCTTCACCATCGAGTTCTATCTCTTCTTCCTCTGATCATTCTCATCATTCTAGACATAAAGCTTCTTTTAAGAAACCATTATTAAAGTTTGATGTAAAATTTGCTTTACCTATGTTTAATGGAGATGCTAATCCTGAAAAGATAGATAATTGGATCCAACAGGTTGAAGTATATTTGTGTGTTCAACATACTGATGAATAGGAAGTCAAAGTGCAATTGGCCTCTCTTCGATTGGAAGTCACTGCTCTCATATGGTGGGAGAGAAAACTTCAGGACATAAGTAAGTGTGGTAATCTTCTTTCCTCATTGTCAAAATTTAAATCAGCAATAAGGAAGCAATTTTATCCATTGGGTTATTTACATAAAGCAATGATGGAATGGAAAACTTTAAGACAAATTAAAGGTCAAATTGTACAAAGTTTCATGGAATAATTTAGAAAGAAATCTCTTGCATTAAACATTCCTTTAAATTATTATGAAACTTTAATGAAGTATATTGGCGCACTTCACAATTATATTCGTCATACTTTACTGTTGTTTAACCCCACCAGTCTTGATGAAGTTTGTGTGCGAGCCACTGACCTTGAGAACAGGGGAAATCATGTTCAATAAGATCCCACAAAGTGTTAGGCGAAATATATGTCGTTATAATAACGTTGTAGTGCTTGCCCAACTATTTAATTGCCAACCCGGGGTACGTAAACTAACGAAGCACGTGCACTATTTATGCAGGACTGAAGTAGAACTAATCTAATCTAATCTATGTTGCTTAAATCAAACTAATCTAAGAAAGCATTGAAACACTAACTAGGAAAGCATGAAATTGCATAAGGGAAATACAACATGTGAAGAGTTAACAACAATGACATATGCGAGCTCACACAATAAGACGATGTTGAATTACATTACAAGAATCAAATCAATCTTCATGAAACAATAATGAAAGTATGAATCAATGAAACCAAGCTAAGAATCCCTTTCCTTCATCAAAAGCTAATCAAATCTAATCTTCATTCTAATGATCTAATCCTAATTGAATTCTCATGAAGAGAGAGCACTCTCTTTTATACATGAGAGCCTTGAAGATAAGATAACCATCTCATTATTACAGATC
>JZKD02S1353694.1:565614-588921 GCA_000966675.3 Picea glauca | reverse complement strand
AATAGGAGTCGAGGGTATGAGAACCCTAGCTTGGATATTATTGTAATAGAGCTCTGCTCAACTGGAGTTTTCCCCCTCTAAGAGGCCCGTGAACATTGCTTTCAGATTCAAAGTGTTATTTCTGTTGTTATCCTTATATCATTTCAGTGTTATTGTGGTGAATGTTCTGGTTATTTTGTGGTTATTCTGCCATTACTAGCATTTTATTTCAGTTCTGCATAAATTTTATATCTGGTATATTACACCTCCACTGGTGATCTTTCTCTCATCCACACAATTTTCCCAATCAACATCTAAATAAGTAGTTAACTGAATATTGTGATTTATAGGATACCATAGACCATAAGTCATTGCACCATTTAAGTATTTGAATATCCTTTTTACAGCTACTAAATGACTTTGTTTAGGAGAAGACTAATAATGACCTACCATTCCAACAGCTTGCATTATATCAGGACGGGATGTTGTGATGTACAGAATACTGCCTATCATTGATCAATATGTCCTTTGATCAACATCAAGTGACATATCATCTTTATTGAGCTTGCAACTGACCACCATAGGTGTATTAATAGGAGAAGAATCTTCCATCTGAAATTTCTTCAACATCTCTTTCAAATATTTTTCTTGAGAGATAAATATTCCTGTAGAACTCTGATTTACTTGTAAACCAAGAAACTATGGAAGTTATCCTATCATGGACATCTCAAATTATGTTTGCATAGAGTTATCAAATCACTGGAAAAAAGAATCATCAGTACATCCAAAAATAATGTCATCTACATAAACCAAAACAACTAGTAAATCATCACCTTCAAACTTAATGTAGAGATTGTTGTCAACAATACCTTTCTTGAACCCTTTGTCTTGTAAAAATTTGTCTAGTCTATAATACCAAGCTCGTGGTGCTTGTTTCAGTCCATATAAATCCTTCTTCAGCTTGCAAACATAGTCAGGATTATCTGTCAGTGAGAATCCTTCAGGTTGCTCCATATATACTTCTTCCTCTAGATCTCCATTAAGAAATGTTGACTTTACATCCATCTGATATAATTTAAATTTTTTATGACATGAGTATGCAAGAAACATTTTGATGGATTCCAATCTTTCCACTGGTACAAAGGTTTCATCAAAGTCCTGTCCTTCAACTTATGCATACCCTTTACATACTAATCTAGCTTTATTCCTAACAACTTGTCCTTTTTCATTCATTTTATTCTTGAACACCCATTTGGAGCCTATTACATTCTTGTCTTTGGGTCTAGAAACAAGCTCCCAAGTATTGTTCTTCTCAATCTGATCAACCTCTCCATTCATAGCTCTAATCCAATCATCATGGTTTCTAGCTTCATCAAATTTTTTAGGTTCAATCATAGATAGAAAAGAAATATGAGATTATTTTGAGTCTTTAACTAATTTCCTTCTTGTCTAAACTCCTTTATTTATATCTCCAATTATCTAATTTTTAGGATGATTATTTTTAACAATTCTAAGAGGTGGTTTCTACTAATTTGCGTCATCCTGAGTATTCGTATCTTCATCTAATTCAGATTCTTCCCTTTTTGATCCTTGGACATGTTCATCTTCATATTCAACTATATCTTATGTGTTTGGTTCAACACTGCTTACATTTCTAACTGGGACTTCTTCATCAACTTTTATGTCGATACAATCAACCAATTTATGCAGCCTCTTATTGTAGAATATGTACCCTTTACTGTTTGTAGCATAACCTAAGAAGATACCTTCATCATCCCTATCATCATATTTGCCAATATTTTCATCATTATTCTTGATATAAAATTTACTCCCAAAGACTTTAAAATGCTTGATTGAAGTAGGTCTTCCAAACCATAGTTCATAAGGCGTCTTGTCACTGTGTTGCCTAAGATGAGCTTTGTTAAGAATATTAACAATTGTATGGATTTATTCCACCCAATATGTCTGAGAAATATTCCTTTCATTCACAATTGATCTTGCCATCTGTTGAAATAATCTATTCTGCCTCTCAACTACTCCATTTTGTTGTGGAGTTATTGGAATAGTGTATTCTCGTTTGATTCCATGTTTATCACAGAAATATTTGAAATTCCATGAACTAAACTCTCCTCCTCTATCAGACCTTACTGCCTTCAATATTTTTCCTGTTTGATTCTCAGTCAGAGCCTTAAACACTTTGAATTTTTCAAATGCTTCAGATTTTTCCTTCAAAAAGGCAACCCACGTTAGTCTAGAATAATCATAAATAATCAACATAAAATAGTTTTCTTTTCCTATACCTTATTTTCTTGATGGTACACATAAATCCATATGTACTAATTGGAGAGGTTTTTCTGTTGAAGGAAAGTTTTTAGATTTGAACTGATTGCGAGTAATCTTTCCTATCTGGCATGTTTTACAAACAGAGCCATATGGATTTGATATATTTGGAAGATATTTTACTGCCCCATTGTTTCTAAGCTTGATTATATGATCAAAATTTAAGTGTTCAAGTCTCCTATGCCATAGCCAAATTTCATCATATTTTCTTAAGTGGCATTCTTCTTTTTCTTCTTTTAACACATAGACATTGTTTTTTGTTCTTATCCCTTTTGCAACCAGTGGTCCTGAATTCAAAGACTTTATTTTACAATATTTATAAGTAAAAACAACTTCACACCCTTTTTCACAAACTTGAATGACACTTAGTAGATTATGTTTCAGACCATCTACAAACAACAGATCTTGAACTTTTTCTTTTCCATTACTCAGGCTTACCATTCCTTTACCTTTTATTTTTCCTGGTGCATCGTTTCCAAAGTTACATTCCCTAATTTGTTTTCACTTAGAGTTAGAAACTTACTTTTGTCTCCAATCATATGTTTGGAACATCCACTGTCAATATACCAGGGATTCTTTTGTCTTTGGGCTGATAACACTAATCCACACTGGTCATCTTCTTTCTTCTTCCAAACCTTGAAATTTTCAGCAGCAGGATTCAGATCTGGCTTATAGTTCCTTAAGCGACAGTCTGGAGCTTTATGTCCATAATTATGGCAGTTGTAACATTCTGGTTCACTGAATAACAAATCATAACGATTTTTATGCTCATAAATGTTGTTATGTTTCACCTGTGTCCTTCTCCCAGTCATCACATGATTTATAGTCTGCGATTGTTTGTTGTCTAGTTGTCTCAATCTTTGTGGTGGCAGATAAGTATTCCTTGAATAACTTGATTGCTCATATCTAAGTCTTAAAGAACAAGTTATAGCTTTGTGACCAAAGTTAGAACAGAAAAAAACAATATTCATAGAAAAATCCTTTGTACATGGAAAAAGACTGTCTTCTTTGAGTGGGTCGATTTCTTCCATGCTGATAGTTTCTCTGATCTACAGATTCGGTTCTGGTACTTTTTATTTCATTCCTTCTTGGTGGCTGATTTTCTTTCTTTGTTTCTGCAGAGTAGTTGTTGTCAATGATTGTATATTTGACGAACTTGATGGGTTTTGTATTACTTGGAACATCACTACTTGATCCTTCTTCAAATCTCAAGCCATCTTTCAACTTTGGATTCCTTTGTTGATTTAGAATGGAAGTTAATTCTTCTGAGGCTTTAATACTTGACATATTTTGGTGATACAATGCCTTAAACTTCTCCATTTCTTTTTTGGTTTTTACTATCTCTTCTTCTAAGGCTTCACACCTCGCTTTATTCTCTGATAACTATTGTTTCAGAATGTCTTCTATTTTCTTTTCCTCTTCTAACTCCACTTTTAGTAGAGTAAAGTCTTCATCGGGTTTTTTATCATTCATTTTAAACTGCATCAACAATCATTTTTGTTTTCTCTTATTACATCTGAGTCTGCCAATTTCTTCCAAAGCATTGATTAATTCACCTTCCATATCCACCACAGCTTATTCGTCATCCATTTCACCTCCTAAATTTTCATCATCAAGATCTCCCATATCCATAAGCATAAAATCATTCACTTTGTCTTCACAGGATGAATCACTATCTATGTCTTCTGAGGAGTCATCATTGTTTGCACACAAACTTTTCTTTTTACTATATTTCTTAAATTTGTATTTCTTTTCATCATCAGAGTTCTGGTCCTTTTTCTGGTGAGGACACTTAGATGCAAAATGATCTATCTTACCACAGTTAAAACATTTGAAGGGGATATTTCCTTGATATTTTCCTGATCATTTATTTAACCTTCTCACAAATTTTGCCTCAATATCATCTAATGTTGAATCAGTATTCTTGTCTGCTTTAAACGACGCTTCTCTAGTGATGGATTTATCTTAGCTAATTCTCATTTCATATGCAGTTAGAGTTCCTAGGAGTTCATCAATGGACATAGCTTTAATATCATTTAGTTCTTCTATTGCAGAGACTTTTGGATTAAATTTATCAAGCAAAGATCTTAAAATCTTCTGAACTAAAAATGTTTCTTCAATTTTCTCACCAAGACCTTTCATGGCATTCACAAGCTCTTAAACTCTTAAAAAATACTGGTTGACTGTTTCATCTTCATTCATCTTTAGTTGTTCAAATTTCAATCTATATGTTTGAAGTTTGGCATCTTTTACTTTCTCATTTCCTTCATAACTGTTAATAAGTTTATCCCACATTTATTTGGCAGTTTGAAGATGCATCACCTTTACAAACTCAGCTTCTGCAAGTCCATTCAAGATAGCATTCATTCCCTTCAAATTAAAATAAATTCTAACTTATCATCCTTGGTATCTAGCAAAATAGGCTTTATGTATCTAGTCTCTACTGCATCCCAAACATCAACACCTAAGGCCATTAGGTAAGTTCTCATTCTAACCTTCCAGAAGGAAAAAATTGTTCCATCAAAGAGAGGAGGCTTATTGGCTGAAATCCCTTCGTGACTTGTCATGTTTAAGCTTACAGATCTACCTTTAAGTAAAAGGAACCTGCTTTGATACCAATTGTTGAAATTACTAAGACAACTGAGAGGACGGGGGGGTGAATCAATTGTTACTGTGCTTAAACAATTTATGACTATTCAAATAATTTTTAATCTCTTTCAAGTGACCATCAATATTATACAAGATATGAACAACATAAATAATGAACATCAGTCACATGTAAGATATACACAGAGACATATTTTCACGAGGAAACCCATAAAGGGAGAAAACCTCCTCTTCTTCAAATGATAGGCAGTCTTTTAAGTTCTATGCATCATATATATTTGAGCACCAACTCAATGTGAGGCTACTACCTCTATTTTACAAGCTCCAACTTGTTGAGAGCACCAACTCTCTGGTTTCTCTAGCACCCACTAGAAGGAAGCATCAACTCCCTAAATATTCCAGCATCAACTGGACTTATACAGGCACCAACTTGCATACAGAAAACTCAATTTTTTCCCGAGAACCACCCTGCCACCCTATTTTTCTAGCCGCAACTAGATGGAAGATACAACTTCCAATATTCAAGAACCAACTTGAATATTAGGGGACCACAGTCCTCCCTATCACCACCCAACCTCCCTGATTATAAATAAATGATTGAATAACCAACAATACATGTGTTTCAATTCTTACCACTTCTTCTCTGTTCTGAAATTCTTCTCTAGTTTTATCTGTTCTGCAATTTTTCTCTGCTTCTATCTATTCTGCAGTTCTTCTATGCTTCAAACTTTTCTGCAATTCTGCTTTTCTTCAAATTGTTCTGCAATTCTGCTCTTGCTTCTGTCTGTTCATCATCTCTAAGTTTTATCTCACACTATGCATACTGTAATTTTACCTTTCTTACAGTTCAAATCATTTTTCCAGTTCGAACAGCCAACCTACCACAATCATTGCATTTCCATTTTATCCTATACCAACTATTCAATTACACCTTGAATCTCCAAGAAAACGCATCAGCAACTGAATCGCCAAATGTCCAAGAACTATGATTTAGTTCTTCTAACTGAATCATTACTGATCAATTAATTGTGGAGTGCAAAAGTATCCCTTCGATCATATTCACAATTAATCAACACAGTTTGATTAATTTCGCAAGGTCTCGCGTTTATCTCATATTCCCACTAGTTGTGACTGATTGCTAAGCATAATTTATTTCGTGATTTCGCATTTCAGCATTCTTGTGATGAAGGGTCTCAACTCTCCATGGCGTGATCGCCGAAATAGAGCTTGGCTGCACTAGCTCATCCCTCCAAGTATCAACGATGTGAACATGCACTATGACCACTCACCAATCAAACGAGCGCTTTGTGATTTCTCACTTTTGTCGTGAGTCTCATTGACTCCTCCAACTCTCGGTATTTGAAAATCCAAAATGGACCCAGATCAACGGTCCATACTCTCCCTTTTATCGACAACTCATATTCAATCATGGCTTCATGTTTCGTGATTTCAAAGGATAGATCACCTCCTTCCTTTGACTTTCCAATCAACGAAATGTTGACCTCTTGCCACGTGTACTTTTCATCCAACGGTCCATGACATACCTCGATCCAATGGTCCATATCAATCCTCGATCCGACGACCCAGATCATTTCAGGATTTCGCATATCGTACTGATCTCACACCATGCTCCGTTGACTCCTCCAATGTGCAAGTCAACAAAATTATAATCACTCGCCACGTGTCTTCCTTGACAATGGATGGTCCTCCTGCTTTCAGAAATTTGTATGTCTTCTTATTCTTGTGCTTAAAGATCGTGCTCCTTCTTCTGGATCCAATGATGGTCGGTTCTTGTGTTCAGATCCAACGTCTGATATCTGTTCTCCTCTTTTGCGTGTTCCTCCTATCTATATTCAGATATGACGGTCATCGAGAATTCTGAGTGGGTGATCCAATGATCACTTTTGATCTTCACTGTTAATATTTCCATGCCATCATCATTGCGTTGTTGATCGTGCTGATCTCACCATCAATTCGCTACGCTATTGATCGTGTTGATATCCCCATAAATGACAAACACGTTGCCTGCATATTCTGTCTGTAAATATGCCAACATCTTGTTCCATCCCATCCATGGGAGAGTATGTCCATGGATTTTGTAGGGGGTTTACCAATGTCGAAAAGGGGTCATGACTATTTGTATGTTGTAGTGGATAGGTTCAGAAAGATGTGTATCTTGATGCCATGTAAAAAGCACATCATTGCTGAGAAAACCACTAATCTCTTCTTTTAGTATGTTTGGGTTCACTTTGGGTTACCCACATCCATTGTCTCGGATCGAGATACTTGATTCCTTGGAGATTTTTGGACAAAATTATGGAGAATGATGGACACCAAGTTGAAGAGGATCATTGCTTTCCATCCACAGACCAACGGACAGACAGAGGTTGTTAACCAAACAGTTGTACTTTTGCTTCGAGGCTACTACAACAAACATCCCAAGTTGTGGGATGAACAGATACCCTATGTACAACATGCTTACAATCGAGCCTTACATTCCTCCACTCAATGTTCTCCATTCGAGACATGTTTTGGGTATTTTCCTAAGGTCCCTTTGGACTTGATGTATAGGAAAGATGTCGATTCAAATGAATAAAGAAATGAAGACAGGGCCCCCAAGTTCATTCAAAGGATCCAGTAGGTACACCAAGCAGTTAGGGAACAATTGGATAAAATTCAAGAACAATATAGAGCTCGACATGAAAAACACAGGGTTGATCATCGATTCTAGGTTGGAGACCATGTATGGCTTCACATCAGCAAGGAGATATTGAAGGGTGAAGGAAATAAACTCAAGCCCATCCGATATAGACCCTTCACTATTTTGGAGAAAAGAGGTACCAATGCTTTTTGTTTAGATCTTCCACCATATATGCATATTTACTCAATTGTAAATGTGGAAAACTTGAAACTTTTTTAGCCTCCCATGATCATGGATCAGGGTGAGGAAGTTTTGATACCTTAAGTTGATGAGTTTTCTCTTGAGTACTTGGACGAGATGAAGGAAGATATCATCCTGGACAGAAGGACGAGGACTTCACGCAGGGTGATGTTGATTATCTTCGAGTGATCTTAAAGGGCACACATCCAAGAAAGACAAAGTGGATTGAGAAGGACAAGGTGAGGGAAATATTCCCTCACTTATCTGTTGATTGATGAAAGCTTTTGGTGGTCCAAAAATATCTTAGTGGAAAGGAATGATCCAAAAAGGATCTAGAGAATACTAAGGATAAATCAGAATTGGCAGAAGCACCTCAGGAAGATTAGAATGTCCTCAGCAGACAGAGAAAGGGAACAAATTCAAAGTCCTCAAAACTTGAAATTCGCATCATCACGGAGAGTGTGTCGCAATATTTCCAACGGTGTAAATGGCTCATCAAACAGAGTTACAGATCAAAAGATATTCGCGGTCAAATTTTTGGTCAACCTAGCCCAATCAGTAGGGATGAGTCAGCATCCATACTATTGATGTCAGCATCAGTACGGATGATGTTAGCATCCGTACAGGGTACGTGGAACACACAGAGGGTGACACGTTTCATGATGATGTGGCATCACCAGAGGTTGTCACGTGTCACTCATTTTTGAACTTTTTCGGT
Source organism: Picea glauca (assembly GCA_000966675.3). Lineage (NCBI taxonomy): Eukaryota > Viridiplantae > Streptophyta > Pinopsida > Pinales > Pinaceae > Picea > Picea glauca. The sequence goes on along the minus strand of JZKD02S1353694.1, from coordinate 580,396 downwards.
CAGTGTGTGGACTAATGGGAAAGTGCCATGTGGCAGTCCGTAGGTGGGACCCCCTTTTAGACTGGAGGCTCAGAGATAGTCTTATTGCACATTTTATGTTGTTGTTTCGATGCTTCTTACAGGGTTCTATATGGGTGATGATGCAGTCTTGGTTTTTTTGCGACATAATGGAAAATGGATAACGCATTTTATGTGATGATGTTGTTATTATAAGATATAAATTCCATGTTATGAGTGACATATATTTAATGTTTTTACATTTAATATATTCACCATGATTCATTCTTGGTTACACCTGGACAAGTCACATGTTAGTAACAACAAGAAACAAGAGCAATGGAAGGAAACTTATGGAAAAAAATCCAAGAAAAAGAACTATGCTAAGAGGTTATGTGCAAATGAAATAAAAGGAAGTTAGTATTAATTCTAACTAGAAATTTTAGTAACTATGTGAATTATATTGAGTTATATTGGGCGCATTTGATATATGTTATGGTATGGTTTTGGCAATGGTTAATATGGATTGGGGTGGCGCAATTGGCAAGTAATATGTCGCAAGTTTCAATGTATGGAATTAATGGTATGGTTTTTGGTTGGCCGGCGTGTCCTACGAAATTAAATGAGGTGGAAGATGGAAGCGTCATGCAGTAAATGCACGTCACTCCATACTTCTCCCACTGGGCCGTCACCCTAGCATGGTTATTGTTTCATTTGGTTTTGTTGTGGTTAAGCTTCGAGATTCAAGCCTAGAAGGAACTGCTCGGCCAAATCTCCATTTTTAAAGCCAGTGGTTATAGGTATGGTTCTTTTCGCCCATCCATGAATTTCTCTCTTTGTATAAAATGAACGATGGCCTGTTAATGTGTTGGTTTGTGTTTTCCTGAGATTGGAAACTGTGTAAATGCATGGGTATTTTCTATGGAATGAATGTATGGCTATTCGTCTGCAAATGGAAAGATTGATTTGTTGAAGTTGTGATTTCGTTGGTTGTTCTGTGTGGTGGAAACTGTGATGGATCTTTGTTGTTTTAAGTAGTTATGGGTATTTTGTTGGAGGGTTTCTCTCTATTTGGCCTTGCTAGCCACCTCCTCACAGTTATGGTAACCATATCCGATTGGATTCGGGTGTTATGGGGTTGATGTGTATGTTTCGAACTACCTTTTGGTCACTGTGTATCTTCCAAAGCCATGTTTGTGGGTTATTCACCTGGTCATGGACTTATTTTTTTAATATTGGCATCAACACAGTTGGTTATGGGGTGGCCATTATGCCAAGAAGTATGCTTATGGTATCTGGTAATACTTGGGGTATGCCTTTCCATTGGCATTATTATAAACTGGTTTGGCTCTTGAGAATAATGCAAGGGTTATGCATTTGTGTGTTCTTGGTATTTGCTAATGTCCAATGATAAATCATTTCTCCTCTGCATCGTTTCATACCTGGTGTCAAACTGTCACACTATTACACAAGCAAAGAGTTATAAAAACCCATGGTTCCACCGTGCTTGTTTCGAAGTTTTTCTGCCTATTATTGATATGTTTGACCTCCAATCTCTTTGTGTTTTTTCGACTGAGCGAACTCTTGATTATTTCTTGTGTTCATGGTTACAGAGCCTAATTTTGATAACCCCACTAGTCACACTCTTGTCGGGTATCTTGTTGATTATTGTAATTTGGTTGAGTGGTTATGACAGTGGCTTTGAGTATTGTCTCATGTCTGTTTGATCGGGTCGTTGGAAAGTTGTAATTGGGGATGAAAATTGGTATACAGTCGAGCGATTTCCTTCTTTTGTTATGCATTGGTCGTTGTGTTCCTATAGCATGTAATTAATTGTAGTTGGTGGTTGCTATGTGTTTGATTAGTCCCAATTGGGATCATTGCAAGTTGGGGAAAATGATGGTTGTGACTTGGTCGTTTACTGTGTATGGTTTATAGAGACATCGTGCATTGTTTTGTTTTGTTGCACCATCAGAAATGAATCATGGGTTTCGTAGTATAGTTTCATTGCAAGTTTAATTGTTAATATTGTCAAAAGAATGGAATCGGGAAAGTTTTTAAAAGGTTTGTTCAACTCGGGAAAGACCCGTGTCTATGTTTTATTTTGGAAGTTATGAATTATGGGTAGTGGTTGATATTCTATAGAAATATATGTTGGACATAGATGAAGCAATGTGACTATGTGTTCTTTTTTATTTTGTTTAAATAAAAAGAAAAGAAATGAAAAGAAACAAGTATTCTCTTAATAAGACTGTTGAAAGGCATAGTGATTGTGAGTATGATTATAGACTATGTTGATTAAATTTTTTTGAAGAATTGAATGTGGGACAGTGAACAATTTTTGACACACAGGAATTGTTAATTGGTATTGGTATCTTGGTATTGAATACAGAGTTATTTTTTATGGATTACTTCATTATTTTTACAAACAATATCCATTATTTTCCCTACCATTCTTTCACTTTTTGCACATTACAACTCCCCTCACCTTCCCATATTCACTATCCACTCCCTATTCCTAAAATTCAATTATAGTTAAGATAAATTATGTATTATGAAAGTTAAAGGATCGCAAAGGGATGAATTACAGTGATATATTCTTTTGATTTACGATATAGTTTATTGTTTGATGTTTGTGAGCAGTAATCATGATCTATTCCCCCTCATTTTAACATTTTTCGCTCAATACAATCCCTCACATATCCCAAAACCCTTGTTCACCCCCTGTTCATGGAGAAGTGTTAAACAATTTCTATGGATTGGATTGCATGAGTATGATATGTTGTTGAGCCAGACTTTGTTTCATATTTAAAAGAGTTGGCATGTATGGTTGTTGAAGAAACTATTTGCTAATCAATAATTCATATAGGAATGATATTTTTCAATAGAGGTAGCCATGGACGGGGTAAAAAAGGAAGATTAAATTGGAACAGGGGCCCTAGAAGGCCAAGCTTCTCTATACACTTTGATGCAGACTGGCAAGAGTTGGGCCAACTATTTCAAGATGGATTTTTTAACTGGATTGGGCAAGGAGTAGTCCAACCTAGGCCTGAAAGGCCTCCCTTCCAAGCTCCACATGTCCCTGGTATTCTAGTACCTCCTCATGTTTCACTACAACCTGAGATCCCCGAAAATGATGGATGACAAGAGATTGTCCACCCGATAGTCTTCCAACATCATGGATGGCCTAAATTGTCTCTACCTTCCCTTCCACCTGTTAATAAAATTGTCCAAGTTTCCCCTGTCCACTCACTAGTACAGTCTTCCCATGTAAGAAAAAGGTTAAAAACTGAGGCCCTCCATGCTCCTGACAAAGGAAAACTTGTTGTTGCCCCCTCCTCACCCTCAAATGACTCTTCCAAATCTGTATCCTCCCGCATGCATTTGAGAGATGATTTCTCTTAGGTGATCAGTGAGATTAGGCCTAAAGGCTCCACATAGCCTAAGGAAAATTCAAAAATATCAAAGGGTGAAAACAACAAGAAGGGAAATATTGCCTCCCAGAGTGGAAAATATGGATTTTAAGTGTTTTTATTTATTGATTATTGAGAACAATTGAATTCTGAAATTTTGGACAACACACTATTTTTGGATATATGGGTAATATATTTTTGGAAATAATTTCAATTATCATTGATATAAATTGTCAAAATATGAAGGTGATGATGGGAATCACAAGGATGGATGTTTTGTTTGATTAACTAGTTGTGTTATGATTGTTAAAGAACTAAAGGGAGTCACAAGGGGTCCCACCTACTAGCTATTATTTATTAAAAACCCTTATTATGATTTTATTACTTTTCCCCCTTAACTAAAAAGTTGGTTGAGTTTTAGTTAACTTAACTAAAGAAGTAGTTCAACTACTTCAACTAATTCTAATTGCATAAAGGCAAAAGAAAAAGTAGGAACAAGAGGGGAATAGAAGGAGAAACATACTAAGGTCTAGTTCTCTTTGAGTTTTGTTGAGATAATTCAGTTTTCATTCATTCTTTAATTCATTGGAAGCCTAATTCTCTTTTATGATAATAGGGTCCTATTGTAGACAACAAGATTCAGGGCTGAATTACATCATTCAGACACTTGTTTTTCAGAGGTGTTGATCTATCTTTGATAGTCTGTGTAAACTTGTTTGTTTGTGAATTAAATTTCATGACTGACAAAGGCTATTGTGCAGAGTCGAGTGGAAAAAAATATGTGGCAAGCTGATCCAACTTTTAAAGTTCAGTTTTTTTACTTTCTGTCAAAAGTCCTTTTGTATGGTTTTCATTGGGGACCTCTAAGTTTGACTTTGGTCCAAAACTTCCTCAGGGAATTTTGTAAAGAGAACGATTATTTTGATAAATTGGAATGGAATAAATGATTCATTTATGTCTCATCTGTTTTGATTATTGACTTGGTGTTTTTTACTTCTATCTCTATATTTATTTCAGCATCTTTTATATTCAGAAAATTACCTAAATAATGAATTTTCCAGCAAGCTTACATTTATAAAAAAAATCAGCCTAAGAACTTGTAATCAATACTTGTGAATTAGAATACAAATTTTGATGGCTATAAATATAGGGTGATATTCTCGTCTATCTTGCTTTAGCCAAGTAAGATCTGAAAATGCTTGAGTAAGATCATTTCATATTGTTTCCTCAACACCGGGCTTGTAACTTTTGCATATGATCTCCATTTTAGGCGCATGATAGCTCATTGGAAAGAACTATCCAAGGAATACACATGTTTCCATAACACTTTAGTTAAATCCTACAGTGTGACTGTGGCGGGCCCAAAAAACTTTGTTTAGAGCCTCAAAATGGCCCCAAAAGTTTAGGACCGGAAAAGATAGGAAAAAACTACCAAAATGGAAATTGGTCTTTGAGCCAGCGGAACAGGTGGGTGGCCACCGATATCCACCTAGATCACTCAAATTCTTGACTTAACAAATAATGTCTCCACATGACTAGAAAATGGAAAACAACTACATAATCACGTTCATTACTGGGATAATTTTCACATTCACTTACCTTGTGGCATCCATAAGAAATAACCATTCCATCTTGCATTAACACGCCACTTCATCTTTCCTTGTTGGCATCAATGCACACCAAAAACGTCTTGTATGGATCTAGCAAGGTTAGTATAGTAACATTATTAAGTGATATTTTATATAAGTTTTAGAATATCTCTTCATAGTTGGTATCATTTCAAACTTGATGTTTTCACTTTGCAAAGATTAGGATTACCCAATAAAGAAAAAATTATAATTATCAAATTCTTGTAGTGCCCCATAATCCCTATGAACCGTTTGAGTTTTATCACAATTTGAGGACTCAAGAACTCTATAGTTTCCTTAATATTATTGACGATTATGTTCAATTATTATTTCTGATATGTAAATTGATGTTTTAACTAGAACATAAATTTGATTATGTAATTAAAAAGCTACAACCAAGGCTAGAAGCAAGTTACATAGCGTTACAAACCTAAACATTTATCTAGGGTTAAAAAAAGGAGCTTACACCAGATTAAAAAATATATATCCCAAGTTGGCCTACAAGTGGCTTACTTCACGAAAATTCTAATAACCTTATAACTATGAAATACATAAAAGTTAAAGATAAACATGCATACTATTAGCTTCTTCCTGACCAACATCAAATTGTGGGGATATCTTCTTCTCGGTTTCCATTGGTTCCTTCGATGAGTGAGATATCTCATCCTCTTTAAGATCAAATTGAACCAAATTCTTTGAAGCCCTATTGTTTGAAGTTGTAGATAGATTTTCCTTCTGAAGAGTAAGAGCCAAGTTATGGAGCATATTATACTCTACCTTTAGGATATAAATCATTTTCCTCTATTGAACTAGCAAAATTATTATGTCCTCTTGTTGAGAGATGCAAATATGTCCGTTTTTAATAACATTAGAGGACATACAGAGAAACATGCTTATAATGGAGTCAATGAGCTCCTTGTTTCTTCTCAATAATCTTCGAAATTCCTACACATCCCTATTCTCTATTCTAACCAAACCTACACAGTGAAATTGATGTGGAAAACTTAGTTTATCACTAGAAGCTTTGAACAAAGAGGCATTAGAGATGACAATGGAATTTATAAATACCCAACAATCAAAATCTATAACATCAATAGAGAAATTATTTCACAAGGGATATGGAAAATCTATCATAGAATCCAGAGAAGGAAAAAATGATAATCCTTGATACTAGAATCCAAGAACCTTACCTCACTGGCATTTGATGCCCATCCTTCACTGCAATTATATATTTCAACTAATTTTCAATCTACATTATAATTCTTGTGTTGGACTAAATCAGCAATGAGAGATACAAACAATATACCAAACCAAAGGCGAGCATAACAACCTAAATTGAACCTTCTAAAAGACAGAGGCTAGGATTTCCCTGACACCTTGTCTGAAAACTCAAGCACTTTTAGATTATAAACAATCCAACCCAAAACAAAAAGGATCAAAATATAATTCCAAGCTTGAACCATCACTCAGTTTTCACTAAAATTATTTTGAGGGACTAAATCAAAGAAGAAAGTCGCAGGAAATATACCAAAACAAAGACAAACCCATCAACTAGGTTTAATCTTTTTGAATGAAAAAGGCCAATATTTCCTTTATTCTCAATCTTCAGACACAACCCATTTTAGGATATAAACATTCCAATTCAAAACACACATGATGAAAAGGCACCCAAAGACAATAAAGTTACTCACTAGATGACCAAGTGCACCAATAGAACAATTGATTTTTCACCCATTTCCAAGCCTCAACCAAGCCATTATGCCACAATCCTTGTACCGATCACCATCCAAGCATTCAATAACCATGAACATGGAGACTATTCACATGCTACAAGGAATATAACATGCCCTCAATTCTCACTTCTTAAGGCCACTATGATGAGGTTTGCACATTTTTTTCATGTGTGAGTTAATGTGGACGATTCATCGATTTTAAATTTAAACTTAGGGTATATGTATGGTCTCATACCCCCCCATTTTTTTATCAAGGTACCAATACTTAACTCTATGGATTGTTTGTCCCATCAATCAAATTCTCCATTTAAGTCTCTTTTGATGTGGTAATATGAGATTTTGGAGAAGGACCTGGCCACCTTCTCTATTTGAATGATGATGTTGTTTAGTTTTCTTCCCTCAAGAATGGATTTTTCAATCATTTTCTTGATGACAATCATCAAGTCACCAAAACTAGAAAGGAATCTAACATTTTCTTATTTTGCCAAGATAAGACCATGTAGAAAAGCATATTCCTCTACAAGGTTATTTGAATCTTGGCCAAGACCCCAAGTGATTGAAAAAACTATTGTTCCTATGGGATCATGAAGACTCCCCCAAACTCATGTTACCCATGGATTCTTCCTTGATGCCCCGTCAAAGAATAAAGAATAAGATATTGTCCCTCATGTATTATGAAAAAACACCTTTGGCTTTGGCAACAATTAAAATGGTTTGTCCCAAAATTGATTGAATACAACATTAATCCAAGCCAACCAAATATTTCAATAGATATATTTTGGAAGTGGATTGCACACTCTTTTTAGTACTTTTTGGTTTTTGAATGATCCTTGATAATTTTTTATCCAAAGAGTGAACATTTATCTCCATAGAGTGGTCCATATTACATGATGGATTATTCCAAAAAAGGCATAGAGCCAAACTTATTTGGATAGGATACACTAAAAGAATAAATAGTGGATAGTTTCTTCAACTAAAGTGCATAATTCACATTGAGAAAATGTTGATCTTGGGGATCCCATAATTGTGCTAGATATGTTTCCAAATATGATATTACAAAGGGAGAGGGAGAGAGAAAAGTTGTTCCAAAGATCCATCCTTTAATTTAAATATGGAGTCACCCCAATCCCTATAGTCCTTAGCATGAGAGTCTCATGGGGCACACTCACCAAGGTCTTGAATGAGGGCAGAAATCAAGGGATGTAGAGGCTCTAGTGGGTTTCCAAATTTCCAACTTAGCCATTTTCTGTAATTTTTTACCCAAACTAATATTCCATGCAACGTTTTAATATTTTCATTGTCCATATAGGATCTTAAAGGAGTCAAGTTATCATGAGATGATAAGGCTTCTTTCCTTAGAATATTTTCATCCCACATAGAGATGTTTTTCCCATTCCCAAGGATCCAAGTAAACCTTGATCGTAATAAGAAGCAATAGATTTTTGAAGTTTCTATATATGAGATCCATTTTGGGTCTCTACTACATGTTCTAAGCACCTATTTCTGGCTCCCCTAAAGTATTTTTTCCATGATAATTTTTTCCACCATTCTATTATTCCTATAGACTTACCCCCCTACCACAAGAAATTTATTATATATTGATCAATCTAATGCATAATTCCAACTAGGGATAGCATGGTAGAATGCCGAAAATAGGGAGAGATGAGAGGACTGGTCTTATCAAAACCAACCTTCCCATAGGGTTTAACCATTGGGATCCCCATTATTTAATTTTTTTTTTACCAATGATGCTCATCGAGGGGTTATTGAGAGAGATGGGAATTCCTAGATACTTGAAGCAAGAACAATTTTCAGTGAAGGGAAATTGTAAAATTTTGGAAATAGATTGCATTACCTAATTGTTGACATTCTATCATAATATTTGTCATTTTAAGTGATTGATTTCCCGCTCAAAATAATTGGTAAAAGTATCTAACATCTTATTAAACATGGATGCAATTATAGTATAATATCCTCCAAGAAGAAGGGTGCCATATACAAATTAGGAGTGGTTTAATATCTTGACTACCTAAACAACCTTTATCCCAGGAATATTACCACTAAGCCAGTGTGCCTCAAGTTTCTTTATCAAAGAATCAATGATGCAAATTTATATAAAATAGGGGACAATGTGTAGCATTTCCTCAATCCCCTACTCACTTGAAGAAAGAGGTGGGCCTCCCATTGACTAGTGGATAAATCTATGGAAGTTGATGCAAGACGATATCCACTCAATGAATGAAGGATTGAAGACAAACTTAGAAATTAATTAGAATATAAAGGAGTGAATCACACAGTCAATTGTGTTCACCATATATAGCTTTATAATCATGACTTTCTCCATGTTCTCCTTACTTGAGTTCATGGCCTCTTGTGAAAGAACTTTATTATCAACAATTTGCCTATATTTCATAAATCCCCCTTGATTTTTTGAGATTATATTGGGCATAATATTATTTTATATTGAATGATATAATATTTTTCATGATTTTATATGAAGACTTGCAAAGAGATATTAGTTCAAACCATGTAAAGGAGGAAGGATTTACCTCTTTAAATATTAAATTCAATAATGATGAGTTGATGTTTGCCCCTAATTTCTAGCACCTTTGGGAATATTGAAGCATGCACTTAATATTTGATTTGATGAGGTTAAAAAACAAACTGTAGAATGAGCTTGAGAATCCATTAGGCCAAGGAGCCTTGTTTGGTTTCAGACTCCATATGGAACTTGGTATTTCCTATTTTTCGATCAAATTAATTAATTCTATATTCTCTTCATATGAAACGACTAAATTAATATTCTCTAGCATAGAAACCAAGTCCTCATATTCCACATCATATTTCTCTATAAAAATGGAACCAAAGTGTGTTATAGTTGTTATCTTTATCTCTTGGAAATCCAAGATTTTAGTGCCATCATCCAATGTTATCTCCTTAACATTTTTTTAGTAACTCGTTCGTTTGATTGATTATGAAAATATGTTAACATCTATCCCCATCCTTGGGCCATATACTTCTATATTTAAGCCTCCAGGTCTTCTCTTCAAATCAAATGGCTCTTTGCATCCTGAAGTTCAGATGTTATGTCTTCCTACTCCATTTTAGACTGGATATCTTCAAGCTGAGATATAAGAAACTCAATTTTCTATTGAGGGAGAGGAGTAGGAGGACCTCACCCTCTCTTTTTGTGCATGTTTCACTAGCTTTAATTTATACTCCCATATAAAAATAGGGGTATCAATAATCCAATTTATCCAAGATGCATTAGCTCGATCCACCACTTCTTAAGTTTTTAGCCATAGTAGGTTAAAATGGAAAGGAAAAGGACCATAATTTGGAGAGTTCTGAAGATGCATAAAAAAAATTATGATTAGATATAACCAATAGGATAATCCTTGATTTAACAATGAAATATTGTAGGAGAATATAAATATACACCAACAATGTGTCTATCCTAGCTATAATATTCCCTAGGTCAATCCTATGGTTGGTCCATATGTGTTTCCCTTTTATTGGATTAATATTGATAAGGTCCCATTCATCTATTAGTTCCTCCATTTTTTCCCTGGATGGATCTCTAATGATGTTTCAACCTCTTTTCTCATTATTAGAAAGGACCACATAGTAATCCCTTGTAATAATGTTATTGTTGACATACTTTGAGTTCTTCAATTCTATTAGAGATCTTCGACAACTTTGTTTTTCCATATAATTGATAGGCATCTATAAATTGAAAATATTAATACTCTTACTAGTTTGGGTGATGATAAATATTACAAGAACCCTATTTTGGGTTTGAAAAGTGAAATCCAACCACAAGACTTGATTTTTCCAAAGGGTATGTAACCCTCCTAAATCTCCCCTTGAGTCAACCACTAGTTCTTCAATTTGTCTCCATTTCTACTTCCCAATATTTAATGCTTCCAATGACTCCATTTTCATCTCTTGGAGTAAGAATATAGAAGGTGGCTACAAAAACCTAGTTCTTAGACTCCAACTTGAAGGAATCTCCAACTCCCTGATTCTTTAGCTCCAAACAGAAGGAGGATACAACCCCCTTTCCTTGCCCCGTCCTGCTACCCTAAAATATAAATGTAGACCAACTATCACTACCACAATCACTGTCATTGTTACTACCACTGTCACATCAACCTATAACCTGACACTATATCCAACCTGTCACATCTACCACTATCTCATCCATGAAACCAAATCCATTCTCATCCTCATGCAACTCATGCCAAGATCACCAAGATCATATCTCAAACCACATGCTTAAAAACACCAAAACATGCCTCTACCAAGCATGTACCAAGATCACCACATAACATCAACCATATACCACAACATGTACCAAAACAAGTGCATCAACCATGTACTAATAGTCGTACCAAACCATGCATCAACCATGCACCACCTCAACCTGTACCAAATTGTGCATTAACCATGCACCTCAAAACCATACCATGTGTCAACCAGGAAAATCAACCATGTACTATATCATGTATCATACCATGTCCCAAATTTAAACATCAACCATGTACATCAGTCATATACATCAACATCGTACCATGTACCAATCATGTACCATACCATGTATTAACCATGCACCATAACAAGTGTCTCAACCATATACCATAGCATGCCATACACCATATGTCGATAAACCAAGATATGAAGAAAAAATGTATCTCACCAAGTAGAGCTAAACCAACATGCACCATGCATCCAATGGTGTGCCTCAAGTCATAAACCAAATCTCAAAAACACACACCTCAAGAATGCTCCTCAATATCACCCATATACAATATACCAAGCCTCACGTATGCACCATAACATGTAACCAAACCATACACCAAGATAGCCAATAATTCCTCTAGTCAATGTACCAAAACATCACCAAGATGTACCATACCATCATGTATCATACCATAACCAAACATGTAACCCTTAAGACTTACCTCTGATCATGTAGTTGACTTGTTGTATCGTAAACTAACTTGTAACTCTTACACAGTCCTCAGCAACCAGGTACCAACAACTCTTCTCAGTCTTCCATAAGATTTTCACATATACATCACTTTCCCTTCTACAACCCACGTATATCCATGCTTTCCTCCACTGCATCCCATGTACATCTGCACCTTGATGACCTCCAACTCATGGATACCTCAGAAACTAGGGTTTTATGCAACCCTAAGACTTTCACCTTCGACCTTTATTTGTAACCTCATAAAAATGTCATCACAAACTAGCCAAAATATCACAATACTAGACCATAACAATCACAAGATAGATATTCAATTGCAAGTGTGTGAGTGTACATATGAGAGACTACTTGAGGTGTTTATATAATTTTTCATAGTAACCTCTGTCCTTACTTTACGGTTTTCTTGTTGCAACCACTTTACCCTTTGACTAACAATTGTAATCAACTAGGGGCTCCTTGAACACTCTTCGGGGATTCCAAATTTACAAGGCCATATATCTCTAACTGTGAGGAACAACATGGTGTTCCACATCTCACTGAAAATGGAACGACACTTACTATCCGTATATGGTAGTCTTCCTTGCAATTACACTGGCCATCCTATCCATATTCCTTATTCAACTTCGGGTCCCATAACCACACCTTTGGGGATACATGTATACTACATCAAATGTACCCAACTAACTCACCATCAATCTCGATCATACAAGTGTCAATAAATTTTCCAACATCTATGGACCTCTCCAAGGGTCGACATCAAACTCTAAGGGTTGAAATCAATCTCCAAGATCAATGTTGAGGAAAAGATATGATGAATTATCTTACTCAAGCATTTTTGAATATCGCCTAGCTAAGACAAGATAATCAGGAATATCACCCTATGTTTTATAGCCTCAAAAATATTTTTCCAATCCACAAGTATTGATTACAAGTGTTTAGGCTAATTTTTTTATGAAAAGAATGTTGCAAAATAACATAAAAAAATTTATACAATTTTTTTGAAAAATATACAGATTACAGAAATTAATGTGGAGATCAAAAATAAAAAGTAACCAAGTCACAGATGCACACAAATGAGACAGAATAATAATATACTTTATTTCATTCCAAGAAATTAAAGTATCTTTCTCTTTACAAAATCCCTGTGAGAGCATGGACCAAAGTCTAATTTAGAAATCCCCAATGAAAACCATACAAAAGGACTCTGAAAAGAATTAAAAACTAAACTTTATAATATGGATCAGCTTGCCACAAACTGCTGCCAATTTGACTCTGCACAATATCCTTTATTAGTTGTGAAACTCAACCCATAAATAGACAAGTATACACAGACTATCAAAGATAGATCAACACCTTTGAAACAAGCATCTGAATGATATGGTTCAACTTTGAACCTTGTTGTCTACAATAGTACCCTACTGTCAAAAAGAGAATTAGGCCTTTAATGAACTCAAGAATGAATGAAAACTGAAACTATGTCATGAAAACAAAAGAGAAAACCTTAGTATTGCTTTCTCCTTCTATTCTCTCCTTGTTCTTCCTTCTCATTTAGATTTTATGCATTCCAAACAAGTTGAAGTAGTTCAACTACTTTATTTAGTTAAGTTAATTAAACTTAACTAATTTTAGTTTAGGGAAAGTAAGAATAATAATAATAGTTAAGGGTCTTTATTTAATAATAACTAAGTAGGTGGGAACCCTTGTGACTCCCTTCTTTTATTCCTTACAAAAATAAACACAATTAGATAATCATTTAAACACATGTCGCCTTGTAGCTCCCATAAATATTTCCAAAATTTGAATATTAAATATCAGAAAATATTCAAATCATATCCAAAACATGTAAATAACCACATTATCCCAAAAACTAGCTTGTTGTCCAAAACTTTTTGCAGACCATTGTCTTCAACAACTCAATCATAAACACATAAATTAAAATCCATGTTTGCCACTTTGAGAGGCAATCTTTCTTCTATCATTGTTGTCCCCTTTGGACTTCCCAGAAGTAGCCTTTGGTTGGTTTGAACCTTGAGGCTTAATCTCACTAATAACATGGGAACAATTGTTCTTCATATGCATATGAGAGGACACTAATTTTGATGAGTCATTTGAAGGAGATGAAGGGGAGGCATCAGCTTTACCTTTGTTTTTCACATGGGGTACATCGATCTTAATCCTTTTGCTAGAATGGGAGGATTGAACATGTGAATGCACATGGGAAATTTGAACATTAGGATTTACAGGTGGAGGAGGAGGAGGTAATTACAAGTTGGGCCAGCCATAATGGTGAGAGACTGTGGGATTGACAATCTCCTTCCATCCATCATTTTCAGGAACTTCTAGTTGCATGGATACATGAGGAGGCACATGGCTACCAGGTATATTTTGAGGCTGGAAGGGAGGCCTCTCTGGTTGGGGTTGAACTATCCCTTGCCCAATCCAATTGAAGAACCCATCTTGAAACAACTGGTTCAACTCCTGAGGGTCATCATCAAAATGAATTGAGAATCTAAGCCTTCTAGGCCCTATGTTCCAGTTACCTCTTCCTCTATTGTTTCTTCCATGACTTCCTTTGCTGAAGAAACTCATCTTGTATTCAAAAATTCATTAGTAATTGGCCCTTAACAGACCATACATGACATTCTATTTATATGAAACAAAGTTTGGATCAGACATTGACATAAGACCCATGCAAATCAATCCATAATAAACTGTTTAATAATTACCAAGTGAATAGGGAGTGGATAGGGTTCATGGGATATCTGGAGGGATTGTAATGAGAGAAAAAGTGGTAGCATGGTAGGGGAAAAATACACGAGTATTTCTCAACAATTCATTAAATAACTAAATTATGCATTCAAATCCCAAAAATATCAGCGGTCACCTATTTCTGTGTCATATATTTTGTCACTGCCATATATAGTTTTTTATTTATTTTATAGAACAGGGTGTGTAAAAATGAAATTGGGATCATGAGGGGAATTATAATAAGAAAACAAGTGATAGTATGTGATGGAA
>JZKD02S1353694.1:541088-557479 GCA_000966675.3 Picea glauca | reverse complement strand
CATTTGTATTGCAGCGTGTTTCAGCATCTGTTCTTCATAAACAATCGATTGCCATCAATGACAACCTTGATCATCTGCGTCATCTCTGTTGTAGCCATATTTCCAACAACAACAACCATAACTTTGTTCAAACCCACAATCCAATAAGCATCCACTTTAAAACCCAAAACCATTTAATTGTCCCTTATGTACAGACAGAATGTTGGATGACTTCAAATAAAAGACAATTCATATGCCCATAATACTTCAATTATAGCAGCCTTCGCATCTATACAATATCTATGCAACATTATAATAACATCATTTCCAATTCCATAATTGTAACCCTTCGAGCCACAGTCTTTCACGTTCCAATGCTAACCCTTTTCCTTTTAAAATAAAACATAAATATGCACAGTGATTCCAACCATCCACGTCCCATATTTATTTCTTAATTCGAATAAGAATAGTCCCGGTATTAACCTCCAACTTTCGACTTTCCAACATTGTTTGACATAATATATTTGCATTGAAACTCATAATCGAACCCCGATTCAATCACACACAAACGTTTATATATATGTAATCAACCCAAGTCTTGATTCGAAAATAGAATTTAATCAATAAAATGCAACTCTAAGCTCGAGTTTCTTGAAAACTAAACAAGTACATACTTCCTTTAGAATAAATTCCCAACAAATGACAGAGCCAAATAGTGCCCGAGGAGAAATAGAACCAAGTCAAGCTCAACAAAACCAAGTCGCGCTTAATAGTTCAAGCACACACATGTGTCCCCTTTCTTTTCTTGACAGGATGGAAACGAGACCAAAATCATGTTTAGGGTTGAACACAACAATGGAGGTAAGAATAAATAGCTCAACCAAATGGAAACAGTCCTCAAGGATGCAGATAAACCGTGCCCTTTAAAAATCTTATTGTAGGGAGGTAACAAGAGATGATCAAGGAATAGTCTTTGAAGAAATAGAGAGCCCGTGCTCTTTTAAAATCACAATAGACACATAACCCTTAACCCAAAATATTGGAAGTAGGGGTTACCAAAACATAATATTCAACCACTCCAACGGAGATGAGAGGAAACAAATACTCAAAATATTGTGAAGAGAATGCCCGAACACAACACGTGACCAACCCACTCTTAAACAACTTCCATTTAAAATTTTGGGTGATTCCCAAGACCTGACTGTGCAATGCTTTCCAACCATAGTGATAGGGAAGGAAATTCCATGACAGAAGATAGCTCAGGCTCGACCAAAAAAAAGCGAGAACAGTGTGACTCTTAACAGTCTGCATCGCAACCGAAAGAATGAAACATAACAACCACTGAGACAAAAAAGAAGTGACAACAACTTAACGCCAAGATTGATTGTAAAAGCCATGCACCAGAACTCAGAGCTTACTACACCATAATAATAATTTTCCATAGAGAACCAGAGTAAAACCGCAAGTTGACCGACATGTTTTAAACCAATAAACCAATGCACAAACTACACCTAGCAAAAATATCCATTCCTTTTCTTAAAAATGCCAACAATCTAGAGTATTTAGGGAAGAAATCATAAGAACAACACTAATACATAGTCAAAACTTAAGAAAAACATAGAC
This sequence comes from Picea glauca, assembly GCA_000966675.3. NCBI lineage: Eukaryota > Viridiplantae > Streptophyta > Pinopsida > Pinales > Pinaceae > Picea > Picea glauca. The sequence continues at coordinate 555,877 of JZKD02S1353694.1, read as the reverse complement.
CTCATGCAATTCTGAGCCAAAAATCAATTCATAACACAGAGGAACTATTATGGATGGAAAATACAGGAACCATACCTAGAAAATATTGCTTGAGGGAGAGAGTTGGATTGTGTTTTCCTTTCACAACCAGAAATCACGGAGCATCCACAACCACCAGAGCAAAAAACCAAATTTAAGTATGGCTAGGGTGATAGGCTCAAGGTTTGTTTGAGTGATGTGCAGTAAATGCACGTCACTTCCTTCCCCATCCCTATTAAATTCAACGTACAAACTAGCCCATCCACCATAACATTAACCATTAATTCAAACACATATCCAGTGTTATATCCATTTCATAGTGCACCACCCTAAGTCATGTCAAAACCATTTAACAACAACCATATGCTATAACGTTACCATATATGCCTCACACATAATTTTTTAATCAAAGCGCATAATTCTAGCAGCTAGGTCTATCACCTTTCTTTTGTGACAATCACATACAACCTTCAGGATTGTCCATATTTTTTTTCTTTTTGTTTTAAGATCCCATATCAACCTTTTGCATGAAAGCATATATAAAATAATCAACAATGTTTAATTCATAAACATAACACCTATAGAAAATAATCCTTTTATCCATAGTACTGCGATGAGTTGCGAGTGACAATCAAAACCATCTAGCCATAACACAATCAACCAACCATCTTATATCACTATGACGGATAAAACCATGACTTGAATCATAAATTGTAGAAGACTATGTTGGCATCATTATAACAACAAGACAAAATATGAGTGCAACACATCCATAATAGTGCCACTAGTCTACAAGGGGGTCCCACCTACTAGTTTATTATCATTATTATAAATAAATAATAGAGTTTGGAAATCATTTGCGAGCAGTATTCATCATTGTGATTTTAAGCATCCAAAAACTAGCGAATCTGTAGGGAAATTTGTTTCAAACTCAGATTGTCTGGTTACATAGACTAGGTGAACATCAAATCAAGAAAATATACATTAGAATGATTATGCAACAGGGTAAGTGAGCAGTTTGAGGGAAAAAATGAATTTGGATTTAGGGAATAACTCATGGAAAGTGTTACATATGAGGGGGTTATTCATGTGTGCATAACATTTGATTAATCATAGTGGAAGTTTTCTTTGTTTTAAGGAGAAAAACTTTGGTGTGCTCTTTTTAATCTCAGAATGGAGGGAAGAAAAGGAAAGAAGAAATAGGGGAAAAAAAAACAATAATCTTATGTAATAGAAGTACTGAAGCAAATAACAATTTTAGTGATGTATTCAAGGGGGGAAATCATGAAAATTGTGTAACCTGATTGTTATTAATTAACATTACTTGCATAATAGTGTCGCTGTGGAAAAATTGATCCAAAATTTTTATTTCTGACAAGAAAAGAAGTCAATAAAATAAATAAACAACAGAAATGAAACAACAGAAAGAAATAACAGCAAAGTAAAATCAAGGCAATAAAACAAAACTATAATGCAGAAAAAAAAATTACATACAACATTTAAACTTTCAAGTTGGTTCCACATAGTGTTTTAAGTGGGAACCGTTGGTGCTATAGGAAAACAATTTCTCTTCCAAGTACTTTAGGATATAGGAATTTGTGCCCAGGATAAAAGCAATCTTAAAAGGACCCATCCATAAATTTTGGAACTTTGAATGCCTTCCTCTATTGGCATTAGTTGAATCCCATAGCAAGACTTTCTCATTAACCTTAACTTTGATAGCCTTTGCACTTTTATTGAAATATCTTTTAACAATTTTTAGTCTTCTCTTTATGTTATCCAAGGAAACCATCCTTTGTTCCTCTAAAGCCAAGAGTGCATTCATTCTTTGAGAGATGTTGGAATAATTTAATTCGTCAACCTGTAGCATCAACCTTAGAGAAGAAAGTTCCAGCTTGGTAAGAAGAATGGCTTCTTGACCATAAAAAAGTTGGAAGGGAGTGCAACCAGTGCTCACCTTGGTGGTGGTGCGATCTTCTCAAAGGGAATAAGTGAGGAGAGTGTGCCATTGACGAGGCTTATCTTCAATGAGACTCTTTATAATTATAACTAGATTTTGGTTAGTAGACTAGGCTTTCCCATTTCCTTGGGGATAAAAATTTGATGAGGTAAAATGTTTAACCCCCAGTTTAGCTAGAAACTGATTCAGCTTAGCAGGAAAAAAAAGTGGGACCTTTGTCTGTAATAATTTCCAAAGGAAGACCAAATCTGGAAAAAATATTAGTCTCAAGGAAATAAATCATCGGCTCATCCTGTGAATTCTTAAGTGGGACAGCTTTAGTCCATCTCCTCAAATAGTCTGTGGTTGTCAAGATAAAAAAAATCCTTGTTGAAGATGGAGGATTAATAGGACAAATAAATTCCAGACCCCATTTTGAAAAAGGAAAGTCAGGGAGGACAGGTTGTAAAGGCATGGCAGAAAGAAGTTATTTCCTGGTTAACTTTTTCACTTATCACAAGATCTTGAAAAATTATAAGAATCACGAAAAATAGAAGGCCAATAGTACCCTTTCCTGATAATTTTAAAAGCAGTAGTCTTAGCAGAAAAGTGACCTCCTACATGAATAAAATAATTTGAAGATCCATGGGTCTCTTGTAACAATTTCTGTGATTCCTCATTATTCACACAACAAAGTAACATACCATCGACATATCTCCTAAAAAATAAGTCTCCTAAAATGATGTATCTAGAAGATTCAAGATGGATCCTTCTCCTTTGATGAGTATATAAGTTATCTGGACACCTATGGTTTTTCAAGTAATACACCAGATATTTATACCAGGGATGTTCATCTACAGGAAGGATTTGACTGTCGATATAAAATAGTGCTAACAGAGGGCTATCTTGTTCATCAATTTCTTCACTTGCTTCTACATGCTAAACTAAGTGAAGGGCTAAGTCACGTCCCTTAATGGTTTTAGAAGTCACAATAGTTAAATCATGCTCCTGGATCTTGGTAAGACAATGTGCAAGCTTCCCTGAAAATAAGTCTGTGAGAGTAAAAACTTGATAGCCGGTGAAGGGACTTTTACCAGCGTGTGCTTACCTAAGATAAAGTGGCGAAACTTTTCAACAGCTTTAAAAAGAGCGAAAGCATGTTTTTCAATATAAGAATATTTTAATTCATCATATGACAAGCTTTGACTCATGTAAGCTACTGGTTTTTCGTTAAATTGGTCATCACATTGCATGAGGATAGCAGAAATTGCTTCCTCTGTGGCATTAGTATATATAATAAAATCTTTCTCAAAATCTGGCTTCGCCAAAACTGGTGCCGAACTGATTTCCTTCTTGATCCTTACGAAATAATTTTCAATGTCATCAGTCCAATAAAAGGAGCGATATTTCTTAAGAATATTGTGAATTGGTTTGATCATTACAACCAAATCAGAAACAAACTACAGACAAAGTTGATAATACCCATAAAGGATTGAACCTCCTTTTTGGAAGTAGGGGCAGGAAGATTTAGGATAGCAACAATCCTTTCGAGATATATGCTTATTCCTGAATCAGAGGCAATTTTCCCAAGGATCTTTCCCTTGGAAACATCAAAGATAGACTTAGAAGGATTTAAAGAAATGTTGAATTTCCTGCATCACATGAGAACCTTTCTAAGATGACCAAAATGATCTAATTGGTTTCTTGAATATATAGTTAAGTCATCAAGATAAATCTGAATATTTTTTTCGATCAGATCATCAAAATCTATTTTCATAGCTCTTTGGAAAGTGGCACCTGCATTAGATAAGAAAAAAAACATACGTTCATAAGCGAATGTTCCCCAACGTGTAATAAAATTGGTTTTATATTTATTTGTCCTTTTTACCTGGATCTGATTATAACCAGAAAAACCGTCAAGGACATCATCTATGACCCTGTAACTTGCTGCAAAATCATTTCCATATTAGGGAGAGTAAAATGGTATTTCACGCTAGCTCTGTTTAATGCACGAAAATCAACACATAGTCTGATTTGACCAGTCGTTTTCCAAACGAGAACCAAATTGGAAACCCACTCAGAATAATTAACATGGAAAGTTATCCCAACCTTCAAGAGTTTTTCCAACTCCTTCTGAATAGTTGCTTCAAGTGCGGGGTTAATGGGTCTTTGTGTTTTCCTAACCGGTTTTATGCCCTCTTTGATAGGAATGGCATGTTGTATAAGAGCATGATCAAAACCATGAAGATCCTCATAAGACCAAGAAAAAAAATCTTGAAATTCATGAAGTAACTCAATGAACTTCAATCTTTCTTCATCAGTACATTAGGCACCTATCTTAACATTCTTTGGGGAATGGGTTGTCCCAATGTTCAAGTAAATGGTTTCAACCACTTTCCTTTTTGACTCTTGTTTTTATGAGTTTCTTTGTTTCCTACATCACTCGATGAAAGCAAACTTTCTAGAGGAGTCAAGCCCTTTGGAATTTTGTTATATTCCATTGATATAATATCCTTGGGCTTATAAGGTTCATTTTGTATGAAAGCACAAATTCTCTCATCACTAGGGAAGACCTGCCATGACACTACATTGTCAGGGATATGAGGACGATACAAATATTGAAAGGTGTAATCAGGTCTTTGTGGAAAACGTTTTTGAGTAGGAGAGGCTACAAAAACAGCTAGCTTGTTAGCCTTTTGAGTTCAATTCCCTTTTGACATGAGTGATGTTAAAAGATAATAAGTTCTAGACAAGCACCCAAGCAACTTGGGTTTAACATTTCATTAACTTGTTGTTACGAGAATATATTTTGCATACAAAGTTTACAACAAGTTAAGAGTCCCAAAAAACTGTAAGGTGACCACAACCTAACTTATAGGCATTTTTAATGCCTAGCAGTAATGCTTCAAATTTTGTGACGTTGTTTGTGAAAGAAAAATCTAACCTATAGGAAAAATTGTGAATTTTACCTATAGGAGAGTACAAGATAATGCCAGCTCCATTTCCTTCGTCGGAGCATGAACCATCAAAGTGCATATGCCACATCCCATCCTCCAGGTCAATTTGTTCCAAGGTAGTGTTGTCCTCATCTGCAAAGATGGAATACACTCCTAGGTCCTCTTCAATATAATTTACATTACAGTGTGGGATTATTTCTATATAAGGTGAAATTATTCCCTCCCTTAGGTCTATGATGTTGTTCCCATTCCGAGGAACAGATAATTGTGTCCCGTCGAGTGAGAGGTATCCACCTGTCAAAGCTTACGAGTCTCTTCCTAAGATGATTGAATAATTACTCACTAGCATGTCGATTACCTAAATATTAAGGGTTATCCTTATTTCAAGATGCGCGCAAAAAACCAAGGTCACGTCCTTGATTTCACCTATTGTCGATTGTTGTAAAATATTATAAGAGAGCATGCTTCTGTCAGTTTCATTTGTACAAGAAAATCCTAGCTCTTCCATAATAATATTCAACATTACACTTGGGCTCGGACCGCCATCAATCAGACAACAATGGGATATTTTGTTCATAATATTTACAAAAATGAAAAATGGAGGATTTTTTACAGGGTGTCTAAAATTGTGTACACCTACTTTATTTACAGATGAGTCCTATTTGTCTACCTCTTCAAAGAGATTGGATACGACGGAATCTTTTCCTTCCATGAAATTTTTCAGATGCTTTTGTTGCTCAGGGATGGAAACCATGTCCAAAAGAGTAGCATTGGCCTTAGTATTATTCAATTGATTGAGAATGTTGTATTTAGAAGAGGGAAGAGTAGAGGGAGTTCCTTGACTGTCAGGAATTTTAGTGACCTGTACAGTAGTAGTGGGTGAATATGAGTTTGGGCTAGAAGAAGTACGAGGGGGATCATATTTCCCTTTTGAAGCATAGGATTTATTCCTAGTTTTTATGATCATGACATCCTCTAGTTCTGCGAAATCTAGAACAAAAATGGTAGTTCCAGGCCTTTGCCAAAGATTTTATCTATGGAACTCTTATTTACCTCACAAGTACTTTCCTCATGGTGTTCCTCGTAAACGTTACACCAACTACGAGGCATGATGGATTTAAGTTGAAAGTTGTTTTCATTAGGATTCCTAAAGGGTGGTGAAGAAGAAGATGAGGCCCCAAGGGTAAGTGAAGGGACATTTCCCTTTCACTCATATGCTATCATTCGGTTATTCATATCTTGTACAATCTGTAAGAGGGCAGACATGTCCATTTGTTTAATTAAGTCTCCCTTGGGAAGACATGTTCTTTCAAGTTGTTCTTCATAATCTAAACAAGTATGGAGAGTGGAACCAAGGTTTTTGATGGCCTTTTCTTCAAGCGTATGAAGGTAGGGGGAAGGTAGAGCATTATAGTAATGCATAAAAGTGGCTTGGTTCTGAGGGAGAATAAGTTTGGGAATTTGGTTATACAACTTGGTGAAACGTAAGTTGAAAGACTTGATAGTTTCATTGTCTTTGTACGCAATGTTATTATATTCTTTTAATTGTTCGACTAGGATCTTAGACTGCCCATAAGTCGATTTGAACTAATAATATAACTCCTCCCAAGTGGAAAGAATATTGGAAGGAATATCAAATAAATTTGTCAATGCTTTCCCTTTAAGAGAATTAACAAATAAGCACATACAAGTATCATTCTCATTAGCTCCTATATTGTGACAGGAATTAGAGAATGCCACCAAGTGTTCATTTATAGTGATAGTGTTATTCCCAGAAAAATTAGGGAGATTCTATTTGAATTTAGGAAGTGGATGAGTGGCAGGTTCTAGGTTAAGAGGGGAGGATACATGCCATGGGGTAGTAGTAGCATCCTCTTTGAATTGAAAGTGCCCATTCTTTCTAATGACCTTGGTAGGGTTTGTAGTTGTTTGGACTAGAATTTGATGACTATACAAGATGCCAGTCACTGATGAGACCGAAGGTTGGGAAGTTGAGGAACCTCCAATGCCACCAAATCCACCACCAGATGCCATTTGGTGAACGATGGGTAAGGGAGAGAAAGGAGAACTGGCTGAATCAAACAAATTTCTACTTAGAGTACTTTGTTGGGTTGACAAAACAATGTTTCTTCTTCTTGTTTCAACAATAGGGTTGATCTCAGGTGATAAACCTCTTCTTCTCCTAGAGATGCGAGGGTTTAAGGACATGAAAAGAGGATCAAAACTTTAGGAAAAAGAAATATATGGATGATTCCCAGGTTGTCTTTTCCTAGCTTCCCAACGTTCTCGGACACTTATGTCTTGTTCAATTACTGCACGTGAGCGTTCAATCTCAACCCGGGTATTAGCAATCTCTAATATGGTATCAAATAAGGATAGAGAAATGTTAGTTTTTTCTTTAAGACCGAGCTCAATATTGGGTTGCCTTGTGACCGATACGGTCAGGAAGAAAAGAAAATAGTCAAAGAATCAAAAGACGAAATATAAACAATATTCAATGATAATGTGAATTTAATCAACCAGAGAGATATGGAAGATCTCCCATGTATGGTCACCAAATAAATGTTGAGGCAAAGATATGAATTATCTTACTCAAGAATTTTTGAATCTTGCCTAGCTAAGACAAGATAATTGGGAATATCACCCTATGTTTTATATCCTCAAAAATATTTTCCCAATCCACAAGTATTGATTACAAGTGTTTAGGCTATTTTTTTTATGAAAAGAATGTTGCAAAATAACATAAAAAATTTATATAAATTTTATGAAAAATATACAATTTATAGAAAGTAATGTGAATATCAAAAGGCAAAAGTAACCAAGTCATAGATGCACACAAATGAGACAAAATAGAAATCTTCTTTATTTCAGTCCATGAAATCAAAGTATCTTTCTCTTTACAAAATCCTTGTGAGGGCATGGACCAAAGTATAATTTAGAAATTCCCAATGAAAACCATACAAAAGGACTCTGACAAGAAGTAAAAACTGAACTTTATAATCTAGATCAGCTTGCCATAGACTCTTTCCAATTTGACTCTACACAATATCCTTTATTACTTATGAAACCTAATCCATAAACATACAAGTATACACAGACTATCAAAGATAGATCAACACCTTTGAAACAAGCATCTGAATGATATGGTTCAACTTTCAACCTTGTTGTCTACAATAGGACCATGTTGTCAAAAATAGAATTAGGCCTTTAATGAACTCAAGAATGAATGAAAACTGAAACTATATCATGAAAACAAAAGAGCAAACCTTAGTATTTCTTTCTCCTTTTATTCTATGCATGTTCTTCCTTTTCATTTGGATTTTATGCATTCCAAATAAGTTGAAGTAGTTCAACTACTTTCTTTAGTTAATTTAATTAAACTTAACTAATTTTAGTTTAGGGGAAGTAATAATAATAATAATAGTTACGAATATTTATTTAATAATAATTGAGTAGGTGGGACCCCTTGTGACTCCCTTCTTTTATTCTTTACAAAAATAAACACAATTACATAATAATTTAAACACATGTCACCTTGTATCTACCATAAATATTTCCAAAATTTGAATATTAAATATTAGAAATAATTCAAATCATATCCAAAACATGTAAATAACCACATTAACCCAAAAAATAGCTTGTTGTCCAAAATTTTCTGCAAACCATTGTCTTCAACGACTCAATCATAAACACATAAATTAAAATCCATTTGCCACTTTGAGAGGCAATCTTTCTTCTATCACTGTTGTCCCCTTTAGAATTCCCAGAAGTAACCTTTGGTTGGTTCGAACCTTGAGGCTTAATCTCACTAATAACATGGGAACAATCATCCTTCAGATGCATACGAGAGGACACTGATTTTGATGAGTCATTTGAAGGAGATGAAGGGGAGGCATCATCTTTACCTTTGTCTTGCACATGGGGGACATCAGTCTTAAGCCTTTTTCTAGCATGAGAGGATTGAACAGGTGAATGCACAGGGGAAATTTGAACATTAGGATTTATAGGTGGGGGAGGAGGAGGTAATGTCAAGTTGGGCCAGCCACGATGGTGAGAGACTTTCGAATTGACAATCTCATGCCATCCATCATTTTCAGGAACTTCTGGTTGCATGGATACATGAGGAGGCACATGAATACCAGGTATATTTTGAGGCTGGAAGGGAAGCCTCTCTGTTCGGGGTTGAACTATCCCTTGCCCAATCTAATTGAAGAACCTAGCTTGAAACAATTGGTTCAACTCCTGAGGGTCGACATCAAAATGAATTGAGAATCTAGGCCTTCTAGGCCCTCTGTTCCACTTAACTCTTCCTCTATTGTTTCTTCCATGACTACCTCTGCTGAAGAAACTCATCATGTATGCAACAATTCATTAGTAACTATCCCTTAACAAACCATACATGACATTCTTTTTATATGAAACAAATTTTGGCTCAGAAATTGACATAAGACCCATGCAAATCAATCCATAATAAATTATTTAATAATTGCCAAGTGAGCAGGGAGTGGATAGGGTTCATGGGATATCTGGAGAGATTGTAATGATTGAAAAAGTGGTAGCATGATAGGGGACAAATACATGAGTATTGTTCAACAATTCATTAAATAGTTAAATCGTGCAATCAATACCAAAAATATCAGTTGTCATCTATTTCTATGTCATATATTTTCCCACTTCCATATAGATTTTTTAATTTATTTTATAGAACAAGGCATGTAAAAATGAAATTGGGATCATGAGGGGAATTGTAATGAGTGAAAAGTGATAGTATGAGAGGGAATAATACAGATATTTTCATAAAAAATAAATCAAATCAAACAACAACCATAACTTTGTTCGAACCCACAATCCAATAAGCATCCACTTTAAAAACCAAAACCATTTAATTGTCCCTTATTTACAGACATAATGCTTGCTGACTTCAAATAAAAGACAATTCATATTCCCATAATACTTCAATTATAGCAGCCTTCGCATCTATAAAATATCTATGCAACATTATAATAACATCATTGCCAATTCCATAATTGTAACCCTTTGAGCTACAGTCTTTCACGTTCCAATGCTAACCCTTTTCCTTTTAAAATAAAACATAAATATGCACAGTTATTCCAACCATCCACATCCCATATTTATTTCTTAACTTGAATAATAATAGGCCCAGTATTAACCTCCAATTGTCAACTTTCCAACACAGTTTGACATAATCTATTTGCATTAAAAAACATAATTGTGCCTTGATTCAATCACACACAAACGTTTATATATATATATATATAATCAACCCAAGTCTTGATTCAAAAATAGAATTTAATCAATAACATGCAACTATGAGAATGAGTTTCTTCAAGATTGAACATGTACAAACTTCCTTTAGAAGAAATGCCCAACAAATGGCAGAGCCAAATAGTGCCCGAGGAGAAACAAAACCAAGTCAAGCTCAACAGAACCAAGTCACGCTTAATAGATCAAGCACACACAAGTGTCCCATTTTGTTTCTTGACAAGAAGGAAACAAGACCAAAATCATGTTTAGGGTTAAACACAACAATGGAGGTAAGAATAAATATCTCGACCAAATTGAAACAATCCTCAAAGATGTGGATAAACCATGCCCTTTAAAAATCTTATTGCAGGGAGGTAACAAGATGTAATCAAGGAATAGTCTTTGAAGAAACAGAGATCTCATGCTCTTTTAAAATCACCACAGACACATAACCCTTAACCCAAAATATTGACAGTGAGGATTACCAAAATATAACATCCAGCCACTCCAACGGAGACGAGAAGAAACAAATACTCAAAATTCTGTGAAGAGAATGCCCAAACACAACCTGTGACCAACCCACTCATAAAAAAAATCCATTTAAAATTCGGGGTGATGCCCAAGACCCGACTGTGCAATGCTTTCCAACCACAATGATAGGGAAGGAAATTCCATGACAGAAGACACCTCGTTCTTTTCCAAACAAAGCAAGAACAGTGCAACTCTTAATAGTCTGCATCGCAACCAGAAGAACGAAACATAACAACCATCGAGATGAAAAAGGAGTGACAACAACTTAACACCAAGACTGGTTTTAAAACCCATGACAAAAACTCAGAGCTTGCTACACCTTAATAATAATTTTCCATAGAGAACTAGAGTAAAACCCCAAGCTGACCGACATTTTTTAAACTAATAAACCAATTTACAGACTACACCCAGCAAAAATATCCATTCCTTTTCTTAAAAATGCCAACATTATAGAGTATTCACGGAAGAAACCATAATCACGGAACTGATACACAGTCAAAACTTAAGAAAAACATAGACCTCATGCAATTCTGAGCCAAAAATCGATTCATAACACAAAGGAACCATCATGGATGGAAAATAAAGGAACCATACTTGGAAAATATTGCTTGAGGGAGAGAGTTGGACTGTGTTTTCCTTCCACAACCAGAAATCGTGGAGCATCCAAAACCATCAGAGAGAAAAAACAAATGAAAGTATGGCTAGGGTGATGAGCTCAAGGGTTGTTTGAGTGACGTGCAATAAATGCACGTCACTTCCTTCCCCAACCCTATTCTATTCAATGTACAAGTCAGTCCATCCACCATAACATTAACCATTAATTCAAATACATATCCATTGCTATATCCATTGCATAGTGTGCCACCCTAAGTCATGTCAAAACCATTTAACAACAAACATATGCTATAACGTTACCATATATGCCTCACACATAAATTTTTAATCAAAGCGCATAATTCTAGCAACTAGGTCTATCACCCTTCTTTTGTGACAATCAAATACAAACTTAAGGCTTGTCCATAGTTTTTTTCTTTTTGTTTTAAGCTCCCATATCATCCTTTTGCATGAAATCATATATAAAATAATCAACAATGTTTAATGCATAAACATAACACCTGTAGAAAATAATTCTTTTATCCATAGTATTTCCATGAGTTGCAAGTGACCATCAAAACCATCTAGCCATAACACAATCAACCAACCATCTTATATCTCCATGACGAATAAAACCATGACTTGAATCATCGACTGTAGAAGAATATGCTAGCATCATTATAACAACAAAGAAAAATATGTGTGCAACACATCCATCATAGCACCACTAGTTTACAAGGGGGCCCCACCTACTAGTTTATTATCATTATTATAAATAAATAATAGAGCTTGGCAATCATTTGCGAGCAGTATTTGTTGTTGTTAATTTAAGCGTCAACACTATCCATATTCCTTAATCAAGTTTGGGTCCCATAACCACACCTTCGGGGCTACATATATACTACATCAAATGTACCCAACTAAGTCACCATCAATCTTGATCATAGAAGTGTCAATACATTTTCCAACATCTCTAGACCTCTCGAAGGGTCGAAATCAATCTCCAAGATCACTCTCCAAGGGTTGACATCAATGAAAACCAACTATCCAACACTTGTTGGCTTTCTTCTTTGCTCCTATTACCTAATCGTATGCATTTCGAGGAGAATAATATTATTATTTGGAGGAATGTTTGGAACCATTGCCCCTCTAAGGCACACTGTTTCCATGGGTTCTAATGTGTTTTTACCCCCTTCTAAGATATTTATCTATTTTTTAATAAGAACCCATAATTATATCCCTATTTGTTTCTTCCTCCATTTTGACCTTTGCAGGATTCATTCCTTCTTTTTTGGGGAGAGGTTTTTTAGAATACCCTTCTCCCCTTTCTTCTTCCTTTGGTTCCATTTGATCTTCATGATTTGAGTTTATATTTTTCTATTTCAATGTTGGTGAGATTGTATAACTCCTATCTTGGCACATGGTTATAAGACCCTCGATTCAATTTATCTAACCAACAAAACCCTTCAGATACCAACCCTTTCGGCATCACCTGCATGCAAGTGAAGTCTCACTCGAGGTATCTACTGGGACTGCATGAACCAATTTTCTACAGGGATGATGGGATGTGAGGTCATCCACATGTTCATTGATACTTATATACCCTGTGTGCAATATTGTGTGTCTCTTATCCCTTGATTAATTGGTAAACTCAATTATACAACACTATTATAATGCAAATTGTGACATAGAAGATTCACTAGAACATTTATAAATATTGTGCATCACTCGGAGATAGATCTAATCATGCATAAACAAAACATCCATGAAAAATCACATAAATAAACACATTTAGACACAAAATTTAATGTGGTTCACCTAATCCTTGGTCTACGTCCACAACGACTGGCTTCTTTATTATTCTTTGTGAAATCATCTTAGGCTTGCACACTGCACTACAATAGATACATCATGATATCATTCCCCATCCTACCTAGCCACTCTATCGTGCAAGCCTCTCTCTCCAAAATCTCCCCTAAAACTTCAGACATAGACTCTTTCTCATTCTTAGCCTATTCTCCCAGCTTCCTATTATTCCATCCTATTCTCTCAACTTCTTAATCTCTCACTCTCAACAACCTATCAGCAGCCTAATCTTCCCAACCCATTACATATTTATACATAGAATTTAGGGATCAAAACCCTACTAGATTATCCCAAAACCCTATGACTCATTAAAACTAATGAAAATACATAGTTCGTGTGTTCTTTTCCTACCTTCACGCCTACATGTTGCTTTTCCTTCCTTTTCTCCTACATGTTGCTTTTCCTTCCTTTTCGCTTGCATGTTGATTTTCCTTCTTTATCTCCTTGTTTTATTTCCTTTCTTTGTATTCTTATTGTTGGCACAGGGGTAGACCCAGGGTTCAACGCTTCAGTAGCGCACCAACAAAACCTTAACTACCGGCCCTTTTAGCAACACTTGCGAAGAAGATGAAGTCTCACCTGAGGTAGAGGAAGGGTGGGTTGCAGGACTCAGATGTCTGCAACCTAGCTAGGACACAAATCTATGATTACAATACCTTAATAGAGCACTTAGCAGTTAACATCCATTAGCATTTAACCCTTATTTACATCACATATTCAAACTCCAATTACAGAGCAGCGTAGTATTCAACAATATCTAATACATCCAAGCACTTAGCATATAGAAATAGATCATATCTAGAATTCATTCACATTACTAAGAACTAAGATATTATATTAGATGCATCTAACATACATAAAGATAACAACATTAAGCATAAATCACATCAATCACACAAGGAAACCATAACACAAGATATACGTGGTTCAACCCCCGCGCGGGGCTACGTCCACCAACTCTTCTTCTTCTTTATTATCTTTTGTCAATCTTCTACAAGAACAGAGCCTCAAGAACCCACTCCACATAGGATAGGGGATCTGCGCACACCTCGCTAGATCCTCCTTTCCCGAGCTTGGTTTAAGCACAAATCCTTCTTACGATATGCACATAGCTTCTTACAATCACTTGCACTTATCTCTGCAAGTCCTAACACATAGCATGCACAAAGCCTCTAGCTCTACACTAAGCCACAAATATTAAATACTACTTTACTTAGCACACTAGCCCCTTCTTACATTGCCTAGCTATCTATTTATACATTACAAAAGGGACTAAACATGGGTAAACCCATGGGAAGACATCCCATAGCCATTACATAAACCCTAAACCCAAAAATCCCTAAAAAGAGGGCCGAGATCCCTTGATCTCTGCTTCTCCTTGCGCTTCGTCTTCGACTAGCCTGTCGAAGTCCCAAAATCGGTCAAACGTGACCCAAGTTCTCCAAAACTTGGTCAAGGGCCAATAGGGCCCCAACACTCACCTGTGACTTGTCCTAAGTCACTCTGATTGTTAAGAACCAAACATCAATATAGCATAGAAAAACCTCAAGAAAAGTACTCAACACCTTGAAAAAGAGATAATTTCAGATAATAAGCCTCTTCGAGGGGGCAACCTCCTT
>JZKD02S1353694.1:504019-536044 GCA_000966675.3 Picea glauca | reverse complement strand
AAAATTACTAATCTAAATCACAACTAATGGCCTAAATCCGACATAAATAAAATAACATTACTAATCTAATATGCCCCAATTAAGTGGTAATGAGCCAATATTAGGGCTTAACACTGATCTGGATAAATCTGCCTCAAATTCCTTGAGCTTAGCTAGAGCTTCTTCAACCTGTTTCTTCGCTAGAGCCTCCTACTTGATGAACTATGGAATGGTCTTCTCCATCACAAGTCCTTCCAAGAATTGTTCAATTGAGGTGACTACTTGTTCTAGTTGTGCACCTTGTCCTTCAATTTCCTCAAAAAGTGTGCAAGCTTCATCCTGCATTGGTTGGAGTCTTTGGGTCAAGTCCATGGCCTTGTTCTGAATGGCATGGGCCTATTGTTGAACCATGCATTGTTACTGAGCTCTTTTCATTCTCTCAACCAGTGACAGTAGCTTCAACTACGCTTGCATTGTTGTTTCTTGTTGTTTTGCCTCCTGGAGTTGTGACTCCAGTGTCCTAAGCTCAGGGTCCTCTGTAAGACACTCGTAGGTCTGAGCACTTTGATTGTTGAGTTGTTTTCATTCTAAGGCTAATGCCTTGATTCTCTCAACTGCGCTCCTCGCAGTTTCTTCTCTTAGATCTCGCACTTCCTGCGGAGTTCTTGGCATTGTTTGTAATTCCAATTCTGTTATTCTTTATCAGATTTGTTGAATGGCTTCGATAATCCTTCCCACTTGATTCTCCACTGGGTCTTCTTCCATATTCTCTAAGACCATCACAGAGCGAAGTGCTCTAGTGACTGCTTCTTTAACTCCAACTTCTCTGCGAGAAACTTTTCTTTCTCCCTCTGGATCTATGCTCTATCCTCTACAAACTTCGCCTGGAGGTCATCTTTTTCTTACTGTGCAACTCGACGTTGTTATATGGCTTCCTCTTTTTCTTGCTTCAGGGCCTCTGTGGCATGTTCATTTTCCTTCTGGACACGATGAAGGTGATCCTCTGACACATCTGCTATCCTTCATACCACGGCAGGCTCATATTCTAATTCTATGTTCCTTGCTGACAATGGCGCAGTGGGCACTCTGGGACTTGAATGGAGAACCTGATGTATTCCATTAAGCTCTGCTTCAATGCGATCATACATGGATTCTTGTTTTTCTTCATTGCACTGTAAAATATCTTTTGATGTATCTAATACATTGACGACGATGAGGTCGATGTCATCCACCATGAGAACAGTCTATAGCTTGGGCTTACTAACTTTTGACTTCTTCCGCAATGTAGGTTTCATTGGGGAAACCTTTATTTTCTTGGATGTATCTACCTCTTCAAGGGGGTTCCTAAGTGGTGTTAATTAGCCCTGCTTCTGCTTGTCTTCTTCCCCTTATTTATCTTCTTTGTCCACTTTGTCATCTCCTCCTCTGCTAGGTGAATCTGATGCAGTATCTTCTGATGCGTTATTTATTTCCTGTACATCTTCCTTCTTTTTCTTCCTTCTACCACTGAGTGCATCATACTCTTCGCGAGTGATCACAGGACTTCCAATGAGGTCGGAGTCAGATAGTTCTACCTGGTTGACTGGTATAAAGAGCTCTCCAGGCCATTCCTTAGTTATTTCTTCTATGTCCTCCTCTATGATCTTGTAGTAGGATTGAATCTCTTCTTTATGTTTGTCTCCACACGTAGTGATATAAATAAAATGTCTATCTGCGTGGAACTTCATAATTAGCCTGAACATGTCCAAGGTGTTCGATGTCATACAAGGGAAAGACTCAATATCCCTCTTCAACTGTAGTTAATAGGTGTGGAACACTCTGTTTGAATTCCATTGTTTATCCATGTCACTCGAATACCAGAGTGTAGTGAACTTCGCAGCTAAGGGTTCAGATGGCTCAATTTTAGGGAAGGTCACACCTTCCGGCATCTTCCAAGCAATGAAGGCAATGAGGATCAGTAGCCAACTAAAATGGAACTCATAGCCCTGATCCTGATCTTTGTAACGGTCTTTCTCTAACTGGTTAATGAGGTATCTTTCCCAGTTCATTTGTATCCCTTCCACGCATTTTCTCGCGAGGTCAACAAAGAACCCTGTGACCTGTGTGGATCTGTTCTTCCTTACTAGATTACCAGTTATCAACTGGTAGGATAGGCACACTATGAAATTCTAAATGGAGGCTACCTTGTAGCCTCTCTTCCCCTTCTCCACGTCGCCATAGGTGTCTTTGATTCTTTGTGCCAGGGTGCAATCTGTAGCCTTCCCTGGATAAAAGTCTTGTGGGTCTGGTCTTTGCATGCTTAAGCCAGTGATCTGGTAGATCAGTGTTAGATCTACTTTGATGTGTCTGTCCAACTATAGGTAACCACCATGGAAGAACAACAGCAGGAGCTTAACGCACGCGTTAACCTCCTGATGTCTTCTGAAGTGTGGTATCTTCATCACGTTCAAGATAGTGGACCTCCTGATGTCCATGGTCCATGGCTGGGGGATGATCTTCGAATTCTTCCCCTTTGTCTTGGTAAAATACTTTTATGGCGTGAACATGCCATATTTCTTGTGGTATCCCAGGTTATAGTCATTGATCTTCAACATCGGAATCCTCTCCAACTGTGGTCTGACTGGGTGTATCCCTTTTGGGAGGTATGTAGTGATCATTGTGTAGTCTAAGTCCCTTGGGACGCTATCATGACTCACCGCGCTAGACAGAGGTGGGATTTAGTCAGGCAGGATAGATGGGATGAGCTTCGCATTCGCTAATTCATCACGATGCTTTGTTCATTTCTATGTCTCAACTTAGGATGGTACAGATCCACGAGTAGTCGATGGGTATGCTTGCACTCCTATCATCGATGAGGCTTGGATGCATGCAGGCATCACCTTCTCGGCCATGAGGTCTATTAGGATCTCTTCGATGGATTTTTCTACTGCACTAATTTCATCTGACATGCACACTCAAGATCTGATATCTCAGGTTGGTGACCAAACACTCAATGTAACAAAACGGATGGCAAGGCCTCAATAATCACTGCGCGAAAGAAACTAGTTCTCTGTGGGCTCAGATAATCACAATTGGAAAAAAAATTCTCGGTGTAACACTCGACAGGATAAATAGACAACATCGTGATGGACTCTTCCAACGAGAAAGAACGCCTCAATCAATGAAATTCCATACGTTATGGCGTGGTCCCAATGGTCCAATGGTGAACATTCCGACAATAATTGTGTTTCTATTCGTTCTGGAGAGTCGTTATAATAGTTGGGACGCCTCCAACAGTCATATTTCTCCACCCTAACAAAGTTATAATATGCGTTATTCTGATATCGCAGCGAGGTTCAAGTTCTGCAAACCTTCTTTCTGCGAAGTCCTCTCTGGTACTTCTTGCAATTTTTCTTTTCTTTTCTTTCTTCTTGCTAATCTTTTTGGATTTCTTTCCTGTGATTTGAGTTACTAGTTTCCTTTTTCCATTATTGTTCTTATCTCCTCTTGGCATAGGAACTTCGCACTACTGAGGGTCTTTCACAAGGTTCAAGGGTAATACATCTTCTCATTCTGGACTAGGTGCTCTACTCTCTTGAATGGACAGGTGTTTCAAGTATACATGTGTTCTTTCAGCTTCGACAGCCCAGTCTCTGTCCCTTAGTTGCTTCAACTTGTCCTCTTTCTCTTCTATTAAGCACGATTAGCCATGAAATCTCTTATTTCTTGTTTTTTCTTTTCTAGAGTTTTCTCTTCTTGTTCCCTTCGGATCTGATCTTTTTCCTCGCAAAATAGAAAATGGGGCGTTGTTCTCAACAAACTTAACGACCTCAAATTCTTCTTCTGTCGAAGTTCCATGAGAACTCATAGGTATCTGGGTAAGTCTTCCACATAGGGTTATCATCTTCCCTTTAAACAATCCTATTCCTCCCATTGAAGGAACCATAGCGGGTTTTCCCAAAATTTCCCAAGTTCTTTCTTTCATGATATTCGCCTGTGTTTCCTCATCCAAGACACAGTCTATGTCGAAGTCTCCTATTCTTGTTTCTATGCACTATTTCTCTTTTAAGATCTCTGATAAACTGGTGTTTATGTGATCATTCAATGTTTCTTTCATCTTCAATAATATATCCTTTGATTCTTTCTGGTTCTTAGTCTCTTGGCCTTCCTCAAGGTTTTCTTGTCTCATATTCAACTTTTCAACTTTGGAAATCATTCTAGGGTAGTCCAAAACTTCATTTCCAGTAGCCTTACACCAAAGGAAAATATGACCTCTACCAGGGAATTCCTTAGCAAGATGTCCCAGTCTTCTGCAAATATAACAAAGAGTCAATCCTCTCTTTCCCTTTAATGATCCCCAACCTTTCCTGTACTTTGCACTAGGATCACAGTGGTGGATCTGCAAAAAATTATTTCTAGGATCCAGCATCCACTTGTTAGTCCAACAATTCTTTCTATGCATAGGAATAACATATCTTTAATTATTTCTATCAGATCTATTCATATCAAATATTCGTTCTTCTAGTTGTTCCCTAGTTTTCAGACTAGGACAAAATTTATCAAACATACCTAGATCCATTCTTTCGAAGAAAAAAAATTCACTTATCTTACCTTTATCATAGCACAAAGCTTCAATATCTTACCTCTTTTATTCAGATCTGGTTCCTTTCTTAGCACAGAGCTTCACAAGTCAAGTGGACTATTGCACACTTACATCAACAGATCTACGCACAGAACTTTTTTCTTTTCTTCAGTTCCCAACAATCATAGTTTTAGGTCTCGGCAATGGAACCATTTGTTGGCACAAGGGAAGAACCAAAGTTCAACACTTCAACAACGCACCAACAAAACCCTAACTATCATCCCTTTCGTCAACACCTCCGAAGCAAATGAAGTCTCACACGAGGTAGAGGCAGGGGGGTTGTAGGACTCATATGTCTGCAACCTAGCTGGGACACAGATTTGTGACTACAATACCTTAATAGAGCACTTAGAAGTTAACATTCATTAGAATTTAACCCTTATTTACATCGCATATTCAAACCCTAATTACAAAGTAGCACAATATTCAACAATATATAATACATCCAAGCACTTAGCATATAGAAATAGATCAGATCTAGCATTCATTCACATTACTACGCACTAAGATATTATATCAGATGCATCTAACATACATAAAGATAAAAACATTAAGAATAAATCACATCAATTACACAATGAAACCATAACACAGGATATACGTGGTTCACCCCCAATGCGGGGCTACGTCCACCAACTCTTATTCTTCTTTATTATCTTTTATCAATCTTCTACAAGCACAGAGCCTCAAGAACCCACTCCGCATAGGACAGGAGATCCGCGCACACCTCACCAAATCCTCCTTCCCCGAGCTAGGTTTAAGAACAAATCCTTCTTACAATCTGCACACAGCTTTATACAATCACTTGCACTTATCTCTGCAAGTCCTAACACATAGCATGCACAAAGCCTCTAGCTTCGCACTAAGACACAAATATTCACTACTACTTCACTTAGCACAATGGCCCCTTCTTACATCTCCTAGCTATCTATTTATACATTACAAAAGGGCCTAAACATGGGTAAACCCATGGGCCGACATCCCATAGCTGTTACATAAACCCTAATCCTAAAAATCCCTAAAAAGGGGATTGATATCCCATGATCTCTGCTTCGTCTTTGACCAGCCTGTCGAAGTCCCAAAATCGGTCAAACATGACCCAAGTTCTCCAAAACTTAGTCAAGGGCCAACACTTATGTGCCACCAAATGTTATTTTACTTCACACTCTAATCTGGAATGTTCCTTTACTGTGCATCTCCTCACCCCTTAGGATATTTCTCAAAATTGCATCCAAAATTCTTGTCCAAAAGGCCCCCAATATTCACTTGTGTCTTGTCCAATCCACTCAATCCTTTTGTGTCACTCACTTCCATGAATACATAATTTTTTGCAATATCTCTTTGGCTGTAGCGACTTCTTTCTTTTCCTCAGCCTTCATTTCCAATATTTATTCTACGACCTATTTCGTTAGCATCACAAGCTTCTCCTCCTAGTATTGCTCGACTTACTTCACCATGCCCTACGTCGTTTCTAATCCCCCTATTATATTGAGTGCTTCGTCTTGCAGGGTTTCCAATAATTATTTGATAGTGTTCTTCTATTCCCTCATATTATCTATCTCGTTATATAGTTTTTTGTTCACAAGGATGGTTGTCATGCATTCCACTAGTGAGAGTTTGTATGCTTTCATTGGATTTCTACGCCTTCCCCTGCGCACTTCTTACTCTTTCCTCGATTTCCTTTAGCTTTAGATCAGGGATGATTTTAAGGATGGAAATTTATTTTAAAATGTAGAAACCTTGGCGAATCTTACTAATCCTTCATATGCCAACTATAAAATGATTGGCGATATTTTGGTAAAAATATTCAAATTTATAAGAATTTTATATAGTTTGTATAAATTTTTGGCAATTTTTATGGTAAAATAATTTTATCCTATAGAATTTGGGTGAATCATTTTTATAATAGCGAATCTTTTTTTGGGAAAAACCATGGAAAATTAGCCCATGAGAAAAAATTATCCCCTAAAATCATTCTTGCTCCAGATTCACTGTTAGTTGTGTCCAAATCTACATGCTTTCTTCACATAGTCTCGTGCACTCCTCATTGAGACTCTTAATGTTACAACTAAGGTTATGTCTATTTTGTCTCTTTGTTCCTTCTCCTCAGTTGGTGTACCTGGTGTGGTGTGTGCTTCCAACTCTCCAATCCTGTTTCAGAATCCTTGAATTACTTCCCTAATTTTTTATATCTTCTCCTCTATTGTGGCTTCTATCACCACCGGTATCTTGGGAATCTCCCTATATATATATTCTATCTGATGGCTTGATGTACCATCTTGACCTTTTGTTCAACCTTGTCCTTCTCCTACAATACCTTAGTATGAACCTTATGTCGGTCTTCCTTATTCACCACTACCTTGGTTAACTCCTTTGTTATTGATTCTGCGTGGAATTGTATTTCCTGTGCCATCCCTACCTACAAGCCTTGTAAGGATTCCATGGATATCTATGAAAATACTAAGTCTAGGTGACTTAGTACTTGTGGATGTTCTTAAATATCCAACGTAGGGAACTCAATTTATTCGGACGATATCTTCAAAATTTGGCACCCTGTTGCAATCTATGGCAGGTACGAAGTGGTGACCCTTGCTTCTCCAGCTGCACTTATTGGTTGGTCTTCCACATATATTCTCTCTCGTGTTATGCGCATTACCTCCATTCATTTTTGCAATGTCATCAAATGCTCTTGCTTTTTCTTGTTCATGTCTTCTTGTATATGTAACACATGTTGAACTACCTCTCATGTGCCATCCCTCACTTGGTATCTGATTCTATCAATCGCATCGCCTGTCAGAGTGTAGATAGTTGGTACTCTATGGGATTTCCTCTTCTTATGTCTAGATATTATTCTCCCTTTGCCCTTGTCTTTCCTCTTTTCCCATACATTTGGTATTGTCTCCTATCATTCCACTATGCCATTGCCTTATTCACTACCTTGTGCCTCATCTGGTTCTTTATATTCATTTTCTCATTCCTCTTCCTCGTCAAGGTGATCCATTTCTTCAGTTGGAAATTTCCATTCCTCATCCCAGTCATTGGAAATAAGGGATACATCCTCCTTTGTCAATTGTAGTTTGTTGGAATCCATTGGTGTGTCGGGTCTCTTTTCGCTTGGAAATACATGTGATGCATCCCTACTTTGAAGCATGCAATATCCTGATAGTTCTCCACAGTCTAAGTGGTGATGCGCGGTGTGTTCTCTATGATGTGCCTAATCATGACAAAGTGGACATAGAAGGTGACATTATTGTCTTGTTGTCTCCCCTTGTGTGCAGTATGACATAAGTTAACATATTGTGTCATTGCATGATATCTTCATGATGTTTTCAAAATTTGGCACTTGTCAGGCTCCCTCCACGCGACCAATGCTATCAGTATGATAAGCCAGGAATAGTGAAATTATGTATTATTTATCTTGGGTGTCAGTGCAATCTATCAGAAATTGATTGACCAAAAACATGGCCCAATTCATCTAGACCCCTTCTGTGCACTTCTCCATAGCTTCTATTATTGTGGTCAACACCTCATCCTTCCAGCATTTCCTTAGTAATTTGTAGGATAATACCTGTGTTGAAATTATAACTACATCATAACTTATGTTGGTGACATCCAACCCTCTCTTTCCTCTAGAGGTGTTGAAATTCCCTTTCAGACTTTCAGATAATGCTTTCTCCCCGGACTTATTTGTGAATATGGTTTCCATATCCTCCCCTGCTTTCAGTAGGCCCGTTATCCGCACAATCAGTTGCTTATCGATAGATAGTGGTGGATCTATACATAAAGTCCCTCCGTGGATGAAGCTTAATAACAACTTAATGTATGAATTGCTTTCTATACTTCTGCCAAAGTGTGGGATTTATAACAAGTTTAATATCCCTGATTTTTATATCCCGGTCACCCAACTTTACGACTCAAGCAGTATTGCACCTGTCCCTAGTACGCTTATAGTGTGTAAATACTTGTCCCATGCTAACTTGGTAAAATTATGTGCATCTGTTATGTCGTGGTCCAAAAACTTCAAAGAAGTGACATTTCCCATCAAGTCACCATCAATAGTGACACCAGGTGGTATTTATGGCATAACCAGTAGGTACTTGGCATCCTTGGGCAGTCTAACATGTGGTGCGGTGTCCTTTCTCGGTGGTATGTAATCCCTCAGAAACCTCGGTTGTGAAGCCAAAGCTTCGAGTGTTTCCTCAAATTCTAGTGTGACCGGTGGTCGCATGCGATATGGATTTCGTGTGGCAGAAGCTAGTAGCCCAACTTTGCGTGGTGCCATTTCTCTCTACAACCAATCCTCCCCTTTTTCAACTCTACAACTGCTCTATGTGGGATCTAGTTCGCATGTGGTCTCCTTTGTATTCTCACAATGCTTATGAATGAAAATACCCTTTCCATGTTGGCCCCTAGTGTGCTTTTATGACCCTCCAAAAGTTGTCCATGTACATTCATGCCTGGACTAACGGTCTAATCCATTAGTTGTGTACTCAATGCGTGATGTAATTTTGCGTTGTTACCAAATCTGTGGCTGATTTTTTCCTCATACCGCCAGTTTGTCACAATCCCTGGCAGCTTTTTCCATTTATGACTATGTATTGTCTTTATTCCTTGTCATTAACACTTTTTAACTATTGTTTCCTAATTTTATTTCCTTTAATGGTCATTGGTCCTATTCTACATAGGTTTTTTGGCTTCACTGTCTAATCTCCCTGCTCAATGTAGTTTCATCCATCTGCTCAACACTCACTTATTTTGTGCACTTACATACACCTATGTTAGTCTTGCGCCTTGGACCTCGTGTTAACACTTCAGACTTCTTAGTTCTTACATGCCTTTACTTTTTTACTTTATGTTATTTTTCTTTTTCCACTTTTTATTTATTTTTGTCTTTTTCCTACTATAATACACCACTATGTTACCTTCGTTCTTGCGCAATTCAACCTAGTGCACAGGAGGTCGGTCATCCCTATAAATTTTTAGCCAACTTCCACTCACCATTCCTCCTAGGACTTCACCATTCAACGTTTCCAACTGCAAAACACCTTCCTCAGTCACATTACTTAATTATGTATGGTCCTAACCAATGCATTAGAAACTTTCCTAGATGTTGCATAAACTTGTTGTTGTATAGTAATACTAAGTTCCCCACTTGAAACTTTTTATGTTTAATATGTCGATCATGCCATGCCTTTTCTCTTTTCTTATAAACTTGCTAATGAAAATATCTACTCTACTATGTCAGAGTCTGAAAGATCAGTAATCATTGCAACGTGTAGGCTAAGCACAATAAACTCCATTGGCATTACTACTTCTTTCCTATAGACCAACCTAAAAGATGTTTTTTCGGTCAACTTTTTACTTGTAGTCCTATATTCCCATAATACTATATGGATCCTCAAGTCTCGATCATCCCTTCCTACGTTCTAGATATTTGTCAAAGAATTCTCTAGAATTTTATTAAAGGATTCTATTGTTCCATTGGCATGAGGGTGATACAACGTACTCTTATGATGATGAATTTGAAATTCCTCAGTCAATGTTGTAATCGTCTTATTCAGGAAGTGTGTCCCATGATTACTCAGTAGGTTGTGCGGGCATCCAAATTGTGTAACTACATTTTCAAATAGAAACCACGCAACAATATCTGCAGTTCAATCTATGACTAGTGTTGTATCTACCCGTCTGGTCAAATACTTTGTCGTAGTGATTATATACCTAGCTCCTGATATTCCCGTTGGTGGGTTGATCAGTCCAATAAAATATATTGCCAATTTATCAAACGCCTACAACGTAACCTATGGGTGTAAAGGCATCCAATCCCTTCTGAATGGATTTCCTACCCTTTGGAAAACACCGCATTCCTAATAGTATTCTTTAGTATCCTTATGAAGTGTGGCCCACCATATCCCTGTGCACAAAATCTTATGTGCGGTCTCTTTACCTACGTAGTTTTCTTCTGTAATTCCTTTGTGCACTTCTGAGAGTATCATTGGCCTTTCATTATCTAGCACACATCATCTTAATATCCCATTTGCACCTAACTTGCATAATTTCCCTATAATCAGTTGGTATTCCATTGATTTAACCATTGACTGTTTCTTTTGTGCAACTGTCATGTTCGATGGAGACATTCTTGTACTTAAGAATTGTACAATGTATGTGAAGTAGTCATCCACCATTCGAACTGCAAATAAATGTGCATCTTGAAAGATTTCATCTAGATTCCCTTCATCTTCTCCTGATAGTATGCGCGATAAGTGATCTGGTCCTACATTCAACTTCCTTGGTTTCACAACAACCTTAAAATCATATTCCTAGAAAAACAACAACCATATGCATATTCTCCCGCCCAACACTGGATTGTTCACTAAGTATCTTAGTGAAGAATGGTATGTATACATCTTAAATTGAGAACCCAACAAATAATGTGTAAACTTCTACATCACATATACCATTACTAATCCTTCTCATTCTGTGGTAGTGTAATTATTTTATGTTGTTGATAGCTTCCGGCTTGCAAATGTAATTGGATGGTCTATGTCTCCTTCTTCTAGTTGAGATAATATTGCATCCAAACCTATGGACAATGCATCCACATGAACATAAAATTCCTTTCCCCAATATGGAAATATCAAAATTGGTGTGGTCACTAATATTTTCTTCAATGTATCCAAACCTTTCTGACAGTCCTCATTCCACTGGAATTTATCTTCTTTCTTCAACAACTTCTCCATGGGTGTTTTAATATGTGCATAACCCTTAATGAAACTCTTTTAGTATCCCATATGACCCATGGTTACTCTCAACTATATGAATGATGTGGGTGGATGTAAGTCCAAAATCATTGCAACCTTGTCATGATCCACTAGTAAGCCTTGCTTATGTACCTCATGGCCCAACAAAATTCCAAAAGACGCGCATAAAACACTTTTCTTCAAATTTAGTGAAATATGATATTGTCTACACCTATACAACATTAACCTAAGTACTTCTATGTGATATTTCAATAGGATAGGCACAATTCAATCATCTAAGTAAACTTCAAGGAACTTATGAATAAATTCCTTAAAATCTATGACTACTACTCTTGATAAAAATTGCAGGTGCATTCTTCATCCCAAAAGGAATTATTGTGTACTAATAACTTCCCCACTCTGTTGCAAAGGTATTCTTATGTATTTCTTCCTACACAATCTTAATCTATTGATATCCTTCAAATCCATCTGTGAAAGAATAGTTCTCTTGCCCCCCTACATTCTTTAGCACTTCATCTATAAAACGTGTCAGAAATGGATCATGCAAACATGCATCATTTAGCTTTCTTAGGTCTAAAAAAATTGTGATTCCCCATGTTTTCTTATCTTGTACTACCATTGGACTTATCCATTCTGATTCCATGACTAGTTCAATGATTCGAGCTTCTAACATTTGATATATCTCTTCCTTTACCTTCTCTTTATACTTCGGATTCAGTCTATAGGGTCTCTCTTACCGGCTTAGCATTTAGTTTCAAAGGGATATTAATTTCTCCTATCTCACTAGCTATCCCTTTCATTTCTTAAAATGTGGTTGGGAATAGATCATGATACTCATGCAGTAAGTCTGCAATTTTTTCCACATTTTTATCATTCCAGTAGTCTCATATCTGCACAAACTTTGGATTTTCTTTTGTCCCAATATTTACCTTATGTGTATTTAGTGGTTGTCCATATGAAAAAGATTCAAGATGATCCAAATATTGAGGGATAATATCTAGAAGGCTTGATTCTGAGAGAGGAGGAGAGAAAACATACAAATCTTCCATGAAAATAATCACAAGAACATCGATGAAAATCCATCAGCTTAATACACCACAAAAATATGAGAAAGAGAGAAAGAGTTTGAGAAGAAGGATTCCATTAACAATAACCATTACTTGCAATGAGGCCAATTTTGAGACCTCTCCTTCCCAATCTAAAATATCTTCCTATTGCATTTTTTATAAGGTGTATTCTTGATGAAGTCAACTTTGAACAACTAACTCCATTTATTACATGTTCATCATGCTCCCTTTTACACTTATATGGATTTATGCTTTTTTACATCTGAACTTAGACTATGTGCCCCCCTGATATTTGGATCCATCCTCCCCCCTTATAAAATGATGTTCCCCGTCATTTATCTTCGTTGTCCATTGGCACATTGTAATCATAATTGTACAATAATGAGGTTTTCTCTTTCTAGTATGGGTGAAATACTAAAAAGAGAAAACCATTGATCCAGATTTATGAGTGGAATGAAATGAAAACATAGATCTATAATATTAACACAAAAAATAGTGAATAATAAAAAACATACATTAAAACTTGACTTCTATTAAATAAGAAATATGTTGAAATTGTAAAATGCAAACTGAAACAAGCTTGTTAGAATGGTGACAGCTTATCTCTGAGAAGAGATGTGACATCTACGCTCATTCGTAAGAAGATAAGTACAATAAGGCTCCAAAGGAATTTTTACATCAAAAATGAATGCCAAAACCCTAGACATCCAAAAACCTAACCCTAGGAGATGAAGCACCAAAATTCATGTGGGCCCCGTTGGGGTAAGTTGGTACATCAACTTCTCAGGGTCATAACTTTTGCATACGATCTTTGTTTTAGGGGCACGATAGCCCATTGGGAAGGTATATATGAGGAATACACATTATGACATAACACTCTAACTCCATACACTATGTGACTGTGGAGGGCCCAAAAAACTTTGTTTAGGGCCTCAAAACGACCTTGGAAGTTTTGGACCCAAAAAAATAGAAAAAAACTGCCAAGATGAAAACTGAAACTTCCAAGATGAAATATGTATGTGAGATGGTTGGAATAGGTGGGTGGACATCTATATACACCTATATAAATCCTCCCCCCTTAGGAAGCAATGGTCTCCATTGCGTTGAGTTCCCCCATCAGATGAGGAAATTTATGTTGAATTTGGCAATTTCTGTTGAATTTGGCCCTGTGTGAGACACTTTTCTTGGTGCAGGAGTTCCCCTGCTTTGACAACACAATAAAACTAAAAATTTTGTTGGCAATTTCATTTGACCTATGTTTTCATGATCTGATCAGTGGATGCATGTTACATGCAGTTGGGGTTGAGCTCTGTTGGTTTCAATTGTTCTGCTACCTTTGAGGTGTTCAATAATGTTGGAAAGTATGGTCAAAGGAGGTCCACATTAAACACTCGGTGAAGGAAAATGAAGGGGGAAATGTTGAGATCAAAATCATTGTCACCCACATTCTTGGTGATGGTATAAGGTCCATATCATAGTGGACAAAGCTTCCTATGGGGTTCTGTAAGGCGTTCTTTCCACAAGTGAAACCAAACTCTATCTCTCACCTAAAACTTGTGTGGCACCTAATGTTGAGCATGGCGCTACTTATACTTGGCATTGGACTTATGAAAAATAACTTGAACCTATTGGTGGATTTGTTGGATTCATTCAATGAACTAGGAGGCTTTTTCAACTTATATTTGTGCATGGGACGATTATGCCTCTGTGGATGCAAGGGGTAGTGCAACATTCATGGGACCCAATGGTTGAAATCCCAAACCTACCTAAAAGGGGTTGTGGTCAGTTGAGATATGTATGGCTCTGTTGTAACTGTGTTGAGCATAGGGAAGAATCTCATCCCATGTGTGTGAATTCTTGGAATTGTACATACGAAAAATATGCACTATCATCCGGTTGACGACCTTGATTTGGTCATCCATTTGGGGGTGGAAGGTCATGTATTTGGTGAGCTTTGTGTCTAGTCGTGACCAGAGGCTCAACCAGAATGTGTTGAGGAACTAGCTATCCCAATCGGAGATGAGGTTTTGTGGTATCCCAAAATGTACCCACACTCGTTCAAAGAAGAGATTAACAGTGGCCTCTATTGTGATGCTCTTCTTGCAGGGGACCATAATCACCATCTTGGAAAATCAATCAACAACCATGAAAACACAATCATTTCCCTGCTTTGTTAAAGGAAGGCCCTACATGTAGAACATTGATATGGATTCCCATGGCCTTTCAGGAGTAGACAGAGGGGTGTATATGCCATGTTTCTTAATGGTCATTTTGGTAATGACACGGGATGTGCAGGGCCTGATATACTTGCTTACATCTTGTCGGAGTGTCATCCAATAGAAATGTTGTTGCAACATTGCCACTATATTCTCTATGCCTAAGTGTCTTACCACCTGACTGTAGTGAGATTCCCAAATCATATTTTCTCACTCACTTGATGGAACATGGATATGGCCCAGATGACACAACAACTCATCCTATAGATGAAAAACATTGACGGTTGTGTTTGTTCCTAGTATTTGGTAGGTAGTGGCGAATTCAGGATCTCGCTCATAGATTTGGGGCCATCTGGAGGTCTCATGTCCGTAGGAATGTAGCACCGTGGTTAGTGTGGCAACTGGAGGTCGGTTGAGGAAGTAATAAATGTGGTTGGTGCTCCCTGTCTTATACTTTATTTTTAGATGGAACTGTAGTAAGTATTTGGACCACTTCCAATGGCGGTCATTACGTAATTTACTTGTGTCTGCATGAACTACAGAGGCTTATGATCAATGTGGATTATTTTCTCCTTCCCAAGAATGTAATGCCTCCACTGGCGGCAAACTTGTAAAATGGAGTACATTTCTTTGCATAAGGGGGGTACTTGCAAACAATATCTGACAATGTCTCACTATGATAGGCCATAAGATGTCCATGTTGAGTGAGAAATGCACCCACAACATAGTCTGAAGCATCTGTCTCAATCTAAAATGGTTGTTGTAGGTCGATTAATGAGAGCATCAGGGTTGGGCACAAGTGTTGCTTCAAATCATCGAACACTTTCTGTTGCGACTGGACCCACATGAATTTTCCCTTGCCACCTCACTTGGTCACTTAGCTAAGGGCCCATGCAATGTGGGAGAATCCCAACATGAACCAGCGATAGAAATTGGCAAGGCCTAAGAAGCTTCAGAGCTCAGTGAGTGTGATTGGGGATTTCCAGTCACATATGACATGTATTTTGGTTGGATCGATAGGCACCCCATTCTCATCAACAATGTAGCCTAGGTACCAGACCATGTTCATGTCAAAGGATCATTTTTCCAAATTTTCATATAGATTGTGTTGTCGCAGAGTGTGTAGAACCCATTGAATGTGTTGAAAGTGTTCGGCCCAATTCTTGTTGAAGATGAGGATGTCATCCAAATACACTACCATAAAATAATTGGTGAAAGGACGCAAGATATCATCCATCATCCTCATGAAAGTTGTTGGGGAATTTTTCAAGCCAAAAGGCATGACCAACCATTCAAAAAGACCTTCTTTGGACTTCAAGGCAGACTTTCATAAATCAATCTTCTCTATTGAGACCTGGCGGTAGTCGGACTTCAGATCAATATTACAGAAGTATTTGGCCCCCTTAAGTTGGTCAAGGAGATCATCAATTCAGGAAATTGGGTACTAGTTCCTGATTATGATTTTATTTAGGGCCCGATAATAAATGCAAAGTTGCCAAGACCCATATTTATTCTGCACAAGAATGATTGGGATTCCACAAGGTGATAATATTGGGTGGTTTTTCCCCTTTTGAAGAATCTCTTGGATCTAGCACTTGATTTCCTCATTTTCTGACAGATATCAGTGAAAGACTGGCCCATTTAGTAGCGGTGCATCGAGGGTCAGATTGATTAAGCGCTTGACCTGACAATGCATAGGTACCCCAGTGGGTGAGGAGAATATGTCTTTGTATTCTTCCACCACCTTATCCACTTTATTTTTTTGTGTGGAGAGACCTTTTGCAGAGGCCATGGATGTGGCTGCAACCTTTCGCTCACTCTGAGAGTGAATCACGAAAGACAAAATTCTCGGTCTGAGAGATGACCTTCCTCCATTTCTTGGTAGAGATCAAGGAAATGGCGGTAGATGGGACTACCTCTGGTATCCTGTATAATTTCTTATTCAAAGTGATAATAACACTACGAGGCCAGACTCATATACAACATGAGGTTACCATAAATAAGGTTAGGCCAAAATAACATCACAAACTTCAAAGGGAATACATCACACAATACCTCATCTTTGAAGGGCTTGATTTCATAGGCCAGGAGGCACTCATGGATGACATGAAGATCGCTCCCTTTACAGAGCCAACCGATGGTGTATGAATCTAGGTGTGGTGATGTCGATAGAGCCAACCACTTGACGACCTCTATTGAGATGAGGTTATTCTATCTATCGCTATCAACGATGAAGTGCAACAGAGTACCCTTCACCCACATCTGTGAATGAAAGAGGTTCTCACCTTCCTCTAGTTCATTAGGTTTTTTGGGTTGGACCTTGGTGGTGGTAGCAACGGTGGAATTGGGTTATGCATCAATGATATATCTCCCTTTTCTTGGTTCTATCTCTAAGTCAGATCCTGCATCTGATTCAGAGGATTTCACCTCATCCACCATTGACTTCTTTGAGTGGAATTCAATGGTGTTATGCCAGGGAATCTTATGGAACTCACACCATTTACCAGTTTCTTTATTTGTCTTCTCATTATCCTTCTTTGTTTACAGTTTGGATTGGTTTTCCTAAGGCTTCCCATCCTTAATTTTCCCTTTATTCTATGGGTTGGGGATGCATTTTCCCTGCTTTTGTTTGAGGGGTCTGCAGACCCAAATTGTTGTGTATTCTATTTAAGCTTATGCTTTATTTTGATAACATATCAATAAGTCGCGTCCAAGGAAAAAATGTCCAAAAAATCCATTTATTTTTGGATGTATCTATTCAGATCGTCGTGGTATTCGAGCACCAGATGTCACTCGAAGTCTTTGATACCCATATTGGTGCGTAAGGTATGGAAGAAAATGATGAACTCTCACACTATTTGGTCCCTTTCTTTCTGTAGTGTGGTCCATCTTGTATATAAGTCATCATAACTTCCAACAGGGTCGTATCGTTCCTTAATAGCATCCCTGAAGGAACCCCAAGTGGGTGCAACTACAAATAATGTATATCCCTTTGTTTCCTTTTGCTCACAGAAAGTCTCCCACCAATATTTGAAATGGGGGATGACCTTGAGGAGCATAAATGTAATCTTTTCTCTATCGAAAAATTTGTGGATATAAAAATACCCTTCTAGAAGGTTTAACCTTTTATCTACAACATCTGCATCTATTTGAACTTCAAATATAGGAATATCAAAATTGATTTGTACCTTGAAGGGGGTGTCACCTCCACTTGAGGTAGATGCATCATTTGTTGGCAGTCATCGAAGGATTTGAGCAAATTTTTCCATCATCTCATTCCTTTTTTGCCTGAGGGCTTCCTCAAGCAACATTTTGAAAGGATCTTTTGTCTCATCATATTTCTTTTCTCCCTCCACTAAAGGTTTCTTGGGTGTGCGAGAGAATTTTTCCTCAAGAGAAACAAGATCGAGACCCAACTCTCTATACCCTAACCTCATTGGGGACATGCATTAAAAATGACTAGGAGAAGATCGCTCTGATACCATTGATCTAGATCTTGAGGGATAAGATCTAGAAGGCTTGATGTTGAGAGAGGAGGAGATAAAACATACAAATCTTCCATGAAATTAATCACAAGAACATTTATAAAATATAGGAGCTGAATACACCACAAAAATATGAGAAAGATAGAAAGAGTTGGAGAAGAAGAATTCCATTAAGAATAACCATTACATGCAATGAGGCCAATTTTGATACCTCTCCTTCCCAATCTAAAATCTCTTCATGTTTCCTTTTTTATAAGGTGTCTTCTTGACGAAGTCAACTTTAAAAAACTAACTCCATTTGGTACATGTTCATCATGCTCCCTTTTACACTTACATGGATTTATGGATTTTTTCATCTGAACTTAGACTATGTGCTCCCCTAAGATTCGGATCACAAGATTTGGTCCTTCTACTATGTGTTCCCCCTTTGTTTCAGGTACTTTTATATTCATTGTATATTCCTCATCTTGTTCTTCTTTAGCAACATTATAAAATTCCAGTAATTCATGAACAATCATAGAAGCTCTATGCGCACTACACATAGGTACTACCTCCATCGGCCCTTATTATAATAAAATATTGTGTCTAATGGATTGAAAAGATGCATCTAGTAATGGAGATTCATCTTCAAAAGTAAATGTTACCTTAAACCTTTGAATCAATTGGTCCTAATTCATTGTTTCTCTATGCATTTCTAGTTCTAGGTACTAGTTCTTAGGAATTGTATCCAATGTATATATAAACTTGTGCATCCATTCCTTCTTAGGTATCAATCTTCATATGTTTTTGCACTGATCAACATGATATGTTGGATCACCTACCCCTGTATAATTTTGCACAATATACTCCATCTCGGTATTGAATCTAACTTGCATCAATATTCTACATTGCTTCCAATATTCTATTATTTCTTAGTGTGCATCCTACCATCTGGTTGGAGTGGCCTTCAAGACAACATCTAATGCCAACAGTATTTGTTGTTTAGGTATTTGCAACTCAAATGCATGTACTAAATATTATATGTCAGTCAAACCATAGTAATGGTGTGGGTCACATGGATCTATTCCAATCCAATGCAATGATCAAGTAATGCAGGCACATCATCTAGTGGATACTTTGTGCATCCTCTGGTATTTTTGCAGCAATGGAAAATCATGTGGATGATGTCCCCATTTCTTACATATTTCACAGTACCCTCCTCTTGGTAATGGATTAAATGTTTCAGTCACCAAATACTATGAAAAAGTGGGGCATGCGTCCTTATGGTGGCCTTCAATCCTACACTTGACATACCAGACTTGTTCTAGCTTCTCCTTTCCCTTCGTCAGTTCTACCAATTGAATTGTCAAGGAAGTTAACTGTGTTTGGACTTGCGACATCCCCCTTCCATCCCATACGATATATTATTCTAGTTTCATTACAATATCCAAGGATTCAGGCTACAAAACAACCTTCTATTGTATCAACAGGAAGAGAATGTGTGGAAATAGTCCTGCAATAAACCATTATGTGTGTTGTTGATCAGGAATCTAGAATGTCACCCTACCCATCACATCTTTAAATATCTTATCATAGTCCCAAACTGATTCATTTTACACTTGTTTTATTTACTTCAACTCTATAATGTACTGCGATTCATATTTTGGCTTCTTGAACTCTTTCAACAATGCTTGTCTAATTTCTACTAAAGTCCCTGCTTGTCTTGTAGGTGTAGTACTCTGTAGTTTCATATACTAGACCAATGTGAAACCTATAAATGTTGTTTCCAACTGCGCAATCTTGGTATCCTCATATTGGACAATATTCACAGCCCAAACTATCTCACATACAAATAGATGTTGTTATGGTTCCTCCAACCCAACTCCCTGGAACTCACGCAGTCTCAATGTATTGTCCAACCCTTCCATGTTGTTTTGTGTAGTACCTCCTCATGGTGATGTTGGATGACTTTGAATCGATGCACAACTTCCACTTCTCTGGATACTACTTTTATAACTTCCTCTACTAACTATAAGTGCTTTTGACAAATCCTCAAATGTTATCTTAGATCTAGGTGACGCACACGAGGTCGTGGAATCAAAACAATATCCAGCCTGAGTATGAATTAACGACTCTTCTATTATAGGAATCAACTGAGAATCCTTTTCCTCTCCTTCTATGTGCATTATTTCTACTATTTGGACTATTACGTAGGGTATTATCCTCTCATACTCATTACGTGGATATCATTCCTCATCCCTAGTCTTCAATCTCTTATACCTTCTTCCACTGCGCATTACTCCAAATTTGTCTTCCTCTTCGGGTATATATTTCTCATATCTCTACATCCCCAGTCCCTCCCTTCCTTCTTCATTTCTTTATTCATTCTTTCTTACCTTCAAACCATCCCCTAGTCATCTCCCAATTCTCCTATGTGTGTGAATTCCCTTAGTAGTCATATTCCATCATCATCATGCATTTGTCGCAGAACAACATCTTTTTCTAGGTACCCAATGCTTTCATAAAACTTCCACGTTAACCCTTAAATAAATCCCTTTCTACAACACTATATGACTAGGTAAAATCCACTGCAACTCCCGTAATATAACCCCCCAATATTATATTTAACTAGAAATCGACGGCGCAAAGTAGTATTGCTTACAGAATTCAATTTTCTTACCAACTCAGGGGTCCAGTTCCTCGACACTGTAGTACGATATCTTCCTAATCTCCACTAATATTTCTAACCATTTAGTAAAAATAATATGGAATTCACCAAAGAAATTTGCATGCAGCTCTGTGAACACATACCTTTGCAACCATTGTTTGTCGCTCATCCAAGGGTTTTTATTCTCTCCTCAGGAAAATTCTCACGCCTTCCTTTCCAACCATTCAACGGTCTATTTATTATTTGGCCTCCAAACTGTTCCCTCAATTACAGATTTTGGGTCCTGACAACGGAACCATTTGTTGGAGCATAGATATAAGACCCCAGGTTCAAGTTATCTAACCAACAAAACCCTTCAGATACCAGCCCTTTCAGCGTCATCTGCATGCAAGTGAACTCTCACCCAAGGTATATACTGGGACGTCAAGAACCAAGTTTTTGCAGGGATGAGGGGATGTGAGGTCATCCACATGTTCATTGATACTTATACGCCCTGTGTTCAATAATTTGTGTCTCTTATCCCTTGATTAATTGGTAAAATAAATTATACAACAATATTATAATGAAGATTGTGACATAAAACATTCACTAGAACATTTATAATTACTGCACATCACTCAGAGATAGATCTAATCATGCATAAATAGAACATCCATGAACAATCACATAAACAGACACATTCAAACAAAAAATTTAACTCAGTTCACCCAATCCTTGGGCTACGGCCACAATGTCTAGCTTCTTTATTATTCTTCGTGCAATCATCTCAAGCTTGCACACTGCACTACAATAGATACATCATGATATCATTCCCCATCCCACCTAGCCACTCTACCATGCAAGCATCTCTCTGCAAAATCTCCCCTAAACCTTCAAACATAGACTCTCTCTTTCTCAGCCTATTCTCCCAGCCCCCTATTCTTCCAGGCTATTCTCTTAGTTGCCTAATATCTCACTCTCAAAAACCTATCAGTAGCCTAATATTCCCAACCCATTACATATTTATACATATATTTTAGGGCTCAAAACCCTACTAGCTTATCCCAAAAACCTATGACAACTCATTATGACTCATTACAACTCATGAAAACACATAGTTCATGTGTGTTTTTCTTTCCTTCGCACCTGCATGTTGTTTTTCCTTCCTTTTCACTTGCATGTTGTTTTTCCTTCCTTTTCACCTACATAATTCATTTCTTAATTTATATCCTTGATTTATCTTCTTATGCATCGCAAAATTCTCTTTTACTACGCACTTTGATCCTCAATGTGCCTTTACTGTGCATATCCTCAACCCTTAGGATATTTCTCAAAATTGCATCCAAAATGCATGTCCAACATCCTCCATTCTTTTTTAGGCCAAATATACCTATTTTATAAGTTTGATCTCTTTCATTTAGACTAAAGAAAATTATGTTTATAATGAGACAACTCCCCCTGCTTCTAAAAAGGGACTTGCCAAAGATTCAAAAATTATGATTCACTCCTCCTGAGACAATACTTCACATCTATTATTTTTCATCAATTCACTACCTCCTTTATCATTAGTCTAAGTCTTTATTTTCTTCAAGTGATGATTTGAATAAGTTCCTTTAATGGGATGTTTCACCTGTAGGTTCTTCAACCCAGATGATGTAAGAACCCCTGACATCTATGTTTGATATCTTACCTAAAACTTTGTGTGTGAACCCATTTTTTTTTAAGATATTTTATTGTTCCTCTTTCTTTGGTTCTTGTTGAGACATATAAGTTTCATTTTAGTCTTTGTAAAAATTCTCATACTCATGGTAGGATTTACACTTAAAGGGGAGATTTTCATAGTTTGGTAGTTATATAGGTAGATAAGGACAACTTCTATGAGGAATTTCTCTAGGTCAAATTATACACATATTCATGCAAAATCATACATATTCTCCTTGCTTTCGATCCTATCAATTAAATTCCCCAAAGAGTTTCCAATACTACAAAGGGAATCATCACTCCAATAGTGAAGGGGGATATGAGGAATCCAAACAAAAACATGAACTGTTAAGGCTATATCTAGTTCTAATTTGAAGCCTAGAGTTTATCTTTTCATGCACATGCCTCAGGAGACAAATAATTAAGGCTTATTTTGCAATATTATGTCCATGTCTTCCCTTGTCTCAAATAGGAAAGCATAGTACCATATACCATAGAAAAATGGTGCAATTTTCATTTGATTAGTATTTTCTAGTTCTTTTGTAACTAGATTTCCATTGCATGAGGAGAGGGCTAGATACTAGTGAATTCTCTAATGTTTCCTTTGTCTACTGGAGAAAGGGCCTTGCATATTGATGTAGTGGGGGGTAACTTCACTTATGGAATCTTCTCAACTCACTTGAAAAACCTATTTGGCTAGGATTTGGAGGTCTTGACAAAGGTAGAAACGATAGCTTGAAATTACAATGCTTATGAATCTAGAGGGGATTAATATTCCCCTCCAAAGGCCATGTCCATGTTTTATCTTAGAGTTAAAGTATTTTATGATGTGTCAAGATTTCAGAAGCACTCCTCCTCCATCCAAAAATTATATATTGCAACTAATTGACTCATACGTACTCAATTTCTTAGACCTCATCTTGGGTAAGCCATACCAATTTGGCCACTACTCCCAAAGTGTTTCTTGATATGAAAAATACCATGATGTTCAACTAGACATTTTGTCATAATAAATCATAATTTACAATGATATTATCTTCTACTATGTAGTGATCACTTATTGTTAAGTTGCAATGTTAGAAGCATATCATTTTTAATAAAAAACTAACCAATAAAATAAGATAAAATATGTAGACTTAGTAAAAAGAATACATCATCAACTCATTAAACATCATCAACTCATTAAACACATAATGCAACTTGGAGAAACTTGATTTGGGAAAAATATAGAAAGAAATAAGGATTATGCCTCTCTTATATTCTTAGATTTACAATACAATTAAAAAAAAAAATCATTCACTATAGTGTAAATAGACACTATGCCCTGAATAGACTACTAGGAGATCACCACTTTCCTCTTCCTACTTTGATATCCCACTCATTTTATCTTTTCAATAATGAAATGGCAAATCATTATCAAAGGGGTTTTCCACTCTTTCTACTCAGTCTCTAACATGTTCTAATCCTACAACCATAAGCCTTATTTTTTAATATACTTTCAACTTAGATAAACCAAAAAAATTTGTTATCATGCCTTGAATACATCTCGAGAATAAGGTCATAAACGTTTTTCAAAGTATATGTTTGAAAATAATGTCAACATCATTTTTGACCTAATATTTGGCCCATATTTTTAATTTGGATCTAAATTGTGGTCATTAATATGGTTGAAATGCATTTAGGCCAACAAAATAAAACACAACAGTGGTAAATACCAATTGAAATCTAGGTTAAATGTTTTGAAGACCATATAATTTTAGGATGGAAATGTACATTACTAATGTGGTCTAAAAGTGACATTGCATGGTAGAAATTTATTATACAAATGTTATTATCTAGAATAAAAATTGTGTCAAGAGTTCATTTGTAGATATAGGTCAAAAAAAATTATTTAAAAAAAAAAGGATTTCGGTCCTAAGCTCAAGGAAGATTCTCGTCTTAATCATAGGTCAAATCCTAATATTGAGCCTAAGGAGATATTGGTCCTAATAATAGGTTTGATCATGATTTTGATATTAGAGAAGATCCTAAGCCTAATCATACATTAAATCCTAATCCCGAGTTCTAACTAGGGAAAAATTTAGGGGCTAAATTTTGCATTGGGTTGATTTTCCATTTTTTTTCCCAAAAACAATTCGTCATTTTCCATTGTTTTCCAAAAATGATTTTCCCAAATTATATAGAATAAATTATGTTACTTGCAAAATCACTAAAATTGTCTAAAAACTATATAATATTCTTCAAAATTTCAATATTTTTACAAACAAATCGTCAAACATTTTATAGTTAGAATTTTAAGTCTTACTTTATTAGTAAAACTCACAAAAATTTCTACATTTTAAGTTAAGTATGGTTCCTTAAAATTTTCTATAACCCCAACTATAATCTTAAACTCTTATTAAAAAGGTAAGTTCTTAATCATAGGTTTAATATTTATCTTGAGCTTAGGTCCTAGCTCAAAGCCCAGTGGTATAGCTATTGAATGAACATATTCCACTTATAAATAAAATCATTAACTATTTGTATAGATAGAACAAAATCACGATTACAGAAGAAAAAAAATTGTGAAGTATCATACATTATACTCAAGTAATTAAAGTAGAACAATGTATACACTATAATAATTTTATCTCTATGTTTTGAGACACGTAGATGAGCACATCATCAAGAAAAATGTGTTGAGTACCAATAGCCAAATGATAATCCATTAATATTACTGTGAGAAATGTGTTGAGTACCAATAGCCAAATGATAATCCATTAATATTACTGTGAGGTATGTAGGAGGGAGGTTGGCTTGAAAAGTTTATAAAGATTAATCCATAAAGTATGTGAGAAAGTCAATGTTTAAACAAATGACATAAGTTTAAAATGATAACTTTACGCAGGCCTATGGTTTCCTTTCTAGTCCCTTCCCGGTCAAGGGACTATAGCTTTTGATACGAAGTCAACTATTGTTGACTTATTATTAGATGGTGCATTATGAGATATTAATAGGTATTTTTTGGTAAGCCTTTTACATATCTTATCAATGTTTTGTCTTATTTTTTATTAATTTCTTTTTATTTTCTTTATTATTTATGAGGTGGATCACTATCACCCATTGTCACTTAGTTAAAAACTTTAGTTTCTATTTAAATTGTTGACATTTTTCTAATAAAGGATCGAGTATCCACCTCATAAATAATAAAGGAAACAATAAGTCTACATAAACTTTTCATTTTAAACTTGTGACCTTGACTTATTATTAGATGGTGCATTATGAGATATTAATAGGTATTTTTTGGTAAGCCTTTTACATATCTTATCAATGTTTTGTCTTATTTTTTATTAATTTCTTTTTATTTTCTTTATTATTTATGAGGTGGATCACTATCACCCATTGTCACTTAGTTAAAAACTTTAGTTTCTATTTAAATTGTTGACATTTTTCTAATAAAGGATCGATTATCCACCTCATAAATAATAAAGGAAACAATAAGTCTACATAAACTTTTCATTTTAAACTTGGATCGACTATCCACCTCATAAATAATAAAGGAAACAATAAGTCTACATAAACTTTTCATTTTAAACTTGTGACCTTGACTTATTATTAGATGGTGCATTATGAGATATTAATAGGTATTTTTTGGTAAGCCTTTTACATATCTTATCAATGTTTTGTCTTATTTTTTATTAATTTCTTTTTATTTTCTTTATTATTTATGAGGTGGATCACTATCACCCATTGTCACTTAGTTAAAAACTTTAGTTTCTATTTAAATTGTTGACATTTTTCTAATAAAGGATCGATTATCCACCTCATAAATAATAAAGGAAATAATAAGTCTACATAAACTTTTCATTTTAAACTTGGATCGATTATCCACCTCATAAATAATAAAGGAAACAATAAGTCTACATAAACTTTTCATTTTAAACTTGTGACCTTGTTTAAAGATTCACGTGATTATGTACTTTATTGCTTACTTTTTATAAACTTTGAAATTCAAATTTTTTTGCAAATATCTCATAATAATATTAATGGATTATTATTGAACTATTGTTACTAGTATAGATTTGTCTTAATTATAAATTTATCAAGTATCGAGAGGGATCAAATATTTTCAAGTGAAAAAAAAAATTAGAGTACAAAATTTGAGAAAAGTTGTGTACCTCAATAAATTTGATCATCTCAACACGTTGTATTTAGAGTTGTAATGGATCTAGGCTAATTCCATTCATGGGTGGTTGTATCAAAATTTTAGATAATCATTATTTTTTAGGGATTGGGTGGAACCTGGTACCAAAAAAATAAATAGAACTACAAATAATCGAAGAGGAATAACTTTCAAAGATAACAGGTGGTGTCTAAATAGACCATTACAACACTTAAGCATAGTAAATTGTGATCAGAACATCACAATGCATGTTGAATATATTCACACGTGTTCACTTCACAATCTTGTACATTAGACTTATTATTAATGACCCATTGGGTCCTCTATTTATAGCCTCAATATTTAACCAACTTCCTTGGAATCGAGAAGATCTTGTCCACATAAAAAATTCAGTGGTTAGAGTTGACTCTGTCAAATCCACATTTTTTTTTCAGCTCGAAAAGGGTGCTCGACCCGATCGTCCATGCATCCAACTCATATTTGATTACTCTATTGGTTGATCCTTCAATAAACTGTCTTCGATTGTTGGTTGTTTGTCCAACCAAAAAGTTTGTTAACTACTTGGCCAACTGATGTAGATATCTCATCGATTGCTCTACCGACTATTTCCATATGTTGTTCAACCACTCGACCGACTAATTCTAGGAGAAGTGTGATGAACCATCATAACCTAAGGTTCCAACACCCCCCATCAACACAAGACTCTAGATATTTAGGAGGTGAAATTAAGTCAGTAGAGAACCCCCCCCCGTAATTGCATTTTTCTGAATCCCACGAATCAAACAGAGCTTCATAAACTTAGATTCAGATAATGGTTTAGTAAATATATTAGCAATCTGATCATTTGTTCTTCGATAGACAAGAGAGACAATGTTCATGTGAACCAAATGTCTCAAATAGTGAGCATGGAATTCAACATGTTTCATATTACTATGTGCAATAGAGTTGTCAGAAATTTGAATGGTACCCTAATTGTCATAGTAAATTGTATTCAATGTCTATAAAAGAAACCCAAGTTCACCCAAGAGTTGGTGAATCCATATGGCCTATGTACCTACATGAATAACACCATGATATTCTACTTTTGTAGATGAGAAGGAGACTACCTTATGTTTCTTTCATGACCAAACCAATGGTCTAGTGATGAAGTGAAACACATAGCCAGAAGTGGACTTCTGACATCACTACCACCTATCTAGTCAGAGTTGATGAAGCCAACCAATGAATCTGAACTTCGACAATACTTGATACCAATATGAGTGGTACCTTTGAGATAACGAGCTATCCGTTTGACCAATTTCTAGTGGCTTTCTATGGTATCCTACATAAACCAAGGAACTACACTAATAACAAAAAAAATGTCAAGTTGAATATGAGTAATATAAATGAGACTACCAACCAATTGTCGATAGAGGGTAGCATTGGCTTTGGGATTTTGACAAGTTTTTCTCAGCTTAAATCCATATTGAAAAGGATTAGCATAGGGATTAAAATATTCCATATTAAAACATGTCAAAATATTCATTACATATTTAGATTGAGAAATGAAAAAACCATCAAAAAACGGTAATACTTGAAGACCCAAAAAATAATGCAAAATACCAAGATCTTTCATGTCAGAGTCAGCAAGTTGTTTCCTCAATATAAGAATGAGATCAATGTTATTGCTAGTTATGACAAGGTCTGTTGGCACAGGGGCAGACCCAGGGTTCAATGATACAACAGCGCACCAACAAAACCCTAACTAACGACCCTTTTGGCAACACCTGCGAAGCAGATGAAGTCTCACCCGAGGTAGAGACAGGTGTGGTTGCAGGACTCTAGTGTCTGCAACCTTAGATGGGACACATATATGTGATTGTAACACCTTAACAGGGCACTTAGTAGTTATAGTTCATCAATATCCAATCTTAGTTTACAGCGCAGTTAAACCCTAATTGAAGAACATTGCAGTCTTCAACTAGATCTACTATATTCAATAACTAAGCACATCCACATAGGCTGGATCTAGTATTCATCCATACTATTAAGAACATAGCATTAACATATATATCTACCATTCATCTATATCTAAGCACTAAGAAAGTTAACATATAAACACATCAATACATCGCACAAAGCAGAGCAACACAACATGTATGTGGTTCACCCCCACCCTAGGGCTACGTCCACCAACTCTTTGTCTTCTTTATTAGCTTCTTCAATCAGTTACATGCACAGAGCCACAAAAACCCTACTTCGCAGAGGATAGGAGATATGCGCACCTCGTTAGATCCTCCTTCCCCGGGATAGGTTACAGCACTAAGCCTCTTCTCAATCTCTTACACTCGCTTGCAATGATCTCTGCAAGCCTCATATAGTATGCACAAAAGAAATCTCTACTCAACACTTAGCACTTTCAATCACATAGATCAAACTTCAACACTTAGAACACTTAACTTAGCACCCCTTACTTACATCGCCTAAATACTTATTTATACATTACAAAATGGGCCTAAACATAGATAAACCCATGGGCCGACATCCCCATACCCATTACATAAGCCCAAATCCCCATAAAGGACCCTAAAAGGGGTCAATATCCCGCAATATCTGCTTCCTTTTGTGCTCTTCCTTCGACAACCTGTCAAAGTCCCAAAAATAGTTCAAACCTAACCAAGGATCCTCAAAACTTGGTCAAGGGCCAA
Organism: Picea glauca; assembly: GCA_000966675.3. Classification (NCBI taxonomy): domain Eukaryota; kingdom Viridiplantae; phylum Streptophyta; class Pinopsida; order Pinales; family Pinaceae; genus Picea; species Picea glauca. The sequence continues at coordinate 506,742 of JZKD02S1353694.1, read as the reverse complement.
CATGCCCCCAACACTCACCTGTGACTTGTCCCAAGTCACTCTAATTTGGGTAGCTCAGTTTCAAAATCCTTGAGCTTTTCTCGAGCTGCTTTGACTTGTTGTTGTGCCACGACCTCATGTTCAACAAACTTCTGGATAACAACTTCGTTGACAGGTCCCTCTAGGCGTTGTTCAGCTGCAATGACGACTTGCTCTAGTTCTTCTCCTCGGCCTTCGATCTCTGTGAATAGTTGGTAAGCCTCATACTGTACAGGTTGGAGCCTCTAAGTCACTTCCATGAATTTTATCTGAATGGTGTGGATTTGTTGTTGTGCAGTGCACTGCTCTTGGGATCACTTCATCCTTTCAACAGCTGACAGGGCTTCAATTACACCTATATTATTTCTACTTGATACTTCGCCTCTTGGAGCTATGACTCCAGTGTCTTCATTTATGGATTCTTTGTGAGTCCCTCATACGTCTAGGCACTATGATCACTCAATTGCTTCCATTCCATGGCAAGGGCCTTTATTCTCTCAACTGTGCTTCAAGAAGTTGCATATCTTTGATCCCTCACATCCTGCGGGGTGTCGGGGACTTTGCAGAGATCTAATACTTTTATTCATTGTTGTAGCTGCTAGATAGCTTAGGTGAGCTGCTCTACTTGATGAGTGACTCGACCTTCTGCTTGTGTCTCTATGCCTGTCACATAGTGAAGTTCTCTATTGACTGCTTCTTTCACTTCGAGTTGCTCTGTGAGCAACTTTTCTTTTTCTTGTTGCATCTGTGTTTTCTCTTTTTCAAACTTCATCTGGAGAGAAACCTTCTCCTTCTCTACAAGTCGGCGTTGTTCTACGAGTACTCCTTGCACTTGCTTCAAGGCCTGGGTGGCTTGTTTTGTTTCTTCTTATGTGCGATGAAGGTGAGATTTGGTCGCATTAATTAGTTGGCAGAGATGGGTTGGCTCATCTCCCAAATTTGGTTCTCCTAATGGCAGGGACCTAGTGGACACTACGCGACTAGGTTGAAGGGCTTGCTGTACCCCTCGAAGTTTGACCTCAATTCTGTTGTACATTTCCTCCTACTTGGCTTCTTGTTTCTTCATGATTTCTTGTAAGGCATCGTTTAGGGATGTTATGATGAAGTCGAAATCATTGGTACTAAGTACAGTCTACATATTGTTCATGGTGGCTCTGGATTTCTTCCGGGAAGAAGGTTTCAAGGGAGAAACCTTTCTCTTCTTCAAGGGATCGATCTCATCTCTGGGCGGTGTTACTTCGCCTTGTTCCAGTTCATCTCCTTTTCCATTTATCTCTTCTACTTCATCATCACCCCTTGGTCAGGTGATACTGAAGCAGTCTTTCTTGAGATGCTACTTAAGTCTTGGACCTCTTTGGTCTTCTTCATTCTGTTGGGTCCAGGTGTATCATGTTCTTTGTGCATGGTCTTTGGGTTGTCAGGGTCAGACATCTCTGTAGGGTCTGCGGGAATAAGGAGTTATGTTGACCAGTCCTTAGTGATCTCCTCAAGGTCCTCTTATGTGAGCTCGTAGTATGACTGAAGCTATTCCTTGTGCTTGTCTGCTCATGTTGTAATGTAGATGAAGTGTCGATCTGTGTGGAACTTCATCAAGGGTCGGAACCTTTGTAGGTTGTTCGGAATCATGTGAGGTTCATCTTCGATGGCTCTCTTCAACTGGAGGTAATATGTGTGAAAAACAACATTCGACTGCCACTGTTTTCTCATATCGCTCGAGTACCAGAGCGTGGTGAACTTCACAGCAAGCGGCTCGAATGGCTTGATTTCCGGGAAATTCGCACCTTCCAACATTTCCCAAGAAACAAATGCAATGAGGATCAGGAGCCAGCTAAAATGGAATTCATAGCCCTAATCATGTGCTTCACTGCAGTCCATTTTAAGTTGATTAACTAGGTACTTCACCCAGTTCATATGTAGACCTTCCATGCACTTCCCTGCAAGGTCAACGACGAAGCCTGTGACCTGCGTGGGTCAGTTCTTTCATACTAGATTCCCTGCAATTAACTGACATGCTAGGTGCACTGCGCCATTCTAGATGGAGGCTACCTTGTAGCCTCGCATCCCCTTCTCAACATCGCCGTATGTATCATTGATATTCTATGCTAGTGTGCGATCTGTGGATTTCCCTAGATAGAAGTCCTACATATCAGGTCCTTGCATACTCAATCCTGTGATCCTATGGATCAACTATGATATGGTGGTTGAGCCATAACTAGCTGCCATGGTAACATGAAAGTAGTAGCTTGACACAAGCGTTAACTTCCTGATGCCTTCTGAAGTGTGGGATTTTCATTACATTCAACAAGGTGGAATGCACGAGGTTCATCGTCCACATATGGGGGATTATCTTCAAATTCTTCCCCTTCATCTTGGTCAAGTATTTATACAGGGTGAGCATGTTATGGTTCTTGCGATATCCAAGGTTGAATTCGCTAAACTTAAATGCTACGATCTTGTCCTGTTGTGCTCTTATTGTTGATTAAGGTTGGTTGTCATTGATGTCAACCCTTGAAGAAAGCCCCGTAGCACAAAGGTTTAGGTAATGGACCCAATATTGTTTGATTTAAATATGACTCATTATTGTTTTGTAATGGTTGATAAGAAGTAAATATGGATGAACTTCAAAGTGGTCCCCTTATGGTGAAATCCCTCACGGGAAGACGCTTTGTGGAGTAAGAGAACCCATGCTTAATTGTGGAATAATG
>JZKD02S1353694.1:462357-496029 GCA_000966675.3 Picea glauca | reverse complement strand
TAAAACACTGGTGTATTGTGTATGTGTGTGATTGTTTATTTCTTACTGCTCATTATTAGATAATAATTCTACAATGATATAACATTTGAAGAAAAAGGATTATAATTACGCTATTACCGATTCACCCCCCCCTCTCAGTAATCCAACACTTACTGCGCGTATCCCCTTCGAGAGGTACGCAGTAACCATGGTGTACTCAAAATATCTTGGCACACTATCTTGACTCACTGCGCCAACTAGAGGCGGGATGTAATCAGGCAATATGGTCGAGATCATATTTTCATTTGCTAGGTCATCTCTGTGCTTAGTTCTCTTCTCTATTGTTGGTCGGGATGGCCCAGATCCATGAGCAGTCGACGGAGAGGCTTTCACTCCTCTCGTCAACGACACTAGTACACCCATAGACATTACTCTTTCAGAAATTACACTTTTATTCATGAGTTCAATGAGAACTTCTTCGACGATTTTCTCCATGGCGCTAAGCTTGTCCGACATACATGCTTAGATTGGATGGATGAATGAGTGTGCAAAACAATAGAACTGGTGTCGATATTACTAATCACAACGCGGTAGCAATGAGTTCTCTCTAATACAATTCGCAAAAGTGTTCTTGGTGCAACAGTCGAAGAAATAAGTAGACAACAACGTAATGGATCTTTCCAACGGACAAGATACCTTCATTAATTCAATTCTTTCCATTATGGCACGGTCCCAATGGTCTAGTGGTGATCTTTCTGACCATAAATTACTTTCTACCCATTCAGGGTATCAATCTAACAGTTATATTGTTTCCAATGGCTATATTTCTTCGCCATGGAGAAGTTCCATGTGACATTGTTCTGATATCCTGACGAAGTTCCAGTTTTGTAAATTTTCCCTTTGCGAAGTTCCCTTTGGAACCTTCTGTAACTTTTCGATCTTTGCTCTCTTCTTGTCAATCTTTCGATCCTTCTTTCCGGTGAGCTTAATCTCGGTATTCCTCTTTTCATTCTGATTCTTGTCTTCTTTTGGCATAGTAACTTCGTGTTGTTGAGATTCTTTCTAAAGATCGACAAACCAATTGATTTGGAGGTCAATGGATCAAGTGAAATGGGAATAGAGTTTGACTATCCAGTCAAAGGACTGGAAAATGAAATAAGGGAACCAGAGTAAAAAATGACATCAAAGTGATCATATTGTAACAACCCATAGGAGGAATTCAACAACTTGATGCCAGAATAATTCTGATCAAACCATACATTTCTTCTGATAATTATCTACTATTTGATAGGGTCAAACAATCGATAGGATTTAAACTCTTAAGAGTATCTCATCATGATGCAATCATGACTCTTTGCATCCAATTTATTTATGCAATCATCAGAAATACGAGCCCATGAAACACATCCAAACACATGGAGGTGGTCGAATGAGGGATTCCTTCCAAACCATCATTCGGTTGAAATCACCAAAGGAAAAACTTGAGTCAATATGTGAATGAGTAGACAATTTTCACAATAAACACCTTTATCCCAGAAGCGAGGAGGAAAACCTTTTGGCATGCAAAATCCATCTAGCCATTTTGAATAGCGTTCGATTCTTTCATTTTGTAACGCCATTCTACTTAGAATATGAGGGACTGACCACTGCCAATAAATACTAGATCGAACCAAGTATACTTAGAATGGTCAATTCACATAAACACCACCATTGTCTGATCTCAAGAATTTGATGGGTCGGCCACATCACTTTTTAGAAAAGGCCATGAAGTCTTTGAACTTTTCAAAGACAAGATTCTTGTTTTTTAGGAAATAAACCCAAGTGAAATGATAGAGATCATTGGTAAAGGTCAAAATATACCTTTCACCTACTATGGAAGGTAGATTGATGCAACAGATATCACTATGAACCATCTCCAGGATGTTCTATGTTCGACATGATTTTCTAGAGTCAAAGGGTTCTTGATGATGCTTTCCAAGCACACAACCTTTATAGACTCCATCAGGAGAAAATATTTAGGTATACTGGCAATCATATTCAGAGTTTCCATCGACTACAGACGTCGAAAATTTAGGTGTCTGATTCATTCATTCCAAGTTCAAATTCATTCCTTGATGTGAGAAACAAGAGAAGTCGATTTATATTTGGGTCGATTTGTGTCACAAAACTTGTACAAATATCCTTCAGGTCGAGAAACCCTCCAGTAACAATAAACCAACCTTTCTTTAAATCTCTAATGAAGAACAGATCTGGGAAAAAATCCACAATCTTACATGTAATGTCCCTAATCTAGAACCTTTGTAATTGTACATATAGGTTGGTGATTCGTTGGTACCAATTGTAAATCTAAATGTATGTATAGGTTGGTGAGTCATTGGCACCTAATTTTGGTGTTGCATGCACCTATATCAATGCACAAAGAATTGATATCAAAGACAAGGTTCACACATTTCATATTATTGCGCGCACCTGCATAAGTGCACATGGTTTCACATCAAGGAAAGGGTGCACACAGTTCATAGTTTTGCATGCACTTGGGTAAGTGCGCGAGAATGGCGTGGGAGTGTGCACCAAGATGATTTATATATATGTGTATATATGATTGTATATGTATTTAGGTGAGATATCATGTTTGATTATGAGGTTGGTGAGCCAGGATGCAAATAGTCCAGTGTGCCTATCCATGTAAATGTAATCACAATTATTAATAAAATTACATCGTTGTGTGAAAACAGACTGAGATGAAATGAGATGGGGGGATAATGTTAAGTTTTTATTGTTGTTATTAGGTTATTTCCAAATTAAATTAATTTCCAAAACAACATCATAAAGAGGATCATTGAAATAAACACAATCACAAGGTACACAACATTTTATCCTGCGAAACCCTCATGGGGGAGAAAACCTAGCAAAAATTCCTCAATAATATATTGCGATTACAACCCCAAGACTAAGACCAAAACACCAAGAATAAAATAAGGTTGAGCATGTTCCTCTCTTCTCCTTCCTCCTGCAACTACAACTTCCTCCAAGATATGCACACTAGATGAGTGAGTGTGAGAGTGTGTAAGTGAGGCACCATTCTCACATATAAATAATAGTTGAGGAGACATTGGGGTTATGTCTCTTCAATTGGTAGGGTTGACTTCTTCTAGAAGTGGTTAAAAGAACTTTATAAACACTAGGGGCCGACTTTACAAATACCACCATATAAATATGATTTGACCAATCCACAAAATGGTATTTGATCTTATACAAGACCCGACATAGTCAATCCACAAAAGGGGATTTGATCTATAAGATAATAACTCAAATATCATTAGAATATTCTTCGAAGTTACAATATTTCAACACTCCCCCTTAATGAGAAGGGTATTCTATTGACATGACCCAATACGACATCATCAATAGAAGGAGAGGGAAGAATCATCATCAGCATCTGGAACACTTATTAGCACATCTATAAATCATCGAAGTTTTTCTCATCATCAATATCATCATCATTTACAAAATGGAGTTGGAGTAACATCATCATCATCAACATGAAGCTGGAACATCAGCATCAATAGCATGAAGATATAACAACAACATCATCCACAACATGAGGCTAGAACAACAACACCATCAAGAACACGAAGCTGGAACAACAACATCATCAACATGTGGCAACAGAATGGGGTAGGTGTATCAACAACAAAATTTGTGGTACTCTAACAGATCATCCTTACCGAACCTTCAGGATCTGCCCAGGAATCATAATATTCCCTAGGATGTAGAATCCTAACAAGCTACCACGTGGTACTCTGAAAGACCGTCCTTACTGGACCTTTAGGATCTGCCCAGGAATCATAATATTCCCTAGGATATTAAATCCTAGTGGAGCTACCAGTACTGACCACAGCTGACATATACATGCACAGGTACTCTGACATACCATCCTTACTAGACCTTCGGGATCTTCACAGGGATGATCAATCCCCTAGGATATAAATCCTAAAGGAGTTAATCGTTGTTGGTCAGGATACCATGGTATCATCAACATCACTCCCCCTTTCGAGGGAGGTCCTTTCGAAACACACCAAGCTTGTCTCGAAAGTACTCAAACTTCACACGAGATCGAGGCTTGATCAACACATCTGCAACCTGCTCATCTGTGCCAACATATTGGAGCTTTACATCTCCCCTCTGCACCATATCATGAATGTAGTGATACAGGATCTCTATGTGCTTTGAATTATCATGGAACACTAGGTTCACCATCATCTTTATACAACTCTAGTTATCACATAGAATAATGGTGGCTTCCATCTCCATATCGAATAGACCTGTCAAAAAATTTTGAAGCTATATGGATTCATAACGGGAAGAACATGTTGCAATGTACTTCACTTATGTTGTTTTGAGAGAAATACTGGATTGCTTCCTGCTTTTCCATGAAATCATGGCTGACCCAAACTGAAACAACATCTTGAAGTGCTCCTCTTGTCAGAGGTACTTCCAGCCCAATATGAATCAGTATAACCATACATTCTAAAGTCATGATCTCTGGTATAACAGAGACCATAATCCAATGTACCCTTAAGGTATCTCGTCACATGCTTTGCAACTACAAGGTGAACACATCTAGGCTCCACCAAATACTGACTCAAGTTGTTCACAACAAAGCATATATCTAACCTGGTATTCATTAGATACATCAACTATCTAGTAATATGTCTATATAGAGTATCATCGACCAACTCTGACGAAGTATCAACCAGGAGCTTCAAATTCACTTCCATGGTTGTGTTCATGGATTTACATTCCAACATGTCAAATCTCTTCAGTATTTCATCTGTGTACTTCCCTTGGTTAAGGAATATCTTCTCTAGGCTCTGTCAAACTTCAAGACCTAAGAAATAATGCATCGGGCCTAGGTATTTCATCTCAAACTCTGCAGTGAGCTTCTTCTTGCAATCTGTGATGAGATTTTCTTCTCCTATCAAGAATAAATCATCCACATATAGTAACAATATAAATGGATCATCATTCATAACGTTGAAGTAAAGGTTAGGATCAGCTTTACTCTTGGTAAATCCCAAGCTCGTCAGGAAACTATCAATTCTACCATACCAATATCTAGGATCTTGGTTCAACCCGTACAGAGCTTTCTTCAACCTGCAAACATGAGTCTTTCTATCTTAGACTTCAAACCCTTGTGGTTCTTCTATATACACTTATTATTTAATAAAACAATTTAAGAAGGTTGTCTTCACATACATATGGTGTAACTTCCACTTCATTTTGGATGCAAGAGCTATGATGGTTCTGATAGAAGTTTAGTTAGCTACAAGAGAAAATATTTCTTCACAGTCATTACCTTCCTTTTGAGAAAATCTACAAGCCATAAATATTGCCTTATGTTTTTCAATACTTTCGTCTAGTACATGTTTTATTTTTTATATCCACTTGGAAGATACCACATGTTTGTTCTTTGGTCTGAGAACTACTTCCCATACATCATTCATTATAATGGACTAGTATTCTTTTGTCATGGCATCCATCCATTCCTTATTCAGAATGAATTCTTCAAATAAATTAGGTTCCTTTTCTACGAGATCACACATCAAAGCTATATAGTTGGAGAATGGCTTAGGCTTATTTCTTTGTCTCCTGGTTCTTTCTGGGGAACCATACTCCTCTTCATCTTGAATAAGTTATCTCACCCAAGATGGATTTCTCTTGTGAGATATCTTCATATGGGGAGGTTCTTGAGATTCTATCATATCATGATCTTTAGGAATCTCATCATCAGGGGTAACTATAACTTCCTTAACGGCTTCTGCAACTATGGGAGCTACATGTTCTTCTTCATATACTTCTTGAAGATGGAATTTACTTGATCTGTTGAGTCTCTCATATTCATCAAAGGTTACATATTTTTTTATCTCAATATGATGGTAACCTGGTATGTAAATTCTAAAGTCCTTAGAGACCTCACAGTATCCAACAAATATTCCCTTATTTCCCGAAGGGTCAAACTTGGTTCTGTTTTCTTTTGGAATGTGTACAAATACTAGACAACCAAATATTTTGAGATGGATTACTTCTGGCTTATTTCTGGTGAAAATTTATTCAGGAGTTTTGAATCCAAGTGCACTCTGGGATAATTTGTTTTGGACATATATTGTTGTTCTTGTTGCTTCATCCCATAAGTGCATTGGAAGATATTGATCATGAATCATAGTCTTTACTGCTTCCATAATCATTCTAGTCTTTCTTTCTACTACACCATTTAGTTGAGGATTATAGGGAGTGGTGAGCTCTCTCTTAATCCTAGAATCTCTACAAAAGCTTCCAAATTAATTTGAAGTGTACTCTCCTCCATTGTCTTACCTAAGTATCTTGATTTTCCTTTTGGAGAGGTTTTCTAACAAGGCTTTGAATTCCTTGAACTTTCCAAGTACTTCATATTTTGACTTCAAGAAATAAACCCAAGTATTATGAGAGTAATCATCAATAAAAGATACATAGTATACATACCCTCTTAGAGAGGTTGATGGCATTGGACCACATACATCTGAGTGGACGAGTTCCAAGATTCCTTCTTCTTTACTATCGCTCTTTGGAAAAGGATTCTTTATGTTATTTCCTTGTGGACATCCCTTGCATACACCTTCATGATCAACCTTTAATTATGGTAAACATGTAACTACCTTTCTTACATATGGTAAGGCTTTGTAGTTGACGTGAGCTAGTCTTCTATGCCAGAGTTCATAGGGAATTTCAGTAGAGTGAGTCAAGGCTACATCTGAGTAACCTTTTAACTTGTATAAACCACCTTCTTATGTTCCAATAACAATTGCAGTTCTATAGTTTTTCCTTCATGCCACATAATAATTTCACCATCCATGAATGAAACCCTAAAACCTTTCTTATCCCTTAAATTTCTTTGTCAAACCTGGTACATAGAGTACATTCTTCATTATCATCAAAGTTCCTAAATCAAGTTTGTAGGTGGATTCTCCCATTCCTTTGATAGGGTACTGATAATCATCTCCAAGTGAAACTTTCTAGGGTAAGTCATTTTCTACAAGGCTAGAGAGAATATCTTTATGACCTGCCATGTGTTTAGATTCACCATTGTCCATGAGCCAAGTATCCTCTCCAGGTGTCAAACATCTTGAGAGGGCGGAAAACAAAACATAATATTCAATATCTTCTTTAGTTAACTTCTTGGGTGGATCATCATCTTCAACTGCATGGGCATGATGTCTTTTGTTATTTATCCTCTTGTATTCTTCCCTTCCGATAGGACAATTCTTAGCAATGTGTCCCATATTATCACAATGATAACATTGATAGGAGGAGAAATATTTTCCCTTTCTTTGACCCTTATGATATTTATGGAATCTCTTTGGAGAGTGATATTCTTTATGAAGGTGGCTCTCCTTTTGAAAATGATACTTTTTCTTTCCACCCTTAGCATGAGCATATAGGGATTAATCTTTATATATTAATAGGGCGGCTTCTCATTTGACCACTCTTGCTTCTTCTTGAACACATTCTTCCAATAAATTTTCGAATTGGATTTTCTCTTTTCTTGCACAAATAGTTTGGATGAAGGCATCCCAAGGTCTTGTGAGACCATTAAGAGTTTTCATTATGAGTTTATCTTCATCTAGGTTGTCTCCAATTGCCTCTAATTGTTCCTTGAATTGAGAAACCCTAGAGAAATAGTCTTGAATTGTTTCTCCTTTTTTTTCATCTTCGTATTCTTGAGTTGGGTTCTCAAGTTCATCTTCCCGTTGATGTTCTTTCCTTCATACATTCTGATTAGGGTATAAAAAATCTATTTTGGAGTATTATTAGAAGACACTTGAGGGATCAAGTTGTCTTTAATGGAATCTGTAATTATTCTTTTGGCCTTAATCATATTCATCGTGTACTTCTCTTTGGCTACATCTTCTTCAGGTTCTGGTACATTTTCTTGTATGAATTTCGCAAGGCCATTCTCTTTGAGAATGAGTCCAATTATGTACTTCCAGGCACGAAAAATTGTCCACACCTTCTAACTTGTCAACAAGCTTGGTGCTTGCATACATCTTGACCTAGAGCTAAGAAAATGACTAGAAAATGAAAATGCTCAAAAATTGAAACTGAGCTTACCAGGAGATGCGATGGGCTGAGGTGAGTTTGCTAGAGCTGACTATTTCAGAAAATTCCAAGTTTTACCCCTTGAAACTTGACCTACGCAATTCTGGACTGGTACTTCTGGTATTGGTTCTGGTTTTCTGGTTTCTTGGTACCAGCCAAAACTAGGGTTTGACTTTTCAGAGAATATGGCCACTAAAAAAGTTTTCTCAAGATGCCAAAAGATGCGCTAGGGAAAGGTGCACTTCCCAAGATAGTTTTTGGTCAAAAATTCATCTTCAGTAAAAAACCCTAATTTCCTTGTATGAAAATAATGACGTTTTTAGATACCCAGTGAAAGGTGATCTATTCATTCAGGCTCTAATACCATGTTAAGTTTTTACTGTTGTTATTAGGTTATTTCCAAATTCAATACATTTCCAAGACAACAACATAAAGAGGATCATTGAAAGAAACACAATCACAAGGTACACGACATTTTATCCTGGGAAACCCTCATGGGGGAGAAAACCCAACAAAAATTCCTCAATAATAGATTGAAAATACAATGCTAAGACTAATACCAAAACACCAAGAATAAACTAATACTGAGCATGTGCCTCTCTTCTCCTTCCTCATGCAACTCCAATTTCCTTCAAGATATGTGCACTAGATGAGTGAGTGTGAGAGTGTGTAAGTGAGGCCCCATCCTCACATATAAATACTAGTTGAGGAAGCACGAGGGTTATGTCTCTTCACTTGGTAGGGCTAAATTCTTCTAGAAGTGGTTAAAACCACTTTATAAATACTAGGGATCGAATTTACAAATACCACCATATAGATATGGTTTGACCAATCCACAAAAGGGGATTTGATCTTATACAAGACCCGACATGATCAATCCGCAAAAGGGGATTTGATCTATAAAATAATAACTCAAATATAACTAGAATATTCTTCGAAGTTACAATAGTTCAACAACTAACTCCACCCGAAAAGGGAAAAAGGGGGGTGAGACTTAAGTCTTAGGGGAATATTTTATATTATTTCCACAAAAGTGTAATGTTGGGTAATTATTTTATCCTAAGTTCCCGAGGGTAGGGAACGAGTCACCAAGTGGATTAAGCTACTTCTGAAGGTGACAAGTGTTGAGTTAAAGGCTTGCAATATATATTGCTAGCATTATTGTATTTTGGGTATTTTTTCATTATTCACTCTCGTGTGCAGAAGGGGTTGGTCCAGGGAGAGGACGACTATTATCTTATCTACACAGAGAAGCTTGTAAGTGGTTTTTGTGTTGTAATCGGAGTTTTGTTGTCAAAGAGGCAGGTTTTCTAGCCTATGAGTAGTCTCTCTGGGTGAGATATTTGTTGTTGAAGAAGAAGGTTGTTAGGTCCATGAGCATACTCTCCAGGTGATATTTGTGCTGAGAATTGTTCCCTGTTGCGCTGAAAATTAGTTGTGGGGCTCAAAGACTTCATGTTTGGCCTATTGTCGGTAACCATGGAAGGGAAGTGAGGTAGTTGAGGGACTATTGAGCAGAGAAGGGGAACACTTCCTTACGTGTGACAGGTGTGTGGGGAATGAGATATTGTAAGCTAGTTGCAGCAATAGGCACCTTGGACTAAGAAATTCTATTGAGAATAAGACCGTAGCCTGTGACTAGGAACCCTTTTTCCCTGTTCAAGTTAAGCCCTAGCTCCTGGGTGATATGTTGATGAAAGATTATGAGAAACATAGTCTATGGTTGGGAGGATTGTCTAAGTTTTGCGTGCAGTTGGTGACTTTCATAAAAGATAAGTGTTCTTTATGTGATTTTCTTGTTTATTGTGCTCTTATTTATCTATGTTTGACATGGGTTAATTCTTGTATGTTGTCCCATATAAGTAATTGTTTTTATTCTATCTAATGTTTCTTGCACATGTCAGTATGGTGTCGATAGTCATTATTTTAGTTGTGTCTAAGTATGATGGTTATTAATAGTTTTTCCTATTAATTTATCCTCTGACATTGGTCATGAGTCTCTGAGGAAAGGATTGAATGGTCAGGTGTGCAGGAAAGCAGCCTGTGCGCACATGAGACGGGAACTCATGTGTGCATACAAGGAAATAGACCTTGCACACAAGGAAAATCAAAATTTGTGTGTGATGACAGGATGGTTGTGTGCATAATAGTGTTGTGTGATCAGTATGTTGGTGCATGCAATTATTTTTAGTTACTACCATTGCTTAAAGTTGTGTTAAAAGGAAAAATTTATTATGGAGCGACTCAGTTTGAGGTTGAACACATTACTTCAAGTGATACTGTGCAAACTAGAGTTTAGTATAGAATCTATGCAGTGGATTTTTGGAGTAGCATTGTTTAGTAGTAATTTGGATGATGTTACATTGTGGTATCATAACATTTTGGTAAAAGGGATGTTACAGATTGGTTTCAGAGCAACAGAAGTTGAGATTGTGTGGCGTGGCCCAGCCTGGGTGGCTGGGGATGTTGCATTCTAATATCAGAGCTATTGGCTCAACACTAGACTTGTATGGTCCATAGGTCAACAAGAAGCATCAAAGCCCCAGTTTCAACATTAAGCCTATATGGGCTGATTTCTACTTAAGGAAAAATCCAGACTGGTAAGTGACCAAATTCGAAATTTCAACGTGGCCATGGTGAGAATTAAATTAGAATGCGCATATGTGTGCACTAAATACATTGTATTGCAGAGTGTGGCACTAGAACTACGTAGTAAACAAATGGTGCATGGGTGTGTGCACTAAAGCTTTGGGGATGCGCAGAATAAATTTGTGGCGCATGTGCATTATTGTTATGTGGTGTAGAAGTTAAAAATTGACATCACGCATTCGTGTGTGTTCAATATTGTTGTGCGCACGGGCTTCGGAAGAAGGGATTTTGACAATATGGTGCAGATTTTTCTTCAATTTTTCTCATGAATTCACCTAACACATCTTGTTGTCTACAAATTTTGCAGAATTATCAGCGATTAGATTGGGATAAAATCAGTGCAAAGTTTGGAGATATGTATGTTGGTTTGGGTGTTGATTGTATAGAATACAAGGAGGATCTTGTTAGCACTCAGAAAATTATTTAGGCTGTATCAAAGAAAACCCCAAGGTAATTGTTTCAACCATCTTTAGATTGTATTCTGACCTATACAACCAGAGAGGGCTCTCTCATATGTCTAATGACTGGTAATAACTCAAGGATTCATCAATAAATGCACAGAGGTCATATTTTGCAATAGGACATGTTTTTTTTTTGTTTTAAAAGGTTTGGTAGGACCAACAAGGAAAAGGTACCATTGGGCAATGGAGTCAAGGTATGAATTCCAATGTTTTTACAGTCAACAACTAGTTGGTTCCTTTCTGTAGATTTGAGGAAAAATAGGTGCTATGCTCAGCAAATAAATGACATGAAATGAGATATGGAAAGGAGAATATAGCCCACTACACTACATACATCAATCAATGGATTAATCTCCAGTGCATCTTTAGAAGAAAGGACATAGAGATCAATTACTAAACAAAGCATCAAATGAAGATGAATTTTGTAAAAGTAACCCTTAACACATAACAAGCATCATTAGTGTGAAAGGAGCATCAAACATGGATGAATTCCTACCACTTACTCTCATATAATGCTAGCATAAAAAAATAATCATGGAAATGATATACAGAAAACACATACTGAACATAAACACTGTGATGAATCTCAAATTTCGGAAAGAGGAAACTTATGCATTAACTTGCAAGACAATAAACCCGTCTTCTCCCTCAGGGTCCCCCCTTTTCTCTACTCTTGTACCATGAAATATATAGAACCATATCTCCTTTACATCTCACCATTTCTAAATCCAACCCCTTTCCCAAAATAGAAACAGTTACAAACAGAAAATGACATGTTTTAACTGATTTCCTGTTTTTCAGGAGGTAAAATTCTGAAAAATAGGCTTCAAAACTCCACTTGTAATTATAAAAATTCCATAGTTGTGTAACATATGAGAACTTTTTTTATAGGTAAGCATGTTCTAAAGAAAAACCTCTCTCGGTTTATTGAAATTCATCTCTAGCTGGCTGGAATACGTGTTGCAAAAACATGTCTCAAACAGGAAATCATGAAAACTAAAAAATAGGGCTCAAATAATCCTTTGAATCTACAAAAATATAACACTTTTTGAAAATATGAGAGAGGTTTTTATTATTTGGTTTTTCCTCGACAAAAACCTCTCTGGGATTTTAAAACTTCCTCTCCCATTGGTCAGAAGGTGATCTTGAAGTTGACCACTAAACCAGTCATTTACGCAGCGTGCCCTGTAGCCTGTGTGCAATAAAATCCTTTGTGCGATGAAATACTTTGCGCGATAAAATCCTCTACACAGAAAATCCTCTGCATGACAAAATCCTCTGTGTGACAAAATCCTCTGCATGATAAAATCCTCTCTGTTGCAAAATCCTTTGTGTGACAAAATCCCATGTGTGACAAAATCTGTGACAAAGTCCTATGCGCGACACAATCCTCTGTGCAACACGCAACAAATTAAAGAAACAAAAGCCTTCACGCAACGAACTTGCACAACGAATATGATTTTGAAGTTTACAATGATACCAATGACATGGAGTGTCATGATTGTTCCTTATCTAACCTCATGAAAGGTGATGATAAACCATAATACCTTTTACATGATATTCACCCTAACCTATGACTCATCTAGGAATGCCTTGATTTTCCCAAGTTCATGTCATGACTTTGAAAACTTTGGACCAACCTCCAACTCTAGCTATGAAAATCATGGTGCTAATAGATGGCTCCAATGGGGATGATATCCTCCCCGTGAGGTAGCAAAGAAATTGTATACCATGTGCCTATCCATTGGGTTGTTCCCAAGACATATACTGTGATATTCAACCTATAATTTGTTTCACCACCAACTTATTTTGCAACTAAACTAAACCCAAAATGAAAATAAAAACTAAAAAATGATGAAATAAATGCTCACCATGATGAGCTTATTCAAACTAATACCTACACTAAGCTAATCTTTGAGCTATTTGATTAAGTGAAATCAAAAATCCAGTGCAACCATGCAAGTGTCTTTTCAACGAGTTGAATTCCTTGTGTATCTTTGATCAGTATTGAAAGGGAAACCCTCTCAATGGAAACTCATCAAATTCAATATTGACCAAATTTAAAAACTTAGTTTCATTCGTTGTTTCCAAACATGCTGCAAAAGGATCTTGAAAAGAAAGAAAATTGATTTTAGGAGATTGCACAAGACTATCATCTTGTATCAGCCCTCCAACTACATTTCTGCTTCCATAAATCTCAAACTGATGGTTGTCATGAAAGGGCTGAAGACATGTATTAAATTGTTGCAATTTCTTGTCCATTTGTTCCAGTGAATTAGTGTGATTTTTCATCAGGACACATTCCTCTACTTCAGTGATGATCTTAAAATTATCTTTCAACAATTTAAACGAAGAAAAGCATAAAGGTAAAGAATTTCCTTTAGCTAATTCAATACTTTCTTCATATTATTCTTTGTAACTGTGATATGTAGGTTGATTGCTCTCATTACACTGCTGAAAAGGAACATTTTATGATAGATAACATGCAAATGGTTGTCCTAGGAAGTCAACATCATAATCACCATCATATTCATCATATATATGCAAATCAACCAAATTTGCAATGTCATCAAACAGGAAAAATCTTGGGACATCAACCTGCTCTTCAACAAGCTGATTTGCAAATTCATTTTCTTGACTGTATACAAATGAATACATAAAACAATAAGCCCCATGTTTATCATGAAATGGATCAGAAGATAAATTATCACCTTCTTGTTCAATAAGTGGAATATAATCCTTTTCAAAATCATCAACATTTAAAAATTCAAGAGGACATATGATATTATTAACCCTCTACTCAAGATTCAAATCAATTGGTTCTTGTTCATATTCATTGTCATGTTATTTAGCATCCAACTCCTCATTTCAAATTTGTTTACATGCTTGAATATTGTGTTGAATCTTTTGAGAATCATTAAACATTTGTTGTAAGGACTTAGATCTTCTTTCCATCAGAAGGAAAGACAAATCTAAATGAAAGGTTGTTGCATAATGGAGCATGGTAGTAGCTTCAGTGGGTTGAATCTCTTTGGGAAACTTGTAATAAATACTGGAAAACCTTCTACTGAATATAGAAATAGTTTCACTGCTCTTCCTTTTCATGGCATATAACACTGTAAGATGTAGATCCAAATATTTCCTCTTGCCCCAAAATTTCAAAAATACATTCTTCAATTCCTCCCATGAGCTAATTATCTTTGGTTGCAAGTATTTAAACCAATCTTTGGTATCTCATTTCAAGGATTGAGAGAATTCCCTCATACACACATCATCATGATCAATTTCAAACAAATATATAAAATTTTCAAAATCTTGGATGTGTTTTTCAGTTGTGATGGTATTAGGTTCTCCATCAAACACAGGTAGGTACTTATAGTGCTTTGGAGGAAAATTATGAAGGATGTGAGGTACTTTTAAAGATATGTATCTCTGTTGAATCTTGGAGGGTGTTGGATCAAGTAAAGGAGATGAGATATCACCCTTGATTTCATGAGGCTCATCAACTTGGCTATGGTCAACACATGGCTCAGATGGAATATTTTGATCAAAATCAGTGATACAATGAGGACATATGTGTACAACTTTAAGAGGAGGATATATAAGTGCAAGATTCTCATGATCATCATTTGAATGCAGCAGGTAAAGAAAAATTTTCTTAGCTTGTTCATGAAAGGAAAAAAGGTATTTGATAACAAAAAATATTATGTCTTGGAAAAAAATCAACTGTAGGTACTTGTTTTCTCCCATGATGTCCTTTCATACCTTTGTCAATGGACCTCTTCGTCCAATGGAGTCTCTGAATCATATTTGAAGCTTGATTGGAGTCACCAAGTGGAAATGTACATCCTTCTTGTGTCTGACCTCTAAGAACAATTTTTGTAGGTAATATTGTTCTAAATAAAAACCTCTCTCGGTTTCTTGAAATTCATCTCCAACTGGTCGGAATACGTGTCACAAAAACATCTCTCAAACAGGAAATCATGAAAACTGAAAAATAGGGCTCAAATATTCCTTTCAATATACCAAAATATGACAATTTTTGAAAATCTGAGAGAGGTTTTTATTATTTTGTTTGTCCTCGACAAAAACCTCTCGGGGATTTTCAAAATTCTTCTCTAGTTGGTCAAAAAGTGATCTTGAAGTTGACCACTAAACCAGTCATTTACGCAGCGTGCCATGTAGCCTGTGTGCAGTAAAACCCTCTACGCGATGAAATCCTCTGCGTGAAAAAATCCTCTGCAGGGAAAAATCCTCTGCGCGACAAAATCCCCTACATGACAAAATCCTCTACGCGACAAAATCCTCTATGCAACAAAATCCCCTGGACAACAAAATCCTTTGCGCGACAAAATCCTTTGCATAACGCAACAAATGAAAGCAAAAAAAGCCTTCGCACAGCGAACTTGCACAACGAGTATGATTTTGAAGTTTGCAACGATACCAATGAGATCGAGTGTCATGTTTTTTCCTTCTCTAACCTCATGAAAGGTGATGATGAACCATAATACATTTTACATGATATTCACCCTAACCTATGACTCATCTAGGAATGCCTTGATTTTCCCAAGATCATGTCATGACTTTGAAAAATTTGGACCAACCTCTAACTCTAGCTATGAAAATCATGGTGCTAACAAAGCACATAAACTTGGTAGAAACCATAAAGGGATTGAAAAAATCTATCCAATGTTACAAGGGTGGTAATGAGAAGCTTATGAGATCCAAGGAGCAACAAGATGACTTCAATGTCAAATTGATGCAGATCCTATACATAATAGAAAACAAAATTGATAAGGAGATAGAGTCGAGTAGGTCAAGAGGTCGCAGGTCTCATGATGAGAAAACAAGAGAATAAAGAAGTGTTGGTAGGCATCGACCTCACTTTCCAAAGCATTCTTTTAGGAAAGTGCACAATAGTTTGAGCCCATCTCATGTTAGAAATCATAAGAGAAGGACTGAGGTGGATGAGATACATGGAGAAATGAATAAGATCAAGCCTCCTACCTTTAACAGTGAGCACAAGAAGGATGAAGATGCGGAGACTTGGTTGTTGGGTGTGAGGAAGCACTTCAAAATGCATAACTATTTTGCGCAGGAAGAACGGAGAATTTCTATCTATCAGCTAAAGGGAAAGGCATCAATGTGGTGGGATCAATTCATGCAAGTATAACACATTGATGAAAAGAAGGTTACTTGGAAGGATTTCAAGAGATATTTTCAAAAGAAATACTTAACCAAGTGGTACTATCACAAGAAAATGAAGGCGTTCTTCGAACTCAAGCTTGGAAGTATGACAATAGATGAGTATTAAAGAAGATTCTTAGAGCTACTGAAATACGTTGCATTCATCAAGGATGAGAAAGTTAAAATTCAGAGGTACTTGAGTGGGTTTCTTTTAGTTATCAGTGACAAGATATAGTATGATTACCCTAAGACATTGGAGGAAACCATAATTCACACTAAACTTCTTTATGAGAAGAAAAGGGGAAGACCAATTTTCCAAAAGGCTTGGGAAAATAAAATCAAAAGTGAGGACTATGTACAGTGTTCATCAAGTTGTGACAATTGAGGACATGGGCAGAAATGTGCCAAGGATTTATGTAGCCCAGGATAACAAGTAGGATGAGTTTCAGTTGCGCATGATCAAGGTTTAAGGTAATATTAATGACCAACCCATTGTTATTTTAATTTACTCATGAGCTAGTCATAGTTATCTAGATCCTAAGCTGGTGGAAAGATACCAATTTCCAAGAAGCAGGCTTAGAAAATCTTGGTTAGTTCAGTTAGATACATGAGAAAAAATGAAAATTAATGAAATGGTTAAGGCATGTCTAATGGAGATGAATGGACTGTGCACAAAGGTTTATTTGAATATCATACCTTTGGGTTTGTATGATTGCCTCGTTGGTATGGATTTTTTGGATGAGCACCATGTTGTCCTAGACTATTACAATAAGGAATTCACTTGTTTGGATGAGGAAGGAAACTTAAGATACATTCAAGGAATTCCAAGGGTTGTAACTATTAGATAAGTTTTTTCCTTGCAATTGAAGAAAAACTAAAGGAAAGGATGTCAATTTTTGCCAGTGCACATGGAAGAGGAACTTAACAATAAAATGCCAAGTGTTGAAGACTACACAGTACTGAAAGAGTTTGAGGATGTCTTCAAAGATATACCAGGATTTCCTTCGAAAAGAGATATTGATTTCTCTATAAATATGATGTCGAGAGAAACATATGTATCCAAGATTCCTTATAGGATGAGTACGCAAGAATTGGAGTTGTAGATGCAGCTTGAAGAGCTTCTGAAGAAGGAGTATATATTCCCAAGTGTGTCACCTTGGGGTTCCTTGGTATTGTTCATGAAGAAGAAGAATGGTATGTTGATATTTTGTATCAACTTCAGGAAATTGAACAAGGTAACAATAAAGAACAAGTATCATTTTCCAAGGATAGATGACCTCTTTGATAAACTGTGGGGCAGGTAGATATTTTAAAAGATTGATCTCATATATTGATATCACTAAGTGAGAATTAAGTAAGAATAAATCAACAAGACTACCTACAGAATGAGGTACAGACATTATGAGTTCAAAGTGGTGCCATTCATATTTTCAAATGCACCAGTTGTCTTTATGTGCTTGATGAATGGAGTTTTCAAAAGTTATTTAGATAAGATTGTCATTGTATTTTTGGATGATATACTTATTTATTCAAAGTATAAAGAGGAGCATGAGCAACATTTGAATATGGTGTTACAGGTATTGAGGGAGCAACATCTTTATGCAAATTTGAGCAAGTGCTCATTTTACCAAAGGCATATTCATTATTGGGGTCATATCATTTCCAAGGAAGGAATAGTTTTGGACACAACGAAGATAAAATCCATTGAGGAATGACCGACACTAAGAAATTTTGTAGAGGTGAGGTCCCTTATGGGACTTGCAGATTATTACAAAAGGTTTATTGAATGCTTCTCAAAGATTTTTCATCCAATTACATATTTTCAAAAGAAAGGTGCACAATTTGAATGGACTCCAGATTGTTCAAGTAATTTTTAACACTTGAATAGTTTGTTAACAAATGCTTCAATTTTGAGAATTATTGATCTTGATGCAGACTTCATTTTGTGCATGGATGCATGCAAGGAAGGGCTCGATGGATTCTGAAGTCAGAATGGTCATGTGGTATGCTATGAATCAAGAAAGTTAAAAGATCACGAAAGGCTCTATGCTACTCATGAATTAGAATTGGCATGCATAGTGCATGCCTTGAAGATGTGGAAGAATTATCTTATGGGTAAAATATTGAGCTGAGGACAAATGATAGTGGTATGAAGTATCTATTTGGATAGCCAAGTTTAAATTCCAGACAAAGAAGGTGGTTATAATTCCTCAGAGATTATGACTTTGACATCAAACATATCAAAGGAAAAGAGAATAATGTGGCTTCCACACTCAGTGAGAGGGTGGATGAGATGCATGCTACAACCATTATCATGTAAAAATATGATTTGTGCGACATTATATTATAAGTTTCTAAATCATATCAATGCTATGTGGACATAAAGGAGACTTTACAGTAAGATATGTCGCAGCATAATTTGGAAGGTTATGAGATAAGAGAGGATGGGATCCTCATGTATAGGTGCAGAGTCTATGTGTCGAATAATTAGGAGTTGAAAAATATGATATTGTTAGAGATGCAAAATGTTCCTTATGCTAGACATCCAGGTTACTAGAATACAATTGTCGCAGTAAAAAAGAAATACTATTGGCTAGGTATGAAAAAGGAAGTTGTTGATTTTATTTCTAGATGTCTTGAATGTCAGAAGGTCAAGAATGAGCATAGACATTCAGTTGGTTTTCTCAATATTTTCCCATTCCTTGGTGGAAGTGGGAAGTTGTAACCATGGATTTAATAACTATGTTCCCTAGGACTACTAAGCAACATGATTCTATTATGGTGGTGGTGGACAAGCTTACTAAAGCTGCTTATTTTATTCCATTGAAGTCAGTGCACAAGGTAGTAAAAATTGTTGATATATACATGTGAGAAATTACTAAGTTGCATGGTGTACCTAAGACAATTGTGTCTGGAAGAGATTCCAAGTTCACCTCAAACTTTTGGAAAGGGATATTCAAATAATTTGGGGCAAATATGAACTTTAGCACAACATATCACCCTGAGTTAGATGGAAAAATAGAGAGGGTAAATCGAGTGATTGAAGATATGCTCATAATGTATGTGATGGATAACCATCAAAATGGGAAGACTGTCTTCATTTGGTAGAGTTTTATTACAAAAATGGGTATCAATCATCTTTAAATATGATCTCATTTGAAGCACTTTATGGTAGAAAGTGAAAAACCCAAGTGGGTTGGGACGATCTAGCAGACCATGCAGTAGTTGGGATAGAGCCACTTTGGAAAATGGAGGATAAAATGGTAAAGATAAGGCTTAAAGAATACCCAATATAGGTAGAAACGATGCGCAGATAAAGGAAGAACCCACATAGAATTTAAAATGGGTGATCACATGTTTTTAAAAGTGAAGTCCAGGCACAGTTCCCTGAAGTTCGGAAAGTGATCTAAGTTAGCAGCACACTATTGTGGGCCATTTGAAATCCTTTAAAGGATTGGTCTTGTCGCATATATGCTTTCATTTCCTACATCCTTGTGTATTCATAATGTTTTCCATGTGTCATTGCTTAAAAAGTATGTATCTGATGTTAATCATATTATTGATTGGAATGTGATTCAGGTGGATCTAGAAGGAGATTTTCAAGTGTGACCGATTTGCATATTGGATCAGAAAATCAAACAACTCTGGAATCAAATCATTGAGGTGGTAAATATCCATTGGACCTATTACACTGCTAAATATGAAAGTTGGGAGTGTGAGGATTCTATGCAGGTAGAGTATCCTCATATTTTCAAATATTTTTGAAATCTTCTATGTACATGTGTATATGATGCACTGAGGACAATGCATAAATAAGGGGGAGGGGAATGTAATTTCCCTAATCTGGAACCCTTTGTAATTTTAAATATAGTATGGTGAGCCATTGATACCAACTGTAAATGTAAATGTACATATAGGCTGGTGAGCCATTGACACCTAGTTTTGGTGTTGCGTGCACCTGGGTAAGTGCATGTAGAATTGTTATCAAAGACAGGGTGTGCACATTTCATAGTGTTGATGATGTAGGAGAATCGCCAACACATCAAGCGAGCCAGTGCGGAAGTGGAGGACAGCTGGATAAGCGCCAGCACAAATTTTGAAAGTTCCTTAAAGTTTATGCGTCGTCCTAAATGAGTCATTAAGATGAGGTGCACTTGTATGATGTAAATGGACCTTGAGCCTTTAGCTCTCGTCCTTAGTAGATAGAAGGCATTTAAAGTAGTTAATGCAGGTAGGTAGAATTAAATGTGTATATTAGACAGTTTTAGAGCGCAAGAGGGAAACGGGATATAGACACCCTCATTGTGTATTGTAACGGGAGTAGAGGAAGAAGAGCAAGAGCATGCAGAGAGCTGTGTAACAACACCCATGTACTGATATTTGGATTAATAGAAGAGATTGATTCAAATTCATGGTTTTGTGTTTGTTCTCTGTGTATTGATGCTGAATGATATGCTCATGAATGTTTGCTTCATGTTATACATTTGTTTTATATGCTGTGTATATGATTTCATGGTTGAGTTGAAGTCTGAGAAGAAGTAGGAATGAGTTTCAATTGTTTCTCTATCTGAGCAAGGATTCCTGCAAGGAGTGCAATCGAATTTGTCCACAAGGAGTGCATTGACAGAGGGTTCAGATAGGGTTGCTTTTGTTTTCATTCTCTCAAAAGTGCAGACAGGCACATAAGCCGTGCAGGGAGTGCATAGGCAAAGTAAAGTCTCAGGGTTGCAAACCTGAGTAAGGTGTGAGAGACTGTTGCTGCAGGAGTGCGCAGAGTCGAAGGTATTCATCACTTGGAAGTGTCTGAGAGTTTCCGCAAGGAGTGCGCACGAGACTCTTCTCTAAGACTTTGAGTTGGGATAAAGCTCAAGAGGGATAAATCCTTTGAAGCTATTGAAGGTAGCACAAGACATTGGTACACATCGAGTGATTAGGAGGCATTTGGAGTTGTGGCATAAGTGGTTAGATCCGGGAAAGAGTCCTCAATTCATTTCGCTGGGAACATCAAGGAGGAAGAGACAGATGGTCAGGATCTTGTGGAGAGAATTTGCGAAATCCCGCTAGTCGTCCGATCTGGTAAAGAAGTGGGGAGGTTACGGCTGCGTTCGGAGTTCAAGTTCTAGGGATCGTGAGCCATCAGATCATCACCCAGTTACCCTTCAACCATCCGATTTGACAGGAGTTGCACAGGGTTTAAATCCTCGTGAGCAGAGGGGAAACCCTGAGAAGGCATCGGGATATTGAGACATCGGGGTTCAGAAAATCGGAAATCCCGTGGACCAAAGATCAGGTAAATCCATCATGAAAATCCCAACAAGTTCAAATCCATCCATCTATTGGGACAGGTGGCAGGAATCGAGAGTTATCGGTATATCGGGAATTCAGAAGTCAAGAGTCTGAGACCTTTTGAGTCTCGAAACAGCGAGGGGATCACAGCCGTGGATCTGAGGAAGGACACGTGTCGGTTGACCGCCTAATCGGGGATTCAGTCATCGGGGCTCATATAAGTGAGTGGTTTGACTTTGTGTTTGGCGAAGTCCAAGGTTCGATCTGAACCGTCCATCATTTGGGACACGTGTCGGAAGATCTGAAGAAGTCGAGGTTCGGCGTTTCAGAGGTCCTGATGACAGGATACTCTTGCAATTCGGAATCGCGAAGTCTGAAATCTCGATGAGGAGGTAAGTTACGTGCGGGGCCCAACTGACGTCGTCTCGTCGTAACAAGGGAATTGGGAATTTCCAAGGTGAAAACCCCGAATCATACGAGAGTCGTCCATCTTTGAGGACGCATGGAAACAATCTCAACTTTCGGAGAAAGTCCCAAAAGAAAATTCATATCGAGAAATCGACATTTGTGAGATTGGGGGAATCGAAGGCCAAAGCACTTCGGCCTTTGAAGTCACGAAATCCTGAAAGGGGGTGAGACAGAGGTCATGTGAAAGGAGGTCGTGTGGACCACGAGCCTAGCCCAGAGAGCTAACTGAAGATTAGAGCCTATCAGGGAAGCGGAGATCGGGAAATTGGGAACCAAAGGGTCATGACATCGGGTGTTTGAAAACCCCGAAACCTGATTTTCTGTTCTTCTGTCGAGAAGAGAACAGTGACCGGCCTAGAGACTGTGAAGAGCCAAAAAGACTTGTGGGTCAATTTCAAAGGAGATTCCAGTGGAGAATCGAAGGAGCCACTCTGGCTCAAGGGTAAAACTAGAATGATCCTTAAGACCGAGAGGTCAGCGCAAGGGCCTTTGCTGAGGCAAAGGGTGCGGTCTACGTCAGTTTGGTATCAAAGCATAGAAAAGCTTCTTTGCTTTCTATAGCAGGAAGAAGGAAGATTCGATATGTCGTCGAGGAGAAGATATAGACAATCACCTGATCTAGAGGAGGAGAGGGAGACGTCTAGAGGAAGGGGTAGACAGGTGCAGAATCCAGAAGTAGAAAGAGATTTGCATAACATACGCGCCAGACTTGTGGACATGGAGATAAGACAAAAACACACAGTTGATGTAGGAGATATCAGTGAGTCCGAAAATGAAGATGATGTTGGACGTGGAGAAGAAGAAATCACAGTAGAAGATGCAGCAAATGAGCGCTTACTTAAAGCTATTGCAAGAATGGGTGCAAAGGTGAAGATGGACATTCCAATTTATGAGGGAAATCTAGATGTAACAGAGCTTCTAGACTGGATTAGAGCTCTGGACACCTACTTTGACTATGAAGATGTCAAAGAGGACAGGAAGGTCAAGCATGTCGTCATGATATTAAAAGGACATGCAGCATTGTGGTGGGATGAACTACAAGCGGATAGGCGTTGCCAAGGCAAGCAGAAAATTAAGAGCTGGGACAGGATGATTGCAAAGATAAAGGAAAAATTCATCCCCGGGAATTACTAGATTACTCTGTTCAGGAGAATGTAGAACCTGAGACAGAAGTTGATGTCAGTGAAGGAATATACAGAAGAATTTTACAGGTTGAATATCAGGGCAGGTCATCATGAAAGCAATGATGAAAAGTTAGCTAGGTACATGAATGGCCTGAGGTATGACATTCAAGATGAGATGAGCATGGTAAC
Organism: Picea glauca; assembly: GCA_000966675.3. Lineage (NCBI taxonomy): Eukaryota > Viridiplantae > Streptophyta > Pinopsida > Pinales > Pinaceae > Picea > Picea glauca. The sequence continues at coordinate 472,550 of JZKD02S1353694.1, read as the reverse complement.
CATCTGAACGGTGGAAGATGCTTATCATATGGCTCTAAGAGTGGAAGAGAAGTTGAGCTGAAAGTAGAGTCAGAGGGGATGAGGCAGAAGTCAGCCCAGAGTCAAATCAGTTGCCCAGGATAAATATCAGAAACCTAGGGAGGACTGGAAGAAACCTCAGACTCAAACTGAGAGAGGTGGAACCTCACAGAGAGGACAACATACTGAGCAGAGAGGAGATTATGCTGACAATAACACTTTTCCTTGTACTAGAGGTAGAGGAAGAGGAAGAGGTGGAGTAATTACATGTTTCACATGCGGAAAGAATGGGAACAAGTATTACGAGTGTCCAGATAAAAAGAAGAACATTGGAGAAGCTCACATAGCTGAGGCACAGAGGAGGGATGTTGAAGCAGAAGACGCTGAAGGCGGAAGATCGTTGATGATGCGAAAAGTCCTTTTGACACCCGAGAAGGAGGTGGAGAGTTCAGTCCAAAGGACCAGACTTTTTAGGACTGCTTGCAAAACCAAAGATAGGGTATGCAAGGTCATTGTGGACAGTGGTAGCATAGATAATCTCGTTTCGACGGAGATGGTAGAAAAGCTGGAGCTGGAGATGATTGAACATCTGAGTCCATATAGAGTTTTGTGGCTACAAAAAGGACATCAGGTAAATGTCACTAAACAGTGTTTAGTTGAATTTAAGATAGGAGGGTATAATGATAAGATATTATGTGATGTCATTCCTATGGATGTTTGTCATCTATTGCTAGGTAGACCATGGCAGTATGACAGGAATGTGATTCATGATGGGAGAATGAACAAATACACCCTAGAGAAGAATGGGAGGACACACATGTTTCTTCCAATCAAGGATAAAGAGGTGAAGCCAGAAGTAAGAAAAACAATACTTATCATGAGTGGGAAGGAACTTCTTACAGAAGTTAAGAAGAATGAGGATCCACAGTTTATTGTGGTTAGGAAACCGAGAATTGTTTTGATCAGCACAAGAGTGGATGATTTACCAGAAGAAATTCAAGAACTGTTGGAAGAGTTCGTTGATATAGTAGTGGACGAATTACCTCGTTCGTTGCCACCAATCAGAAGTGTGAGTCATCATATTGATCTCATACCAGGAGCTATTTTACCAAATAAAGCCGTGTACAGATTGACGCCACAAGAGAATGAAGAGGTTAAAAGGCAAGTCCAGGATTTGTTGGACAAAGGTTTGGTCAGGGAAAGCTTGAGTCTGTGTGTTGTTCCAACAGTACTTAGTCCAAAGAAAGACGGAGGTTGGAGGATGTGTACTGACTCGAGAGCCATTAACAAGATAACCATCAGGTACAGATTTCCATTGCCGAGGATGGATGATCTGATGGATTGCTTGAGTGGAGCAAAATATTTTACAAAGATTGATTTGAAAAGCGGATATCACCAGAACCGCATGAGAGAAGGTGACGAGTGGAAGACCACATTCAAAACCAACGAAGGGTTGTATGAATGGCTTGTTATGCCGTTTGGCTTAACAAATGTGCCAAGTACCTTTATGAGGTTGATGAACGAAGTCCTGAGGGAGTTCATTGGGAAATTTGTCATCGTGTATCTGGATGACATACTGGTTTTCAGTAAAACAAAGACAGAGCATCTGAAACACTTGGCTATTGTGATGAAGAGGTTACAGCAGGAGAAGTTGTTGATAAATATGAAGAAATCCTCATTCATGAAGACAGAACTCATCTATTTGGGTTTCGTTATTTCTGCAGATAAATTGAGGATGGATCCAAATAAGGTGGAGGTAATCAAGAATTGGCCATCACCAAAAAATGCATTTGAGATGAGAAGTTTTCACGGGTTAGCTAGTTTCTACCGAAAGTTCACCAGGAATTTCAATGGAATTAGTGCAGCAATGATGGAAACAGTGAAGAAAAGACACAAATATTTTCATTGGATAGAAGAGGCTGAGAAGAGTTTTAATCTGTTGAAGGAGAAAATCACGGAACAACCAATTTTGGTGTTTCCGGATTTCCATAAGACATTTCAGGTGAAATGTGATGCAAGTGGATTTGCAATAGGGGCAGTCTTAAGTCAAGAAGACAGGCCGATAGCATACTTCAGTGAGAAGTTGAATGAAGCGAAAGTGAAATATTCCACTTATGATAAGGAGTTTTATGCTATCATACAGGCATTGAAGAAATGGAGGCATTACTTGATTCCGAAAGAATTTGTCTTATACAGTGATAATCATGCACTACAGTTTGTGACTCAACAGGAAAAGTTGAATCAGAGACATGTCAAATGGGTTGAATATATGCAAAATTTCACTTTTGTGATTAAACATATTTCTGTAACTGCTAATAAAGTTGTTGATGCTTTGAGTAGGAAGTGTTTGTTGTTGCAGGAGTTCAGAGTCAAGACGTTGGGTTTTGATGATCTCAGGGACATGTACGCAGATGATCCAGATTTTCAAGAGGCGTATAAGGCAGCTGAGAATCCAGTTCTTGGAGACCTGAGCCAATGGGCAGAATACATGATCCAGGAAGAATTTTTGTTTAAGGGCAATCAACTGTGTATTCCAAAATGCTCCATGAGGGAGAACTTGCTAAGGGAGAAACACAGTGGAGGATTAGTAGGACACTTTGGTCACGACAAGACGTTCGCGAAGCTGAATGAATCATATTTTTGGCCGAGAATGCGAGCAGACGTCAAAATATTTGTGTACAGGTGTAGAATTTTCTAGCATTCGAAGGGAAGGAGACATAATGCAGGATTCTATCAACCATTGCCCATACCAGAAAGGTCGTGGGATGCGATCAACATGGATTTTGTATTGGGGTTGCCAAGAACACAAAGAGGTGTTGATTCAATCTTTGTGGTGGTGGATAGGTTTTCCAAAATGGCACACTTCATTCCATGTCAGAAAACCAGTGACGCAACTCACATTGCGAATTTGTTTTTCAAAGAGGTCATTCGACTTCATGGTTTGCCAAGAAGTATAGTTTCGGATCGAGATACTAAGTTCATAGGGCATTTTTGGAGGACCTTATGGAAGAAGCTAGGAACTAACTTGTTGTTTAGTTCATCTTATCATCCTCAGACGGATGGGCAGATAGAAGTGGTAAACATAAGCCTGAGAGACTTGCTGAGGAGCCTGGTGACAGAACACCACAGCCAGTGGGATAGTATATTGCCGCAGGCAGAATTTGCATACAACGACTCAATGAATTGGAGCACAGGCCAAATTCCATTTCAGATTGTTTATGGCATGTAGCTGAGAGGAATTTCTGAACTGAGAGATTTAGAACAGACTGTGACTAGGAGCGCTAGTGCAGAAGATTTCGCAGAGGCGATAAAAGAACTTCACAGCCAGGTGAAGGAGCGATTGAAAAATTCAAGCCAGAAGTATAAGCGAAGAGCCGATTAACATAGAAGACAACTTCAGTTTGAAGTTGGTGATTTAATTTTGGCACATTTGAGAAAGGAAAGGTTCCCGAGAGGAACATATAATAAATTGAAGATGAAGAAAATCGGACCATGCAGGGTCTTGAAGAAATTTGGGGAAAAATCTTATGAGATTGAATTACCCGATGGATCGAAATTTCTTTGATATTCAATGTCTCAGATTTATACCCATACAAAGCTGAGGAAGTAGGAACAAGTGATGAACATTCATAGGTTCAGTGGAGAAAGCAGATGCCAGTTGCAGAGAAGCCACATATAGAAAGCATACTAGACAAAAGAATTGGCAAGAAGACCAGAAGAAAACAATACTTTGAATACTTGGTCAATTGGAAAGACCATCCAGTTGAATATGCTAGCTGGGAGAATGAAGCAGAGATACAGAAGCATGGATAGACTGTGCGTGAGCTCATGGACAGGAGCCCATGAATATTTTCAAGCCGAGGAGTATGATGCAGGAGCATCGCCAACATATCAAGCGAGCCAGCGCAGAAGCGGAGGACAGCTAGACAAGCGCCAGCACAAATTTTGAAAGTTCCTTAAAGTTGATGCGCCGTCCTAAATGAGTCATTAAGATGAGGCGCACTTGTATGATGTAAACGGACCTTGAGCCTTTAGCTCTCGTCCTTAGTAGATAGAAGGCATTTAAAGTAGTTAATGCAGGTAGGTAGAATTAAATGTGTAGACTAGACAGTTTTAGAGCGCAAGAGGGAAACGGGATATAGACACCCTCATTGTGTATTGTAACGGGAGTAGAGGAAGAAGAGCAAGAGCATGCAGAGAGTTGTGTAAGAACACCCATGTATTGATATTTGGATTAATAGAAGAGATTGATTCAAATTCATGGTTTTGTGTTTGTTCTCTGTGTATTGATGCTGAATGATATGCTCATGAATGTTTGCTTCCTGTTATACATTTGCTTTATATGCTGTGTATATGATTTCATGGTTGATTTGAAGTCTGAGAAGAAGTAGGAATGAGTTTCAATTGTTTCTCTATCTGAGCAAGGATTCCAGCAAGGAGTTCAGTCGAATTTGTCTGCAAGGAGTGCATTGACAGAGGGTTCAGATAGGGTTGCTTTTGTTTTCATTCTCTCAAAAGTGCAGACAGGCACAGAAGCCGTGCAGGGAGTGCACAGACAAAGTAAAGTCTCAGGGTTGTGAACCTGAGTAAGGTGTGAGAGATTGCTGCTGCAGGAGTGTGCAGAGTCGAAGGTATTCAACACTTGGAAGTGTCTGAGAGTTGCCGCAATGAGTGTGCGCGAGACTCTTCTCTAAGACTTTGAGTTGGGAGAAAGCTCAAGAGGGATAAAGCCTTTGAAGCTATTGAAGGTAGCAAAATACATTGGTACACATCGAGTGATTAGAAGGCATTTGGAGTTGTGGCATAAGTGGTTAGATCCGAGAAAGAGTCCTCGGTTCATTTCACTGGGAACATCAAGGAGGAAGAGACAGATGGTCAGGATCTTGTGGAGAGGATTTGCAAAATCCCACTAGTTGTCCAATCTGGTAAAGAAGTGGGGAGGTTACGGCTGTGTTCGGAGTTCAAGTTCCAGGGATCATGAGCCGTCGGATCACCACCCAGTTACCCATCAACCGTCCGATTTGACAGGAGTTTCACAGGGTTTAAATCCTCGTGAGCAGAGGGAAAACCCCGAGAAGGAATCGGAATATTGAGACATCGGGGTTCGGAAAATCGAAAATCCCATGGACCAGAGATCGGGTAAATCCATCATGAAAATCCCGACAAGTTCAAAGCCATCCATCTGTTGGGACAGGTGGCAGAAATCGAGATTTATCGGTATATCGGGAATTCAGAAGTCAAGAGTCCGAGACCTTTTGAGTCTCGAAATAGCGAGGGGATCACAGCCGTGGATCTCAGGAAGGACATGTGTCGGTTGACCGCCCAATCGTGGATTCAGTCATCGGGGCTCATATAAGTGAGTGGTTTGACTTTGTGTTTGGTGAATTCTTAGGTTCGATCTAAACCGTCCATCATTTGGGACGCGTGTCGGAAGATCTGAAGAAGTCAGGGTTCGGTGTTTCGGAGGTCCTGAGGACAAGATACTCTTGTAATTCGAAATCGCGAAGTTTGAAATCCCGATGAGGAGGTAAGTTACATGCGGGGCCCAGCTGACGTCATCTCATCGTAACAGGGGAATTGGGAATTTTCAAGGTGAAAACCCTGAAGCATACGAGAGCTGTCCATATTTGAGGACGCGTGGCAACAATCTCAACTTTCGGAGAAAGTCCTGAAAGAAAATTCATATCGGGAAATCGACATTCGTGAGATCGGGGGAATCGAAGGCCAAATCACTTCGACCTTTGAAGTCAAGAAGTCCCGAAAGGGGGTGAGATGGAGGTCATGTGAAAGGAGTTCATGTGGACCACGAGCCTAGCCCAGAGAGTTAACCGAAGATTAGAGCCTATCCGGGAAGCGGAGATCAAGAAATCGGGAAACAAAGGGTCATGACATCGGGAGTTAGAAAACCCCGAAACCCAATTTTCTATTCTTCTGTCGAGAAGAGAACAATGACTAGCCTAGAGACTGTGAGGAGCTGAAAATACCTATGGGTCAATTTCAAAGGAGATTCCAGTGGAGAATCAAAGGAGCCACTCCGGATCGAGGGTAAAACTAGAACGATCCTTAAGACCGGGAGGTTAGCGCAAGGGCCTTTGCTGAGGCAGAGGGTGCGGTCTTCGTCATTTGCACACACCTACGTAAGTTCACATGGTTTCACATCAAGAAAAGGGTGTGCATAGTTCACAATGTTGCATGCACTTGGGTAAGTGCGTGGGAATGAAGATATGGAGACTTGGTTGTTGGGTATGAGGAAGCACTTCAAACTGCATAACTATTTTGCGCAGGAAGAAGGGAGAATTACTATCTATCAATTAAAGGGAAAGGCATCAATGTGGTGGGATCAGTTCGTGCAAGTGCAACACATTGATGAAAATAAGGTTACTTGGAGGGATTTCAAGAGATATTTCCAAAAGAAATACTTAACCAAGTGGTACTATCACAAGAAAATGAAGGAGTTCTTCAAATTCAATCTTGGAAGTATGACAATAGATGAGTATTAAAGAAGATTCTTAGAGATACTGAAATACGTTGCATTCATCAAGGATGAGAAAGTTAAAACTCATAGGTACTTGAGTGGGTTTCTTTCAGTTATCCGTGACAAGATATAGTATGATGACCCTAAGAAAATGGAGGAAACCATAATTCGCGGTAAATTTATTTATGAGAAGCAAAGGGGAAGACTGATTTTCCAAAAGGCTTGGGAAAATAAAATCAAAAGCGAGGACTATGTACAATGTTCATCAAGTTGTGACAATTGAGGACATGGGCAGAAATGTGCCAAGGATTTATGTAGCCCAAGATAACGATCAGGCTAAGTTTCAGTCACGCATGATCAAGGTGTAAGGTAATATTAATGACCAACCCATTTTTATTTTAATTTACTCATGAGCTAGTCATAGTTATCTAGATCCTAAGATGGTGGAAAGATACCAATTTATGATAAGAAGGCTTAGAAAATCTTGGTTAGTTCAGTTAGCTACAGGAGAAAAAATGAAAATTAATGAAATGGTTAAGGCATGTCTAATGGAGATGAATGGACTGTGCACAAAGGCTTATTTGAATATCATACCTTTGGGTTTGTATGATTGCATCATTGATATGGATTGGTTGGATGAGCACCATGTTGTCCTAGACTGTTACAATAAGGAATTCACTTGTTTGGATGAGGAAGGAAACTTAAGATACATTCAAGGAATTCCAAGGGTTGTAACTATCAAATAAGTTTTTTCCTTGCAATTGAAGAAAAGCTACAGGAAAGGATGTCAATTTTTTCCAGTGCAAATGGAAGAGGAACTTAAGGATAAAGTTCCAAGTGTTGAAGACTACACAGTACTGAAAGAGTTTGAGGATGTCTTTAAAGATATACCAGGATTTCCTCCGAAAAGAGAAATTGATTTCTCTATAAATATGATGTCGAGAGAAACATATGTATCTAAGATTCCTTATAAGATGAGTATGTCAGAATTGAAGGAGTTGTAGATGCAACTTGAAGAGCTTATGAAGAAAGGGTATATATTCCCAAGTGTGTCACCTTGGGGTTCCCTAGTATTGTTCATGAAGAAGAAGGATGGTACACTGATATTTTGTATCAATTTCAAGAAATTGAACAAGGTAACAGTAAAGAACAAGTATCATTTTCCAAGGATAATTCCTCGGTGATTATGACTTTGAAATCAAACATATCAGAGGAAAAGAGAATAATGTGGCTGACGCACTCAGTGAGAGGGTGGATGAGATGCATGCTACAACCATTAGCATGTAAAAATATGATTTGTGCGACATAATATTAGAAGATTCTAAATCATATCAGTGTTATGTGGACATAAAGGAGACTTTACAGTAAGGTATGTCGTAGCATATTTTGGAAGGTTATGAGATAAGAGAGGATGGGATCCTCATGTATAGGTGAAAATTTTATGTGTCGAATAATCAGGAGTTGAAAAATATGATATTGTCAGAGATGCAAAAGGTTCCTTATGCTAGACATCCAGGTTACTAGAATACAATTGTCGCAGTCAAAAATAAATACTATTGGCTAGGTATGAAAAAGGAAGTTGTTGATGTTATTGCTAGATGTCTTGAATGTCAGAAGGTCAAGAATGAGCATAGACATTCAGTTGGTTTTCTCAAGCTTTTCCCATTCCTTAGTGGAAGTGGGAAGTTGTAACCATGGATTTAATAAATAAGTTTCCTAGGACTACTAAGCAACATGATTCTATTATGGTGGTGATGGACAAGCTTAGTAAAGATGCCTATTTTATTCCATTGAAGTCAGTGCACAAGGCAGTAAAAATTGTTGATATATACATGCAAGAAATTACTAAGTTGCATGGTGTACCTAAGACAATTGTGTCTGGAAGAGATTCCAAGTTCACCTCAAACTTTTGGAAAGGGATATTCAAAGAATTTGGGACAAATATGAACTTTAGCACAACATATCATCCTAAGTTAGATGGAAAAACAGAGAGGGTAAATCGAGTGATTGAAGATATGCTCATAATGCATGTGATGGATAAGCCATCAAAATGGGAAGACTACCTTCATTTGGTAGAATTTTATTACAACAATGGGTATCGAGAATCTTTAAATATGATCTCATTCGAAGCACTTTATGGTTGAAAGTGCAAAACACAAGTGAGTTGGGATGACCCAGCAGACCATGCAGTAGTTGGGCCAAAGCTACTTTGGAAAATGGAGGAGCAGATGGTAAAGATAAGGCTTAAGGGATACCCAATATAGGTAGAAAATATGCGCAAATAAAGGAAGAACCCACATAGAATTTAAAGTGGGTGATCACATGTTTTTAAAAGTGAAATCTAGACACAGTTCTCTGAAGTTCGAAAAGTGATCTAAGTTAGCAGCACACTATTGTGGGCCATTTGAAATCCTTTAAAGGATTGGTCTTCTCGCATATGTTAATGCTCTGTAATTTGCCCAATGTTGTGGAGGCAGTCACAAAGGCAATATCAAAACCACTTTATATATTAGGATCTACCCCTACTAAACTCAGAGAAGGATCTCTCTATCTGATATAGCTTTGTTCATATTGGGTATTAGGCTAGTTATGAGGAAAAAGGTTTATTTATGGATTTGAGGTGTTTGGCTGAAGGATTGCTTTAGAATCCCATTGGGCTATGGGGTCTATTAATGATTGAGATCATGTACAGATTTTATTAGGCTTCTTCACAAGGGAAGGTAATGAGAATTTTGGATATTTCTGATTTAAAGTGATGGAAATATAAAAACGTGGGAGATAATCAATTAAAATAGAGAAGCAGTTAAGAATTTCTTTACTTTAATATCAGAGGAAAAAACATTCAGATCGTTAAAAGCCAAGAATAGAGTATCAGAGATAAATTCTTCACTTAAAATCATTTTAAACGATTAGATATAGCAAACAAAATGATCACAAAGTAGGATAACAATTAACATAGAAGAAATCACATCACCAACATCCACACGCAGGAATCATGTGTATCGTCTCTTTTATTACTGGTAGATCTGAAAAATATTACAGAGAATAGCTTTCCTGGGTGAAAGAATCAACAAACCTTCACATTTGACTCATTACAATATATAAAAAATACTTTCCCCAGGCTCGGGAGTTCAAACTCAACCACCTCGATCAAAAATAACAACAAATCCCCAAAAATCTGGAACTGAGAATTTGGTTGAATCTGCTGAAAATAGGGGTACGCTTAGACATTTGTTTCTCCTCAGTAGTGAAACCTGTGCATAATATGGAGGAGGTTATTGTATATTAAAATGTTCTGGAGAAAAACCTCCTTTGGTTTCTCCAAATTCGTCTCCATCTCGCCGAAACATCTCCCGCAAAATTAGGACTAAAACAGGAAAAATCGGAAATCTGAAAAATGAGGTTGAAAGATAGCTTCGATTCTCCCCAAATGGTGGAACCTATGCAAAATATGGAAGAGGTTTTTGTTCTTCATCCCATTCTAAAAAAAAACCTCTCTCTGGTTTTAAAAATTTGTCTCCATTTTCCCGAAATCACCTTCAAAAACAGACTGATCAAAAACGTTGTGAAATCGGTGTTTTTAGGGAAAAGTGGTATTCCGGACCCCAAGGGTGGTAAGTGGTTTTAGAGGGGTCCGGTGCTTTGTGAAGCTGCCATGTGTCCGAGAGTGGTATCAAGAAACAATTTTTCCAGACCCCTT
>JZKD02S1353694.1:442572-453827 GCA_000966675.3 Picea glauca | reverse complement strand
AGAAGTATTGTAGCTGATAATTAGATAGTTGATTTGAGTTATTATAATAGTAATTAGTAGATTGTATATAATAGTTAGGATAGTTATATTAGTTTAATTAGTAGTTGTCTTAATTAGATTAGTAAGTTAGTTCCTTGTACTTTTAGTTAGTTTGTTTCATTAGTTTTATTTAGTGTTAGATTACTTAGCTCAGATCAATTCTCTCTTTGGTTTTCCGAGAATACCTTAGAGTGGCCAACGGAGCCGTTAAACTCGTCAGGGTGGTCCATTCCAAACGGCTTGGGTTATTTAGACAACCCCGGACCGGTTCCACTCTCCCAGTTGGCGGACGGTCGATTTCGCCCGTCAACACACTTCTCACTTGTAAATCATTGTTACTTGTGGATATTTATCATTACTTGTCTACTAATACTTTATCTCTTATACAAATCACTATGGATGGTTAGTTGGAGTGAATTTTTGGAGAAGATGTCTTGTGGATTATTTTTCTAATTCATGGATGTTGATTTATGTCGATATTAGTGGTAGCATCGAATATGTACTTTTGCATTGTCATGTGTCTAGCATGTGGAAGTCGTCAAAGAATATTCTAGTCTTGAATTTACTTTAGTTAAAAGGAATTAATTAAAGTAAAAGTGTTTTTATTAGTAATTGAGTTAATTGAGGAACATGCATAGCTTGCATCATGTAATCTAAATCTTAAGTGGGTGTGAGAAGTAATATTAATCGTAGATCACTTTGGAGATAAGAAATAAATCATAACTCATGATTATAAAAGTAATTTTGGGGTAAAGGAGAAGTCACTTTTGATAGGAGATCAAAGTGAGAGACCAAGGTTGAGTATATAAATAAAGGACTTTTGCTTATGTGAGGAGTGTAGGAGAAAAGAAGGACTTTTGGTTACACTAGAGTGAGGAGATCTTACAAGTTGGGTGAAGATATTTCATCCAAATGTTTATTATAGGGTTGGATCACAAAGGAATGTGATTCAATATCTTGGATAGGTGGAGAAGTTTTTTCATCTACAGGTCAAGGAGAAGAGAGAGAAGAAACACTTGTAGGTGGGTTTCAATCAACATTATCCAAAGGAAAATTTTAGATCGTACGGATCCTATCGTACAGATTTTTTTACATAGATACACGATTCATAGTGGGTTGAATCATGCATATACATGGATCACAAGAGGGTGAATCATGTATTCCTCAAGAAACATGCCAGAACAGGTCATACAACAACACTAGAGTTTACAGTTTTGTTTGCAGTGTATAATTCTCTCAGTTGGCTATTTTCCCTATTACAGGAGCCCTAATTTGACCTTAATAAAAGCACCATAAGACTGGTTTTCCCTCCAGGGTTTTTCCAGGGTTTTATGCCTCTGGATATTGGTGTTTATGTGTGCTTGATTTGGTTTCCTTGTTTATGTTTCTGTTGCATGTTTAGTTGATTACTCAATTGTGATTTTAGTAGATAAAGTTAATTTATTTTGAGTTAATTACCGAGTGTTGAGTAGAGTGGTAAATTATCAACATGGTATTAGTGCATACCAAGGGTTGAATCTACTAGAAAATCAACACGGTATCATAGCTGATGCTTTGAAGGAAAGAGGGAGCCTAGTCTTTGAAGGGAGGAAACCAAGAGGAAAGATCGTATCATGTTGATAACCAACATGGGAAATCAAAGGATTATTTTTATAGAAATGACAGTTTCAATAGAGGGTTATCAGATCAAATCTTGGAGATGGTGAACACATTGAAGATTGAGGACAAGTTAGAAGGGGCAACAAATTTTTGGGCATGGAAGGAAAGAATTATTCTTCTATTGGAGGAGAATGACCTTAGAGAGTATGTTGAGGTTGTGGTTTCAAGTCCTACTGATCCACAGGAATTCGCAGCTCATAAGAAGAAGGAAGTGAAGACCAAGAGGGTGTTGCTAGAACCCATAAAGGATCACTTGATTCTACACATTGCTGAGAAGAAAATTTCCAAGGAAATGTATAATTATTTGGTGAGTATATACCAAAACAAGAATACAAGTTGATACATTTGAAGAACTAGCTTCAAGTTGTCAAGATGTCTAGTGAGGACATGGTGTGAACTATATTATGAATATTACACAAATATGAGATCAACTTGTAGCTATTAGTGAGACAATATGTGATGTTAAGTTGGTGAATGTAGCCTTGAGAGGTGTTCCCAAGTCTTGGGAAAATTTTGTGCAGGGGATCTGTGCATGAGAGAGAGTGCTAGGTTTTGATAGACTATGGACTGATTGTATTCAAAAGGAGACTTGGTTAGTGTCTAGGGATGGTTTGAAGAGTATCCTTGATGAGAAATCTTCTCTTGCTAGCTAGGAAAGGAAGGGAAAGTTTAGGAATATTTACAGTGGATATTTTATCACTCAATATGGAAAGAAGATGAAGGACATGAGAAAAGCAAAGTGCTTTTCATTTATCAAGTTTGGACATTATGCAGGGTAATGTTCACTCCGAAAGAAGGGGGGAAATGAAACACAACTAGATGTGTTGTGTTGGAAAAGGATCAAATGGACAAGTTTTCTAATAAGTTTGAACATGAAGAGTTCTTACTTGTTTCCCATACTTCCTTGGGAACTATATCAGATGGTGCATGGTTGATAAATAGTGGAGCTATGTGTCATATGAAAGGAGAACAATAGGTGTTTGAGAACTTCACAGAGTCTGACTTAGAGATGCATGTGGAACTTGGTATGGGGACCAAGGACGTAGTGAAGGGATATGGAACAATGGCATTCTGGATGGATTTAGGAGTTGTGAGAGTATAGGATGTGTTATGGGTGCCATAACTCAAGAAGAGTGTGATATCAGTATCAGTGATTGAGAATAAGGGCTATGAGGTATTATTCTGAGATGGACAGGAGCTCATCACACCCAAATGATCTAGCTCAGATAAATCATTTTTCTTTGGATTTGGAGAGAGAAACTTGTATAGGCTAAAGGGTCGGCCTATGTGAGTAGTGGAAAGTAGCAGAGTGGTAGAGAATAGGGAGCAGGTAACTTCAAAGGTTGAGAAGCTAAGAGGAATTCATCCTTCAGGTTCAGGTGGGAAGGAGAAACCTTCCAAGTCTGTCAAGAAGGATTCATGGTATGAGATGGCCATGTAGGATGCTTAGGAGTAGGAAATTTCTAAGAGAATGTTTATAGGAAGTGAGTGTTCAAAGACAGGTCATACCATCATGGTAGGGATAGATTCTATGTTAGAGGGAGAAACCAATCATGTATATTGTAGAGCATGAATGGTAGCATATCTGGTATAAAATATTGAGCCAACTCTAGGTGGACGAAGTACCTTCCTCGTTAAGAGGGAGTGTTGATGGAAATGGTAGCATCAGACAGGTACTTCCACATTGGCATGTGTCTAGCATGTGGAAGTTATCAAATAATTTTCTAGTCTCGAGTTTAATTTAGTTAAAAGGAATTAATTAAATTAAAAGTGTTTTTATTAGTAATTGAGCTATTTAAGGAACATGCATGACATGCAACATGTAATATAATTATTAAGTGGGTGTGAGAAGTAATTTCAACCATAGATCACTTTGGAGGTTAGAAATAGATTTTAACTCATGATTATAAAAGAAAGGTTGGGGTAAAGGAGAAGTCACTTTTGATAGGATATCAAAGTCAGAGACTTTTGATGAGAGTTCAAAGTTGAGAGACTTGTGTTGAGGGATTAGACACAGTAGGGACTTTGGGAGGAAGTCACTTTTGATAGGAGATCAAAGTGAGATACTTTGGTGAGAGAACAAGGTTGAGGATAGAAAAGAAGGACTTTTGCTAGTGTGAGGAGTGTAGGAGTAAAGAAGGACTTTTTCTTACACTAGAGTGAGGAAATATCATAGATTGGGTGAAGATATTGTTGGAATAGTGTAGTGGGGGCAGGGGGTGAATCAGTATGAACACTTTATACCACTTTTCACCACAATATATATTATTTCACTTTATCAACAATATTCAACAATTTATCATCAATGTATAATCTATGATTACATTCAATATATATATCATAATCATGTAATTGTAAGCACCATCACATAAAGAACGCAGTACACCATTATTTACGTGGAAACCCAAATCAGAGAAAAACACTGAATTATTTCTTATATATATCAAGAATTCATTCATAGGAAGCACCAACTCCCAAATTCTCCAGCTGCAACTAGAAGGAGGCTACAACCCCCCATTTATAGGATCCAACCTGAAGGAAGTTGAAACCCCCTGAATTCTATGGCTCCAAATAGAAGGATGATACAACCCCCTAGGTTCTTTGGCTCCAACCATAAGGTGGCTACAACCACCTAGTTCTTAGGCTCCAACCTGAAGGAAGATCCAACTCTCTTATTGCCTAGCTCCAACCAGAAGGAGGCTACAACCCCCTTTCCTTGCCCCGTCCTTCTGCCCTAAAATATAAGTGTAGACCAGTTGTCACTACTACAATCATTGCCACTGTCCCTGCCACTATTCTTGCCACTGCCACTGTCACATCAACCTATGACCTGTCAACCTGTCACTGTATCCAACCTCTCACTGTCAACCTGTCAATGTATCCAACCTCTCATTGATTAACCTGTCCAACCTGTCAATGTCATTGATACTCAACCAGATCCTCTCACATGGATCATACACCAAGGACACCTCTCAACTATATTTCCAATATCACTAACACATGCCTATACCATGCATGTACCAATATCACCAACATATCATCAAGTACCAAAATGTACCATGCATCAACCTATGCCATCAACCATGTACCACAAAAAGTGTATCAACCATGCACCAAACATGTATCATCAACCATGTACATGCACATCAATATGTACCAACCATGTGCCAACCATGCACATCAACCATGTACCTCAACACCATATGCCAATAAACCAAGATATGAACTAGAAATGTATCTCACCAAGTAGACCTCAACATGTACCATGCATCCAATGATGTTCC
Source organism: Picea glauca (assembly GCA_000966675.3). Lineage (NCBI taxonomy): Eukaryota > Viridiplantae > Streptophyta > Pinopsida > Pinales > Pinaceae > Picea > Picea glauca. The sequence goes on along the minus strand of JZKD02S1353694.1, from coordinate 448,845 downwards.
TCAAGTAATAAACCAAATATCATAAACACATGCCTCAAGCATGCTCCTAAATATCACCTCATAACACAATATACAAAGCCTCAAGTATGCACCAAGATGTACCATATCACATACTATCATTACCATGCATGTACCATAAAACCATAACCATAACCCTTAATACTTACCTTTGATCCTGTAGTTGACCTGTTGTACTGTAAACTGACTTGTAAATCTTCCATGGTCCTCATCAACATGGTACAAACATCCCTTGACAACCTTTCACAAGTCTTTTTAGATATACATGAATTACTCTTCTACAACCCATGGATATTCGCGCTTTCCTCCACTACAACCTACATACATTTTCACCCTATTGACCTGCAACTCACAGATACCTATGAAAATAGGGTTACTCAAGCTTGTTGCAACCTCGATACTTTCACCTTTGACCTTCCTTCATAACCTCAGAAAAATGTCGTCACATACTTGCTAAAAGATCACAATACTAAACCATAACAAACACTATATAGATATTCAATTGTAAGTATGTGAGTGTACTTATGAGAGACTCCTTGGAAGTTGGGGTGTTTATATACATTTCCATAGTAACCTCTCTCCTTACTTTAGGTCTTTCTTTTTGCAACCACTTTACCCTTTGACTAAGACTTGTAACCAACTAGGGGCTTCTTGACCACTCTTTGGGGCTTCCAACTTTACAAGGCCATATCTCCCTAAATGTGAGGAACCATGTGGCATTCCACATCTCACCAGAAACAACATGACATGTACTATCCATGTATGATAGCCTTCCTTTCAATTACACTATCCATCATGTCCATATTCCTCATTAAAATTCAGGTACCGAGACCACACCGTCGAGGCTACATGTAGACTACATCAAATGTATCCAATTGACTCATCATCAATCTTGATCATACAAATATCAATCAATTTTCCAACATATATGCACCTCTCCAAGGGTTGACATCAATCTCCAAAATCACTCTCCAAGGGTTGACATCAATGACAACCAACTATCCAAACCAAGTGTCTAACAATCTCCCCCTTTGGCATTAATGGCAACACCAACATTGATAGCAACACTTAGACATGGAAAGACTCATGCTCATGCTCCTGCTATGATCATTTCTCCTCATCAATGTTTATATCTCTCCCCCTTTGATATCAATAGAAGAGTGTATCTCCCCTTGGGGTTTCTCCCCTTGTCTTCGTGCCTTTGTTCTTTCTCTTCATCTTTTATCAAAGGTTAAATCCCCCTATCAATATGTCTCATCCTGATATTGTACCTTCTCTAACCAATCATGGGAAAAAAGAATAGCTTCCCCTATGGGTGTGTCTCCCTGTCTATATGTTATTGATCGTCCTTTCTGGATCTCTCTCTCTCTAATGATCTGCAAGATGTAGAAATACCTATTAAATGTTTCCTTTCCTCTCTTCTAGTGTGACTTATTGTCCATTGGTGCTTCCTCATGTAATTCACGGATATATATATATATATAAAACATTCAACAATTTATTTCTTCAATCACTTGTCATGTTCCACGTGACCATGTTGTCAAATGATTTTGTCCTGATGATATAGATTCTACTAACAATTTTTCTTTCCTTGTTCTATTGTACCTTTCACTGCTTTCCTTTTTGTGATCAACTAATTCCACTGATTGCAATTATAAATACACTACTATGCACCTTCTATGACCCATGATTTATGTACTTGCTAAACATCTCACAAATCCATATTTTTCCATAAGGCACAACTATCCATAACTATGCTACTCAAGTGTCCATAATGTTGAACCATATGTCACTGTACTATATGGATGCAATTGATCATCTCATATCAAATTTGTCCACTACAAACCAAAATCTGCATGTCTGGGACAACCTGTACTAAAGATATCCTTGCATTAATCCAATCATAAACTTTTTCCTGTGTAATTTTTTACCAATACCTATGTGGGAACACTACTTCTCGATCGATCAAACTATTACTCTATACTTTTGCTATCTGACTTCTCTGAATATGTCTCTACAAACACTTCATACTGGTCGAAATATGGTTATCTAATATATAGTTTCTATTGCATGGACTCCCCCTATTCAACATACATATTACTTGGGAGTCTCCAAGTCGGATGGCTCAAAAAAATATCCGCTCTGATGCAGATTAATCTTCCTCTTTTTCTATGGACTCATCATATTTCTAAGCATTGACTTATTCCTTTATGCACGTGGATTGATCTTGCACTATAATTCCTGAAAGTACAATCTCTGAAACTTGTTCTTTATTCACCTACTCTTATTTTCTTTCTCGTGCTACTGCAAATTCTACGATCTCTGGGACTTGGTCTTTATTCATCTGTTCTTCTTGTTTTTCATTTCTTCTCCAAACCTTCTTATATCTAGCATATTTCCTTTTCCATGTAGATTTGTCTTCATCTCGTACTATTGGAAATTCTGAGAGTATTACTTCTAGGTGTCCTTCATTCATATGATATTCCTTTCTATGTTCTTATTTTCTTTTCCAAATCTTCTTATATGCTATATCAGTTTTATTTCTCAAAGAAGTATCAATCATGCCTCTACACTCTCGAACTATGTGTCCATAGTTATGGCACTTGTAGCATTCAATGTCATGTGGGGCCACATGATCTTTTTTCGTTTGAACATTTCTTTCATAAGCCCTGCAATCTGCAACCTTATGTCCAAAGTTAGTACAGTAAAAACAATGACCATAAAATAAATTTACATACCTGGGAGTGAATAATCTTCTTTGTTGTGTAGTTCTTATGAATTCCATCTTTGACTGATCACAATCTTCTCTTCTTTGGATCTCCTCATTTCTTTTTTTCCTGAATGTGATAGGTCTTGTTGAAGATGTATCTCTATTATATTCTTTCTTCTTTGATTCTTGATTACCATGATTCCTTCCTTTGAGTACTTCTGCATAACTCTTACTCTTTNTAAAAGGAATTAATTAAAGTAAAAGTGTTTTTATTAGTAATTGAGTTAATTGAGGAACATGCATAGCTTGCATCATGTAATCTAAATCTTAAGTGGGTGTGAGAAGTAATATTAACCGTAGATCACTTTGGAGATAAGAAATAAATCGTAACTCATGATTATAAAAGTAAGTTTGGGGTAAAGGAGAAGTCACTTTTGATAGGAGATCAAAGTGAGAGACCAAGGTTGAGTATATAAAAAAATGACTTTTGCTAGTGTGAGGAGTGTAGGAGAAAAGAAGGACTTTTGGTTACACTAGAGTGAGGAGATCTTACAGGTTGGGTGAAGATATTTCATCCAAGTGTTTATTATAGGGTTGGTTCACAAAGGAACATGATTCAATATCTTGGATAGGTGGAGAAGGTTTTTCATCTACGGGTCATACAGGTCAAGGAGAAGAGAGAGAAGAAACAGTTGCAGGTGGGTTTCAGTCAACATTATCCAAAGGAAAAATTTAGATCATACGGATCCTATCGTACAGAGTTTTTACATAGATACACGATTCACAGTGGGTTGAATCATGCATATACATGGATCACAAGAGGGTGAATCATGTATTCCTCGAGGAACATGTCAGAACAGTTCATACAACAACACTAGAGTTTACAGGTTTGTTTGCAGTGTATAATTCTCTCAGTTGTCTATTTTCCCTATTACGGGAGCCCTAATTTGACCTTAATAAAAGAACCATAAGACCGGTTTTCCCTCCGGGTTTTATGCCTCTGGATATTGGTGTTTATGTGTGCTTGATTTGGTTTCCTTGTTTATGTTTCCGTTGCATGTTTAGTTGATTACTCAATTGTGCTTTTAGTAGATAAAGTTAATTTATTTTGAGCTAATTACCGAGTGTTGAGTAGAGTGGTAAATTATCAACATGGTATTAGTGCATACCAAGGGTTGAATCAGCTGGAAAATCAACATGGTATCATAGCCAATGCTTTGAAGGAAAGAGGGAGCCTAGTATTTGAAGGGAGGAAACCAAGAGGAAAGATCTTATCATGTTGATAACCAAAACGGGAAATCAAAGGAATTTTTTTATGGAAATGACAGTTTCAACAGAGGGTTATTAGATCAAATCTTGGAGATGGTGAACACATTGAAGATTGAGGACAAGTTAGAAGGGGCAACCAATTTTTGGGCATGGAAGGAAAGGGTTATTCTTCTATTGGAGGAGAATGACCTTATAGAGTATGTTGAGGTTGTGGTTTCAAGTCCTACTGATCCACAGGAATATGTAGCTCACAAGAAGAAGGAAGTGAAGGCCAAGAGGGTGTTGCTAGAACCCATAAAGGATCACTTGATTCTGCACATTGTTGAGAAGAAAATTTCCAAGGAAGTGTATAATTATTTGGTGAGTATATACCAAAACAAGAATACAAGTTGCTACATTTGAAGAACTAGCTTCAAGTTGTCAAGATGTCTAGTGAGGACACAGTGTGAACTATATTATGAATATTACACAAATATGAGATCAACTTGTAGTTATTGGTGAGATAGTATATGATGTTGAGTTGGTGAATGTAGCCTTGAGAGGTGTTCCCAAGTCTTGGGAAAATTTTGTGCATGGGATCTATGCACAAGAGAGAGTGCTAGGTTTTGATAGACTATGGACTGATTATATTCAGGAGGAGACTTGGTTAGAGTCTAGGGATGGTTTGAAGAGTAGCCTTGATGAGAAATATTCTCTTGCTAGCTAGGAAAGGAAGGGAAAGTTTAGGAATATTTCCAGTGGATATTTTATCACTCAATATGGAAAGAAGAAGAAGGACGTGAGAAAATTAAAGTGCCTTGCATTTATCAAGTTTGGGCATTATGCAGGGTAATGTTCACACAGGAAGAAAGGGGGAAATGAAACACAACTAGATGTGTTGTGCTGGCAAAGGATCAAATGGATGATTTTTCCAATAAGTTTGAATAGGAAGAGTTCTTACTTGTTTGCCATACTTCCTTGGGAACTATATCAGATGGTGCATGGTTGATAAATAGTGGAACTATGTGTCATATGAAAGGAGCACAATAGGTGTTTGAGAAATTCACAGAGTCTGACTTAGATATGCATGTGGAACTTGGTATGGGGACCAACGACGTAGTGAAGGGATATGGAACAATGGCATTCTGGATGGATTTAGGAGGAGTTTTGAGAGTATAGGATGTGTTATGGGTGCCATAACTCAAGAAGAGTGTGATATCAGTATTAGTGATTGAGAATAAGGGCTATGAGGTATTATTCTGAGATGGATAAGATTTCATCACGTCCAAATGATCTAGCTCAGATAAATTAGTGTTCTTTGGGTTTGGAGAGAGAAACTTGTATAGGCTAAAGGGTCAGCCTATGTGAGCAGTGGAAAGTGGCAGAGTGGTAGAGAATAGGGAGCAGGTAGCTTCAAAGGTTGAGAAGCTAAGAGGGAGTCAGTCTTCAGGTTCAGGTGGGAAGGAGAAACCTTCCAAGTCTGTCAAGAAGGATTCATGGTATGAGATGGCCATGTAGGATGCTCAGGAGTAAGAAATTTCTAAAAGAATGTTTATAGGAAGTGAGTGTTCAGAGACAGGCCATACCATCATGGTAGGGATAGATTATGTGTTAGAGGGAGAAACCAATCATATATATTGTAGAGCATGAATGGTAGCATATCTAGTATAAAATATTGAGCCAACTCCAGGTGGAAGAAGTACCTTCCTCGCTAAGAGGGAGTGTTGATGGCAATGGTAGCATCGGACAGGTACTTCCACATCGTCATGTGTCTAGTATGTGGAAGTCGTCAAATAATTTTCTAGTCTCGAGTTTAATTTAGTTAAAAGGAATTAATTAAATTAAAAGTGTTTTTATTAGTAATTGAGTTATTTAAGGAACATGCATGACATGCAACATGTAATACAAATCTTAAGTGGGTGTGAGAAGTAATCTCAACCATAGATCACTTTGGAGGTTAGAAATAGATTTTAACTGATGATTATAAAAGAAAGGTTGGGGTAAAGGAGAAGTCACTTTTGATAGGATATCAAATTTAGAGACTTTTGATGAGAGTTCAAAGTCAAGAGACTTGTGTTGAGGGATTAGACACAATAGGGACTTTGAGAGGAAGTCACTTTTGATAGGAGATCAAAGTGAGATACTTTGGTGAGAGAACAAGGTTGAGGATAGAAAAGAAGGACGTTTGCTAGTGTGGGGAGTGTAGGAGTAAAGAAGGACTTTTTCTTACACTAGAGTGAGGATATCTCATAGCTTGGGTGAAGATATTGTTGGAATAGTGCAGTGGTGGGGGGGGC
>JZKD02S1353694.1:430387-442428 GCA_000966675.3 Picea glauca | reverse complement strand
TATATATCATAATCATGTAATCGTAAGAACCATCACATAAAGAACGAAGTACACCATTATTTATGTGGAAACCCAAATCAGAGAAAACCACAGAATTATTTCTTATATATATCAAGAATTCATTCATAGGAAGCACCAACTCCCAAATTCTCCAGCTACAACTAGAAGGAGGCTACAAACCCTATTTACAGTCTCCAACATGAAGGAAGTTGAAACTCCCTAAATTCTCTGGCTCCAAATAGAAGGATGATACAACCCCCTGGGTTCTTTGGCTCCAACCAGAAGGTGGCTACAACCACCTAGTTCTTAGGCTCCAACCTGAAGGAAGCTCCAACTCTCTTATTGCCTAGATCCAACCGAAAGGAGGCTACAACCCCCTTTCCTTGCCCTATCCTTCTGCCCTATAAGTGTAGACCAATTGTCACTACTACAATCATTTCCACTGTCCCTACCACTATTCTTGCCACTGCCACTGTCACGTCAACCTGTGACCTATCAACCTATCATTGTATCCAACCTCTCACTGTCAACCTGTCAATGTATCCAACCTCTCACTGATTAACCTGTCCAACCTATCAATGTCATTGATACTCAACCAGATCCTCTCACATGGATCATACACCAAGGACACCTCTCAACTATATTTCCAATATCACCAACACATGCCTATACCACGCATGTACCAATATCACCAACATATCATCAAGTACCAACATGTACCATGCATCAACCTCATCAACCATGTACCACAACAAGTGTATCAACCATGCACCAAAGATGTATCATCAACCATGTAAATGCACATCAATATGTACCAACCATGTGCCAACCATGCACATCAACCATGTACCTCAACACCATATGCCAATAAACCAAGATATGAACTAGATATGTATCTCACCAAGTAGACCTCAACATGTACCATGCATCCAATGATTTTCCTCAAGTAATAAACCAAATATCATAAACACATGCCTCAAGCATGCTCCTAAATATCACCTCATAACACAATATACAAAGCCTCAAGTATGCACCAAGATGTACCATATCACATACTATCATTACCATGCATGTACCATAAAACCATAACCATAACCCTTAATACTTACCTTTGATCCTGTAGTTGACCTGTTGTACTGTAAACTGACTTGTAAATCTTCCATGGTCCTCATCAACATGGTACAAACATCCCTTGACAACCTTTCACAAGTCTTTTTAGATATACATGAATTACTCTTCTACAACCCATGGATATTCGCGCTTTCCTCCACTACAACCTACATACATTTTCACCCTATTGACCTGCAACTCACAGATACCTATGAAAATAGGGTTACTCAAGCTTGTTGCAACCTCGATACTTTCACCTTTGACCTTCCTTCATAACCTCAGAAAAATGTCGTCACATACTTGCTAAAAGATCACAATACTAAACCATAACAAACACTATATAGATATTCAATTGTAAGTATGTGAGTGTACTTATGAGAGACTCCTTGGAAGTTGGGGTGTTTATATACATTTCCATAGTAACCTCTCTCCTTACTTTAGGTCTTTCTTTTTGCAACCACTTTACCCTTTGACTAAGACTTGTAACCAACTAGGGGCTTCTTGACCACTCTTTGGGGCTTCCAACTTTACAAGGCCATATCTCCCTAAATGTGAGGAACCATGTGGCATTCCACATCTCACCAGAAACAACATGACATGTACTATCCATGTATGATAGCCTTCCTTTCAATTACACTATCCATCATGTCCATATTCCTCATTAAAATTCAGGTACCGAGACCACACCGTCGAGGCTACATGTAGACTACATCAAATGTATCCAATTGACTCATCATCAATCTTGATCATACAAATATCAATCAATTTTCCAACATATATGCACCTCTCCAAGGGTTGACATCAATCTCCAAAATCACTCTCCAAGGGTTGACATCAATGACAACCAACTATCCAAACCAAGTGTCTAACAATCTCCCCCTTTGGCATTAATGGCAACACCAACATTGATAGCAACACTTAGACATGGAAAGACTCATGCTCATGCTCCTGCTATGATCATTTCTCCTCATCAATGTTTATATCTCTCCCCCTTTGATATCAATAGAAGAGTGTATCTCCCCTTGGGGTTTCTCCCCTTGTCTTCGTGCCTTTGTTCTTTCTCTTCATCTTTTATCAAAGGTTAAATCCCCCTATCAATATGTCTCATCCTGATATTGTACCTTCTCTAACCAATCATGGGAAAAAAGAATAGCTTCCCCTATGGGTGTGTCTCCCTGTCTATATGTTATTGATCGTCCTTTCTGGATCTCTCTCTCTCTAATGATCTGCAAGATGTAGAAATACCTATTAAATGTTTCCTTTCCTCTCTTCTAGTGTGACTTATTGTCCATTGGTGCTTCCTCATGTAATTCACGGATATATATATATATATAAAACATTCAACAATTTATTTCTTCAATCACTTGTCATGTTCCACGTGACCATGTTGTCAAATGATTTTGTCCTGATGATATAGATTCTACTAACAATTTTTCTTTCCTTGTTCTATTGTACCTTTCACTGCTTTCCTTTTTGTGATCAACTAATTCCACTGATTGCAATTATAAATACACTACTATGCACCTTCTATGACCCATGATTTATGTACTTGCTAAACATCTCACAAATCCATATTTTTCCATAAGGCACAACTATCCATAACTATGCTACTCAAGTGTCCATAATGTTGAACCATATGTCACTGTACTATATGGATGCAATTGATCATCTCATATCAAATTTGTCCACTACAAACCAAAATCTGCATGTCTGGGACAACCTGTACTAAAGATATCCTTGCATTAATCCAATCATAAACTTTTTCCTGTGTAATTTTTTACCAATACCTATGTGGGAACACTACTTCTCGATCGATCAAACTATTACTCTATACTTTTGCTATCTGACTTCTCTGAATATGTCTCTACAAACACTTCATACTGGTCGAAATATGGTTATCTAATATATAGTTTCTATTGCATGGACTCCCCCTATTCAACATACATATTACTTGGGAGTCTCCAAGTCGGATGGCTCAAAAAAATATCCGCTCTGATGCAGATTAATCTTCCTCTTTTTCTATGGACTCATCATATTTCTAAGCATTGACTTATTCCTTTATGCACGTGGATTGATCTTGCACTATAATTCCTGAAAGTACAATCTCTGAAACTTGTTCTTTATTCACCTACTCTTATTTTCTTTCTCGTGCTACTGCAAATTCTACGATCTCTGGGACTTGGTCTTTATTCATCTGTTCTTCTTGTTTTTCATTTCTTCTCCAAACCTTCTTATATCTAGCATATTTCCTTTTCCATGTAGATTTGTCTTCATCTCGTACTATTGGAAATTCTGAGAGTATTACTTCTAGGTGTCCTTCATTCATATGATATTCCTTTCTATGTTCTTATTTTCTTTTCCAAATCTTCTTATATGCTATATCAGTTTTATTTCTCAAAGAAGTATCAATCATGCCTCTACACTCTCGAACTATGTGTCCATAGTTATGGCACTTGTAGCATTCAATGTCATGTGGGGCCACATGATCTTTTTTCGTTTGAACATTTCTTTCATAAGCCCTGCAATCTGCAACCTTATGTCCAAAGTTAGTACAGTAAAAACAATGACCATAAAATAAATTTACATACCTGGGAGTGAATAATCTTCTTTGTTGTGTAGTTCTTATGAATTCCATCTTTGACTGATCACAATCTTCTCTTCTTTGGATCTCCTCATTTCTTTTTTTCCTGAATGTGATAGGTCTTGTTGAAGATGTATCTCTATTATATTCTTTCTTCTTTGATTCTTGATTACCATGATTCCTTCCTTTGAGTACTTCTGCATAACTCTTACTCTTTTCTTCATTCTTCTCTTCTAGTGACCTGGAGGGATTTTCTTCAACATTCTCTACTAATTATGTGGATGTTTCTTTTTCTTCAATATTCTTGTTGAGTTCAATGACTTTAACTCTCAATGTGACAACTTCTTATTCAAGCTTCTCAACCTATTCTTCTTTCTTCATCATCTGAATCTTCATGACTTCTTCTATTCACTTTGCTTCTTCAAGTTGGATCTTAAAGGAGATGATTTCATTTTCAAGTCTTATTTATTCTTGACCAAATTCTGTTTCAAGCTGATTTAAATATTCAGTTCTTTCCTTAAAATGATCTATCAATATATTCTCTCTCTTTTCTGCTTCTTCCTTCTGTGCTACTATTTTTATTTCCAAACATTGCTTTTGATCCTCAAGAGTTTCTTCGGTCCTTATGGCTTCTTCTAGCTGACCCTTTAACATCATGATCATCTTCTCTACTTATCTGGAGTTGGTGTTCTGAGATTCTTCCATCTTCTTTAGTTCTTCCTAGAGTGACTTATTTTATTTTCTTTCAATCCTCAGATATTCAATTGCATTGATCAATTGTTCTCTGTAATCAACTTCTACCTCTTCATACACTTCCTCTTATGAATTTGTCTGACATGATGAGCATCTTACCTCTTGTTTTGTACATGTATGTTCTTTAGAAATCTAATATGACTATGAGATGGGAGAAGAATATATATTATGTAGCTTATCCCAGATTTCTTTAGTTGATGATTTTTTTCCCACTTTGTCCTTTATTGAATAAGGTAATCCTTCCATGATGAAATCCATTGCTATTTTGTTGTTCTTCTTTAATTCCTTCTTGGTTGCAGCTTTTGATTTATTTGAACCATTATATCTTGTAACAACTGAATACCAAATATCATATCCATGTGCCTACAAAAATGTTTTCGTTCTTCTGCTCCATAACTCATAGTCCAGATCATTCTAACCATTGAACATTGGTACTACATTCATATTTTACTCCATTATCTACCTTCCAGTGGTTAAATTGTTTCTCGAAGGAACCTTCTCTGATACCAATTGTTGGAATACTGAGAGGGGGGGGTGAATTAGTATGAACACTTTATACCACTTTTAACCACAATATATATTCTTTCACTTTATAAAAAATGTTCAACAATTTAGCATCAACGTATCATCTATGATTTCATTCAATATATATATCATAAGCATGTAATCATAAGCATCATCATATCAAGAAAACAGTACACCAATATTTACGTGGAAACCCAAATGGGAGAAAACCATGAAATGTTTTATTATATATATCAAGAATTCATTCATAGGAAGAACCAACTTCCAAATTCTCTAGCTGCAACTGGAAGGAGGCTACAAACCCCTATTTACAGGCTCCAACCTAAAGGAGGCTACAACTCCGTGAATTATCTGGCTCCAACAAGAAGGAGGATACAAACCCCTGGGTTCTCCAGCTCAAACCTGAAGGTGGCTACAACCACCTAGTTCTCATGCTCCAACTTGAAGGAAACTAAAACTGCCTGAATTATCTAGCTCTAATCATAAGGAGGATATAACCCCCTAGGTTCTCTAGGTTCAACCTGAAGGTGGCTAAAACCATCTAGTTCTCAGGCTCCAAATTGAAGGAATCTCCAACTCCCTGATTCTTCAGCTCCAACCGGAAGGAAGGTACAACCCCCTTTCCTTTCCCTGTCCTGCCATCCTAAAATATAAGTGTAGACCAATTGTCACTACCACAATCACTTCCAATATCAATGTCACTATCATTGTCACTTCCATTGTCACATCAACATGTGACCTATCAACCTATCATTTTCAACCTATCCCTATATCCAACCTATCACTAATCAAACTATCTAGCCTATACTCAACCACATCCTATCACATGGATCATACACCAAGGACACCTCTCAACTAGATGTACAACATCACCAACACATGCATATACCCCGCATGTACCAATATCACCAACATACAATCAATTACCAACATGTACCATGCATCAACCATGTACCACAACAAGTGCATCAACCATGCACCAAACCTGTATCATCAACCATGTACATGCACATCAATATGTACCAACCATGTGCCAACCATGTACATCAACCATGTACCTCGACACCATATGCCAATAAACAAAGATACAACAATGTATCTCACCAAGTATACCTCAACATGTACCATGCATCTAATGATGTCCCTCAAGTCATAAATGAAAGCTCACAAACACATGCCTCAAACATGCTCCTCGATATCACCTCATAACACAATATACCAAGCCTCAAGTATGCACCATAACATGTAACAAAACCATACTTCAATATATCCAATAAATCTTCTAATCAATGTACCATAATATCACCAAGATGTACCATATCACATATTATCATTACCATGCATGTACCATAACACAATAACCATAACCCTTAAGACTTACCTCTGATCCTGTAGCTGACCTGTTTTACTATAAGCTGACATGTAACTCTTTCACAGTCCTCAACAACCTGGTACCAACATCCCTTCACAACCTTTCACAAGTCTTTTTACATATACGTGACTTGCTCTTCTACAACCCGCAGATATCCGTGTTTTCCTCCACTATAGCCCGAGTACATCTACACCCTACTAACTTGCAACTCACATATACCTTAGAAACTAGGGTTAGTCAAGCTTGTTTCAACCTCGATACTTTCACCTTTGACCTTCCTTTGTAACCTCAGAAAAATTTCGTCACAAACTTGCCAAAATATCAAAATACTAAACCATAACAAACACTAGATATATATTCAATTGTAAGTATGTGAGTGTACTTATGAGAGACTCCTTGAGGTGTTTATATACTTTTTCATAGTAACATATCTCCTTACTTTATGGATTTCTTGTTGCAACCACTTTACCCTTTGACTAAGACTTGTAACCAACTAGGGGCTTCTTGACCACTCTTTGGGGATTCCAACTTTACAAGGCCATATCTCCCTAACCGTGAGGAACCACATGGTGTTCCACTTCTCACTGGAAATGGAACGACATGCAATATCCATCTATTATATTCTTCCTTGCAATTACACTATCCATAATTCCATATTCCTCATTCAACTTCGAGTACCAAGACCACACCATCGAGGCTACATGTAGACTACATGACTACATCAAATGTGTCCAACTAAGTCGTCATCAATCTCAATCATACAAATGTCAATCAATTTTCCAACATCTCTGGACCTCTCCAAGGGTTGAAATAAATCTCTAAGGATTGACATAAATCTCCAAGATCACTCTTCAAGGGTTGACATCAATCTCCAAGATCACTCTCCAAGGGTTGACATCAATGACAACAAACTATCCAAACCAATTGTCCAACAGATATTTCATCCAAGTGTTGATGAGAGGGTTGGATCACAAAGGACCGTGATTCAAGATACCGAATAGGTGGATAAGGAATTCCATCTAGAGGTAATATAGGTCAAGGAGGAGAGAGAGCAGAAGCAGTTGCAGGTGGGTTTTAGTCAAAAAAATCCACAGGAAAAAGTCAGATCGAATGGAGTCTTTAGTACAAATATTTTAAATAGATACGCAACTCACAATGGGTTGAATCATGTATATACATGGATCACAAGAGGGAGAATCATGTATGCCTCGGGAAATGTGAAAAAATAGATCGTACAACAACGCACGAGTTTCCAGGTTTGTCTGTAGTGTAAAATTCTCTCAGTGGGCCATTTCCCCTATTATAGAAACCTTAATTTGACCTTAATAAAATCATCATAGGACTGGTTTTCTCTCTAGGGTCTTTCTAGGGGTTTATACCCAAAAATATTGGTGTTTATGTGTAGTTGATTTGCTTTCCTTGTTTATGTTTCTGCTGCATGTTTAGTTGATTACTCAACTGTGATTTTAGTAGATAAATTGATTTTATTTTGAGCTAACTTTTGGGTGTTGAGTAGAGTGGTAAAATATCAACATGGTATTAGTGCATTCCAAGGGTTGAATCCACTAGAAAATCAACAATTTATAGGGTTTCGATGGATGGAATATTTATTGAGTAAGTGGTCTCTTGTTATCCTATGGTTTTTCTTATGAATGAATGTAAGTTTAATGTTGCTTCTCCAATGATGGTTGTGCATTATCTTGGATCTTTCTTAAACAAACCCTTCTTGTTAACACTCTCGGAAGGTTACTAGTGAATAACCTTCCCTTGAATTGTCTTTGTAAACCTAGTGATACACTAGGAGGATATTATAGGTTTAGAAGTGAACAACCCCATATATCACCCTAGATCCACTCACATTTCATCGAAGGAGTCCTTAATTGATCCCATATACCCAAAAATATAGTAGGCACTAGTCATTCTCCCAATAATGAATCACAAAATTCCAAATTTCAACACTTTTTATTGTATTAGGCTTGGAGTAGGGTTTTATCACGGCAATATATTCATTTTCAACCATAAAAGACTAGGGTGTTTTGACTTTCATGAATATTGTTGAGTTAACAATAATCTTTAAACCATAAATTTCATTGTTGATTTGTCATTTCATCCTTATAGGGATGGATGTCTAGGTTTTTAGGGTTGGTACATGCATCTTTAATTTCAGATTTTGTTGATTAATAAAACCCTAGTTCAATTCATTGTTTATCCCTCTTTCCTCATTCGTTGATTACTTGTTTAAGGGATATTTTTATTTTTGTTGTTATAACTTGTATTACTACTATAATTTAATATATTTCTTTCAAGTTTTACAACAACCAATAGAGTTTTATTCTTTTGTAGTGTTTGGAGATCCTCTTGAACCTAAAATTGTCTTGGTAAACCCTCTAAATTGACCTAGATATTCATCCCTTCAAATATAGAAATTACATTATCTTACCACCTTATCCTTACCATGTTTATCATGTTTATCCTTACCATGTTTATCCTTATCCTTATAGTGTCTTTTTTAGGGATAGTTGGAGGATACTAGGAAATCCTCCCTTGTATTGGATTTGTTTCTTTACTAAAGAGATGGAAATTGTTTGCTAGGTGATAGTGGTGACATATTATGATGTTACACTAGTCTCGGTGCCAAGTGAAGATTTTGAATTAAGGTGCTAGATTGTGTGGTAACATTTTCCCATCATTGTTGGGGAGAATTGAGTCATTCTTCTTGGAAATATGAAGTCTATACTTCAACATTCATTGATGAGTGTACATAAAATCTTAACCTAGTGTGCTCATCTAACAACTCCACGACAATATAACCTAGGAGTTGGAAGTTCCAACAAAAGAACCTTTCATAGGTATGATAATATTCCAAATGTATATAAAACAAGAGTTTCCAAAGGTTCTCCTATGATAAGAACTCTCTTTAGCAATCCTCCAATAGTAACTCCAATGTATTTGCAACCATGGGTTACCAATTCGTATAAGGCACTAGACATGTATGGAATTCAAGGTTACCCTTATAACATGTCTAATAAATTTGAGAAGTGGTTACCAATTTTTTCTAGAAACAATGTCATTACTTCTCAAGATCATTTGTCTTCCTACTATAATTATATGGCTATTCATCATGTTCCTAATGAAAGTGAGGATGTGGTTATGAAAGTCTTTTCAATATCTTTAGAAGAAAATGCAAGGTCATAGTTTAATAGTCTTCTGAAAAAGAGTATCAAATCTTGGCAAGCCTTCCATGATGCTTTTATGAAAATATGGGTTGTAAGAAAAGATCGTATACTTTTTCCAACCTGATCCCATGAAATCAAAATAAAAGATAATGAATCTGTGGAGGAATTTGACCAAAGTTTTGACAAACTTCTAAATCAAATTCATGATGATCTCAAACTAGGATATGGTGCCATCCTCTTACAATATACCAATGCATTTGATGGACAAGTTGGTTTCATACAAAGAGAAAATTTCCAAAAACAAATTGAAGAAGCTAAAGAATGGTCTACCAAGAATGAAGAGAATATGTTATCTTCCAAGGTAGAACTTTTTAGTGCACCAAGAGCTAAGGTTGAGACCAAACCTAGGGCTATGAATAATGTATATCATATTCCTAATGCAGTGATCACTCTTGCACAATTTTTTTACCAAATGACAATCAAGATCTTGCACTCCCAAGCCATTATCATCGATAGGTTAAGCATTTTGGAAATGGAAAAGGGTCAACCACGAAATCCTCCTCCTAGACCTCAATATAATAACAAATTACAACCTAAAGGAAATCAAGGAGGGAACATGAATAGACCTCCTCTTGAGAAAATAATTCCTAATACCCTTACCCCTTCTGATATGATTAACCAATAATATATCCCTTGAAATGAGTGTTATAGAGAATGGGAATGCCCTAGAAATCAAGTCCATGAGGGAGGTTAAGTTCCTAATAGTTATGAACGTGTGAATTTCATTGAATATATGGATCCTATCTATGTTATCCTTGGAGAAACCTACATTGTTACAAGTGAGAAATTAGAGAAAATCAAGAAAATGAGTAGGGGTGCTACTAGGATAGCTAGGTTAGAAATGTTGAATGCCATGGATGAAGAATCCAAGGACAAGCTTAGGAAAGAGAAATGCATGCAATACTCTAGAATAAATAAAGCACCCAAAGCTCATCAACCTAATGACTCTCCACCTGCCCTTAGAAAGTGGACTAGATAACATTTACCTTTGGATACCAACCCTACTTATCGATCGACATCACATAAGAATGATGAATTATGATTGAGTGTTGATGTGAAAAATATTTTATCAAAAATAAATGTCCACGTGCCTCTCTTTGAATTAATAAGTCACAAATGGATAAAGTGATAAAATTCCTTAGCACAGAATCTAAACACCCTCATTTTGTGTTGAAAAATATGGATTGCGATAGAAATAATGGAGGGCATGCAACTTTATTTATCACCTCGGTAGTGAATAACCTCTTCCTTACTAATTGTATGTTAGATTCTATGGTTTCTACGGATGTGATTTCCTTAAAGGTCATGAATGAATTAGGGTTGGAAACAACAAGGCCATACATGAATGTATGCAGAATTGATTCAAATCAATCAAGGTATATGGCCTTATTAAGGATCTTAGGGTTTACCTAGATGTGTGTCTTGATATCTCCATATTAATGGATGTTGTAGTGATAGATTTTCTTGATTCTTGGGAAATGTTATTGTCTAGAAAATGGGCTGAAAAATTGGGTGGTAGTATCCAAATGGACTTATATTATGCAACCAACCTAGCCAATGATGGAACCTTTTTCACTTTGTATAAACAACCAATTGTGAGACATCAAGTAGAGGATCCTAGTGTCCCTTTGAATGATTTAGATTAGAGTGATGATGAATTTTAATAACTAGAGATCATTATGAATTCCTTAATGCCAAGAGAATAAGGTCTTGAAGATGTTAAAGAACATGTCATTATTCCACTAGTTTACACTAATATTGATTATTCTCAAGTCTTTTCCATTTTCCCTTTTGCAACTGAGGATATTATTATAATGTTTATCCACCCAAGGACAAATATGATAAGAAATTATAAGCCCTACTACAACCAAAGAGTCAATAATATAATACAAAGATGAAAGGGAAAGCCTTAGCCCAAATTTTCATTGAAGGGAATAAGAAAGACTCGGGGTTACACACGAATGACCAAGCAAATGATGATGAGTGGTATCTACGTGTAATGTATTTTTCACAAGATATATTATATTTTGACCATTCAATTGATATTGAAGAAAAGGTTTTGAAAGGAAGGATTGATCAACTTATAGAATTGGATGAGCCCAGAAGGCATGCTTTTAATCAAATGGAAATAAATGAAGATAAAATCAAAGGGTTATTTGATCGTAAAGTAAGACATATACAACTTGAAGAAGGATATCTTGCACTCCTATGGGACAAGAGAAAGGAGAAGCCAAGTATTCATAAACATTTTGGTAGTCTTAGGCTTGGTCCTTATAGAATTGAAAGAAAGGATGGGAATAACTCATTTTACTTAGCCAACCGACATGGAGAGAAGTTACCTTTTTCGATTAATGGACAACTTATCACTGCTTATTTTCCAACTAGCACTTGATTTTGTCAGTCTTAGTTTAGGTTAGGGTAGTTCTAGGTCATTTGTGTGTTTCTTTTTGTGTTTTCTCATTTA
>JZKD02S1353694.1:365647-400907 GCA_000966675.3 Picea glauca | reverse complement strand
TCTGTTAGCTGTTGATAATCTTGACTTTCCTCAGCGCGCCTCTTTGTAAGCCCCTGTTAGCTGCGGAAAGTATGCACTTTCCACAACGTGCCACTTTGTAGAAGACCCTCCTTAGTTGTTGAAAGCATGTATCTTTGACAATGCGCCACCCGAGAACTGATTTTAAGAACCTTTTAAGATTTGACACTTTCAACAGCCTGCCAACTGATGAAACGATCTCCTTAGCTGTTGAAAGTGGGCACTTTCCACAACGCACAATGAACCTTTGAAAACAAGTTAGCTGTGGAAAGTAAAAAATGACAATTTTGAAAAAGAAGACTTTACAATCCAAATTATTTTTAAGTCAAACCAAAATCTAAAATTTTGCAGCTAAAAGACTCAACAATGAATTGAGGAAACTATCAATAGCCATACTATCCACCATAGAACCCGATCAAAATGACGATGCTATTTTGGGAGTTAACACTATGCACACCCTTTTCTTGATGTGAAACCATGTGCACTTACGTAGGTGTGCGCAACACTATGAAATGTGCACACCCTATCTTTGATAGCAATTCTACACGCACTTAACCAGGTGCACGCAACACCAAAACTAGGTGTCAATGGCTCACTAGCCTATATGTACATTTACATTTACAATTGGTATCAATGGATCACCATCCTATATTTAAAATTACAAAGGGTTTTGGATTAGGGAAATTATATTCCCCTCCCCCTTATTTATGCATTGTCCTCAGTGCATCATATACATATGTACATACAAGATTTCAAAAATATTTGAAAAGATGAGGATACTCTACCCGCATAGAATCCTTGCACTCTCAACTTGCATATTCAAAAGTGTAATAGGTCCACTGGATATTTACCACCTCCATGATTTGATTCCAGAGTTGTTTGATTTTCTGATCCAATATGCAAATCGGTCGCACTTGAAAATCTCCTTCGAGATCCACCTGAATCACATTCCAATCAATAATATGATTAACACCAGATACATACTTTTTAAGCAATGAAACATGGAAAACATTATGAATACACAAGGATGCAGGAAATGCAAGCATATATGTAACAAGACCAATCCTTTAAAGGATTTCAAATGGCCCACAATAGTGTGGTGCTAACTTAGATCACTTTCCGAACTTCAGGGAACTATGCCTGGACTTCACTTTTAAAAACATGTGATCACCATAATAGAATCATGTTGCTTAGTAGTCCTAGGAAACTTAGTTATTAAATCCATGGTTACAACTTCCCACTTTCACCAAGGAATGGGAAAATCTTGAGCAAACCAACTGAATGTCTATGCTCATTCTTGACCTTCTGACATTCAAGACATCTAGCAATAAAATCAACAACTTCCTTTTTCATACCTAGCCAATAGTATTTCTTTTTTACTGCAACAATTGTATTCTAGTAACCTGGATGTCTAGAATAAGGAACATTTTTCATCTCTGACAATATCATATTTTTCAACTCCTAATTATTCGACACATAGACTCTGCACCTATACTTGATGATCTCATCCTCTCTTAGCTCATAACCTTCCAAATTCTGCTGCAACATACCTTACTGTAAAGTCTCCTTTATGTCCACATAGCATTGATATGATTTAGAAACTTCTAATATTATGGCGCACGAATCATATTTTTACATGATAATGGTTGTAGCATGCATCTCATCCACCCTCTCACTGAGTGCGTTAGCCACATTATTCTCTTTTCCTTTGATATGTTTGATGCCAAAGTCATAATCAATGAGGAATTATAACCACCTTCTTTGTCTGGAATTTAAACTTGGCTATCCAAATAGATACTTCAAACCACTATCGTCTTTCCTCAGCTCAAATATTTTACCCATAAGATAATTCTTCCACATCTTCAAGGCATTCACTATGGATGCCAATTCTAATTCACGAGTAGCATAGAGCCTTTCATGATCTTTTAAATTTCTTGATTCATAGCATACCACATGACCATTCTGACTCTGGAATCCATCGAGCCCTTCCTTGCATGCATCGATGCACAAAATGACGTCTGCATCAAGATCAACAATTCTCAAAATTGAAGCATTTGTTAACAAACTCTTCAAGTGCTTAAAACTACTTGCACAATCCGGAGTCCATTCAAATTGTGCACCTTTCTTTTGAAAATATGTAATTGGATGAAAAAACTTTGAGAAGCATTCAATAAACCTTTTGTAATAACTTGCAAGTCCCATAAGGGACCTCACCTCTACAACATTTCTTAGTGTCGGTCATTCCTCAATGGATTTTATCTTTGTTGTGTCCAAAACTATTCCCTCCTTGGAAATGATATGACCCTAATAATGAATATGCCTTTGGTAAAATGAGCACTTGCTCAAATTTGCATAAAGTTGATGCTCCCTCAATACCTACAACACCATATTCAAATGTTTCTCATGCTCCTCTTTATAATTTGAATAAATAAGTATATCATCCAAAAATACAATGACAATCTTATCTAAATAACTTCTGAAAACTCCATTCATCAAGCACATAAAGACAACTGGTGCTTTTGAAAATTTGAATGGCACCACTTTGAACTCATAATGTCTATACCTCATTCTGTAGGTAGTCTTGTTGATGTATTCTTACTTAATTCTCACCTAGTGATATAAATATATGAGATCAATCTTTTAAAATATCTACATGCCCCACAGTTTATCAAAGAGGTCATCTATCCTTGGAAAATGATACTTGTTCTTTACTGTTACCTTGTTCAATTTCCTGAAGTTGATACAAAATATCAACATACCATTCTTCTTCTTCATGAACAATACTAGGGAACCCCAAGGTGACACACTTGGGCGTATATACCCCTTCTTCAGAAGCTCTTCAAGTTGCATCTACAACTCCTTCAATTCTGGCGTACTCATCCTATAAGGAATCTTGGATACATATGTTTCTCTCGACATCATATTTATAGAGAAATCAATATCTCTTTTCGAAGGAAATCCTGGTATATCTTTGAATACATCCTCAAACTCTTTCAGTATTGTATAGTCTTCAACACTTGGCACTTTATCGTTAAGTTCCTCTTCCATGTGCACTGGCAAAAATTGACATCCTTTCCTTTAGTTTTTCTTCAATTGCAAGGAAAAAACTTATCTAATAGTTACAACCCTTGGAATTCCTTGAATGTATATTAAGTTTCCTTCCTCATCCAAACAAGTGAATTCCTTATATTAACAGTCTAGGACAACATGGTGCTCATCCAACAAATCCATACCAATGAGGCAATCATACAAACCCAAAGGTATGATATTCAAATAAACCTTTGTGCATAGTCAATTCATCTCCATTAGACATGCCTTAACCATTTCATTAATTTTCATTTTTTCTCATGTAGCTAACTGCACTAACCAAGATTTTCTAAGCCTGCTTCTTGGAAATTGGTATCTTTTCACCATCTTAGGATCTAGATAACTATGACTAGCTCATGAGTAAATTAAAATAACAATGGGTTGGTCATTAATATTACCTTACACTTTGATCATGCGCAATTGAAACTCATCCTTCTTGTTATCCTGGGCTACATAAATCCTTGGCACATTTCTTCCCATGTCCTTAATTGTCACAACTTGATGAACACTGTACATAGTCCTTGCTTTTGATTTTATTTTCCCAAGCCTTTTGGAAAATCAGTCTTCTCCTTTGTTGCTCATAAAGAAGTTTAGTGCGAATTATGGTTTCCTCCAATGTCTTAGGGTCATCATACTATATCTTGTCATTGATAATTGGAAGAAACCCACTCAAGTACCTCTGAATTTTAACTTTGTCATCCTTGATGAATGCAACATATTTCAGTAGCTCTAGGAATCTTCTTTAATACTCATCTATTGTCATACTTCCAAGATTGAGTTCAAAGAACTCCATTTTCTTGTGAAAGTACCACTTGGTTAAGTATTTCTTTTGGAAATATCTCTTGAAATCCTTCCAAGTAACCTTATTTTCATCAATGTGTTGCACTTGCAAGAACTGCTCCCACCACATTGATGACTTTCCCTTTAGCTGATAGATAGAAATTCTTCGTTCTTCTTGCACATAATAGTTTTGCATTTTGAAGTGCTTCCTCATACCCAACAACCAATTCTCCACATCTTCATCCTTCTTGTGCTCACTGTCAAAGGTAGGAGGCTTGATCTTATTCATTTCTCCATGTAGCTCATCCACCCCAATCCTTCTCTTATGCTTTCTAACATGAGATGGGCTCAAACTATTGTGCACTTTTCTAAAAGAATGCTTTGGAAAGTGAGGTCGATGCCTACCAACACTTCTTGATTCTCTTGTTTTCTCATCATTAGAATTGTGACCTCTTGACCTACTCGACTCTGTCTCCTTATCAATTTTGTTTTCTATTGTGTCCAGGATCTGCATCAATTTGACATTGAAGTCATCTTGTTGCTCCTTGGATCTCATAAGATTCTCATTATCACCCTTGTAACATTGGATAGTTTTTTTCAATCCCTTTATGGTTTCTACCAAGTTTATGTTCTTTGTTAGCACCATGATTTTCATAGCTAGAGCTAGAGGTTGGTCCAAAGTTTTCAAAGTCATGACATTATCTTGGGAAAATCAAGGCATTCCTAGATGAGTCATAGGTTAGGGTGAATATCATGTAAAAAGTATTATGGTTCATCATCACCTTTCATGAGGTTAGAGAAGGAAAAAACATGACACTCGATCTCATTAGTATCGTTGCAAACTTCAAAATCATACTCGTTGTGCAAGTTCACTGCGCGAAGGATTTTGTTGCTTTCATTTGTTGCACTATGCAGAGGATTTTGTCGCGCAAAGGATTTTGTTGTGCAGGGGATTTTGTTGCATAGAGGATTTTGTTGTGCAGAGGATTTTGTCGCGTAGGGAATTTTGTCGCGCAGAGGATTTTTCCCTACAGAGGATTTTTTCATGCAGAGGATTTCATCGTGCAGAGAGTTTTACTACACACAGGCTACAGGGCACACTGTGTAAATGGATTTTTTAGTGGTCAACTTCAATATTTGAAAATCCCCGAGAGGTTTTTTTCGAGGACAAACCAAATAATAAAAACCTCTCTCAGATTTTCAAAAATTGTCATATTTTGGTATATTGAAAGGAATCTTTGAGCCCTATTTTTCAGTTTTCATGATTTCTTGTTTGAGAGATGTTTTTACGACACGTATTGTGGCCAGTTGGAGATGAATTTCAAGAAAATGAGAGAGGTTTTTATTTAGAACAATCTTACCTACAAAAAACGTTCTCAGAGGTCAGACACAAGAAGGATGTACATTTCCACTTGGTGACTCCAATCAAGCTTCAAATACAATCTAGAGACTCCACTGGAGGAAGAGATCCATTGACAAAGGTATGAAAGGACATCATGGGAGAAAAAAAGTACCTACAGTTGATTTTTTTCCAAGACATAATATTTTTTGTTATTAAATACCTTTTGTCCTTTCCTGAACAAGCTAAGCAATTTTTTCTTTACCTGCTACATTCAAATGATGATCATGAGAATATTGCACTTATATATCCTCCTCTTAAAGTTGTACATATATCTCTTCATTGTATCACTGATTTTGATCAAAATATTCCATCTGAGCCATGTGTTGACCATAGCCAAATTGATGAGCCTCATGAAATCAAGGTTGATATATCATCTCCTGTACTTGATACAACACCCACCAAGATTAAACAGAGATACATATCTTTAAAAGTACCTCACATCCTTCATAATTTCCTCCAAAGCACTATAAGTACCTACCTGTGTTTCATGGAGAACCTAATACCATCACAACTGAAAAACACATCCAAGATTTTGAAAATTTTATATATTTGTTTGAGATTGATCATGACGATGTGTGTATGAGGGCCCTCTCTCAATCCTTGAAACGAGATACCAAAGACTGGTTTAAATACTTGCAACCAAAGACAATTAGCTCATGGGAGGAATTGAAGAATGTATTTTTGAAATTTTGGGGCAAGAGGAAATATTTGGATCTACATCTTATAGAGTTCTATGCCATGAAAAGGAAGAGTAGTGAAACTATTTCTAGATTCAGTAGAAGGTTTTCCATTATTTATTACAAGTTTCCCAAAGAAATTCAACCCACTAAAGCTACTGCCATGCTCCATTATGCAACAACCTTTCATTTAGATTTGTCTTTCCTTCTGATGGAAAGAAGATCTAAGTCCTTACAACAAATGTTTAATGATTCTCAGGAGATTCAACACAATATTCAAGCATGTAAACAAATTCAAAATGAGGATTTGGATGCTAAATAACATGACAATGAATATGAACAAGAAACAATTGATTTGAATCATGAACAGAGGGTTAATAATATCATATGTCCTCTTGAATTTTTAAATGTTGATGATTTTGAAAAGGATTATATTCCACTTATTGAAAAAGAAGGTGATAATTTATATTTTGATGCATCTCATGATAAGCATGGGGCTTATTGTTTTATGTATTCATTTGTATACAATCAAGAAAATGAATTTACAAATCATCTTGTTGAAGAGTAGGTTGATGTCCCAAGATTTTTCCTGTTAGATGACATTGCAGATGTTGTTGATTTACATATATATAATGAATATGATGGTGATTATGATGTTGAATTCCTAGGACAACCATCTGCATGTTATCTATCAGAAGATGTTCCTTTTCAATAGTGTAATGATAGCAATCAACCTACATATCACATTTACAAAGAATAATATGAAGAAATTATTGAATTAGCTGAAGGAAATTCTTTACCTTTATGCTTTTCTTCGTTTAAATTGTTGAAAGAAAATTTTAAGATCATCACTGAAGAAGAGGAATGTGTCTTGATGAAAAATCACACTAATTCACTGGAACAAATGCACAAGAAATTGAAACAATTTAATACATATCTTCATCCCTTTCATGAAAACCATCAATTTAAGATTTATGGAAGAAGAAATGTAGTTGGAGGGCTGATACAAGATGGCAGTCTTGTGCAATCTCCTAAAATCAATTTTCTTTCTTTTCAAGATCCTTTTGCAGCATGTTTGGAAACAACGAATGGAACTAAGTTTTTAAATTTGGTCAATATTGAATTTGATGAGTTTCCATTGAGAGGGGTTTCCCTTTCGATACTGATCAAAGATACACAAGGAATTCAGCCCGTTGACAAGACACTTGCATGGTTGCACTGGATTTTTGATTTCACTTAATCAAATAGCTCAACGATTAGCTTAGTGTAGGTAGCAGTTTGAATAAGCTCAACACGGTGAGCATTTATTTTATCATTTTTTAGTTTGTATTTTCATTTTGGGTTTAGTTCAGTTGCAAAATAAGTTGGTGCCGAAACAAATTATAGGTTGAATATCACAGTATATGTCTTGGGAACAACCCAATGGATAGGCACATGGTCTACAATTTCTTTGCTACCTCACGTGGAGGATATCAGCCCCATTGGAGCCAGCTATTAGCACCATGATTTTCATAGCTATAGTTAGAGGTTGGTCCAAAGTTTTCAAAGTCATGACATGATCTTGGGAAATTCAAGGCATTCCTAGATGAGTCATAGGTTAGGGTGAATATCATGTAAAAGGTATAATGGTTCATCATCACATTTCACGAGGTTAGAGAATGAACAATCATGACACTCCATGTCATTGGTATCGTTGCAAAATTCAAAATCATACTCATTGTGCAAGTTCATTGTGTGAAGGCTTTTGTTTCTTTAATTTGTTGCGTGTTGCGCAAAGGATTTTGTCGCGTAGAGGACTTTGTCACAGAATTTGTCGCGCAAGGGATTTTGTCACACAGAGGATTTCGTCATGCAGAGGATTTTATTATGCAGAGTATTTTTTCGCGCAGGGGATTTTGTTGCACATAGGATTTTTATGCGTAGAGGATTTTATCGCGCAGAGGATTTCATCGCACAAAGGATTTTATTGTGCATAGGTTACAGGGCATGCTGCGTAAATGACTAGTTTAGTGGTCAAGTTCAAGATCACCTTCTAACCAATGGGAGAGGAAGTTTTAAAATCCCAGAGAGGTTTTTGTCGAGGAAAAACTAGATAATAAAAACCTCATATTTTCAAAAAGTGTCATATTTTTGTAGTTTCGAAGGATTATTTCATCCTTATTTTTCAGTTTTCATGATTTTCTGTTTGAGACATGTTTTTGTGACATGTATTCCGGCCAGTTGGAGATGAATTTCAATAAAACGAGAGAGTATTTTGTTTAGAATGAGCTTACCTACAAAAAAAATTCTCATATGTTACACAAATATGACATTTTTATAATTACAAGTGGAGTTTTGAAGCCTATTTTTCAGAATTTTGCCTCCTGAAAAATATGAAATCAGTTAAAACATGTCATTTTCTGTTTGTAACTGTTTCTATTTTGGGAAAGGGGTTGGAGTTTGAAATGGTGGGCTGTAAATGACCTATGGTTCTATATATTTCATGGTACAAGAGTAGAGAAAAGGGGGGACCCTGAGGGAGAAGACAAGTTTATTTTCTTACAAGTTAATGCATAAGTTTCCTCTTTTCAAAATTTGAGATTCATCAAAGTGTTTATGTTCAGTATGTGTTTTCTGTATATCATTTCCATGATTATGTTTTTATGCGAGCATTATATGAGAGTAAGTGGTAGGAATTCATCCATTCTTGATGCTCCTTTCACACTAATGATGCTTGTTATGTGTTAAGGGTTACTTTTACAAAATTCATCTTCATTTGATGCCTTGTTTAGTAATTGATCTCTGTGTCCTTTCTTCTAAAGATGCACTAGATATTCATCCATTGATTGATGTTTGTAGTGTAGTGGGCTATATTCTCCTTTCCATATCTCATTTCATGTCATTTATTTGCTGAGCATAGCACCTATTTTGCCTCAAATCTATAGAAAGGAACCAACTAGTTGTTGACTGTAAAAACATTGGAATTCATGGCTTGACTCCATTGCCCAATGGTACATTTTCCTTGTTGGTCCTACCAACCCTTTTAAAACGAAAAAAACATGTCCTATTGAAAAATATGACCTTTTTTCATTTATTGATGAATCCTTGAGTTATTACCAGTCATTAGACATATGAGAGAGCCCTCTTTGGTTTTATAGGTCATAATACAATCTAAAGATGGTTGAAACAATTACCTTGGGGTTTTCTTTGATACAACCTGAAGAAATTTCTGAGTGCTAACAAGATCCTCCTTGGATTCTATACAATCAACACCTAAACCAACATACATATCTCCAAATTTTGCACTGATTTTATCCCAATCTAATCGCTGAGAATTCTGCAAAATGTGTAGACAACAAGATGTGTTAGGTGAATTCATGAGAAAAATTCAAGAAAAATCTGCACCATATTGTCAAAATCCCTTCTTTCGAAGCCTGCGTGTGCAACAATATTCAACACACACCAATGCGTGATGTCAATTTTTAACTTATACACCACGTAACAATAATGCACATGCACCACAAATTTATTCTGCGCATCCCCAAAGCTTTAGTGCACACACCCATGCACCATTTTTTACTACATAGTTCCAGTGCCACACTCTTCAATATAATGTATTTAGCGCACACATATGCGCATTCTAATTTAATTCTCACCATGGCCACGTTGAAATTCCAAATTTGGTCACTTACCAGTCTGGATTTTTCCTTAAGTAGAACTCGGCCCATACAGGCTCAGTGTTGAAAATGGGGCTTTCATGCTTCTTGTTGACCTATGGACCATACAAGTCTAGTGTTGATCCAATAGCTCTGATACTAGAATGTAACATCTCTAGCCACCCAGGCTGGGCCACATCACACTATCTCAACTTCTATCACTCTGAAACCAATCTGTAACATCCCTTTTACCAAAATGTTCTGATACCACAATGTAACATCATCCAACTTACTACTGAACAATGCTACTCCGAAAATCCATTGCATAGATTCTATACTAAACTCTAGTCTTCACAGTATCACTTGAAGTAATGCGTTCAACCTCAAACTGAGTCGCTCCATAATACATTTCTCCTTTTAACACAACTTTAAGCAGTGGTAGTAACTAAAAACAATTGCACGCACCAACATACTGATCACACAACACTACTATGCACTCAACCATCCTAGCATCACACACCAATTTTGATTTTCCTTGTGCGCAAGGTCTATTTCCTTGTATGCACACATGAGTTCCCGTCTCATGTGCACACATGATACTTTCCTGCACACTCGACCATTCAATCCTTTCCTCAGAGACTCATGACCAATGTCAAAGGATAAATTGATAGGAAAAACTATTAATAGCCATCATACTTAGACACAACTAAAATAATGACTATCGACACCATACTTAGACACAACTAAAATAATGACTATCGACACCATACTTAGACATAACTAAAATAGTCGTCCTCTCCCTGGACCAACCCCTTCTGCACACGAGAGTGAATAATGAAAAAATACACAAAATACAATAATGTTAGCAATATATATTGCAGGCCTTTAACTCAACACTTGTCACCTTAAGAAGTATCTTAATCCACTTGGTGACTCGTTCCCTACCCTCGGGAACTTAGGATAAAATAATTATCCAACATTACACTTTTGTGGAAATATTATAAAATATTTCCCTAAGATTTAAGTCTCACCCCCCTTTTTCCCTTTTCGGGTGGAGTTAGCTGTTGAACTATTGTAACTTCGAAGAATATTCTAATTATACTTGAGTTATTATCTTATAGATCAAATCCCCTTTTGCAGATTGATCATGTCGGGTCTTGTATAAGATCAAATCCCCTTTTGTGGATTGGTCAAACCATATTTATATGGTGGTATTTGTAAATTCGACCCCTAGTATTTATAAAGTGGTTTTAACCACTTCTAGAAGAAGTCATCCCTACCAAGTGAAGAGACATAACCTTAGCATCTCCTCAACTAGTATTTATATGTGAGGATGGGGCCTCACTTACACACTCTCACACTCACTCATCTAGTGCACATATCTTGAAGGAAATTGCAGTTGCATGAGGAAAGAGAAGAGAGGCACATGCTCAGTCTTAGTTTATTCTTGGTGTTTTGGTCTTAGTCTTAGCATTGTATTTTCAATCTATTATTGAGGAAGTTTTTTTGGGTTTTCTCCCCCATGAGGGTTTCCTAGGATAAAATGTCGTGTACCTTGTGATTGTGTTTCTTTCAATGATCCTCTTTATGTTGTTGTTTTGGAAATGCATTGAATTTGGAAATAACCTAATAACAACGGTAAAAACTTAACATGGTATCAGAGCCTGACTGAATAGATCACCTTTCACTGGGTATATAAAAACGTCATTATTTTCATACAAGGAAATTAGGGTTTTTTACTGAAGAAGAATTTTTGACCAAAAACTATCTTGGGAAGTGCACCTTTCCCTAGTGCATCTTTTGGCATCTTGAACAAACTTTTTCAGTGGCCATATTCTCCGAAAAGTCAAACCCTAGTTTTGGTTGGTACCAAAAAACCAGAAAACTAGAACCAATACCAGAAGTACCAGTCCATAATTGCGCAGGTCAAGTTTCAAGGGGTAAAACTTGGAATTTTCTGAAATAGTCAGCTCCAGCAAACTCGTCTTAGCCCATTGCATCTCCTGGTAAGCTCAGTTTCAATTTTTGAGAATTTTCATTTTCTGGTCATTTTCTGAGCTCTGGGTCAAGATGTATGCAAGCACCAAGCTTGTTGACAAGTTAGAAGATGTGGACAATTTTTCATGCCTGGAAGTACATAATTGGACTCATTCTCGAAGAGAATGACCTTGCAAAATTCACAAAACAAAATGTGCCAGAACCTGAAGAAGATGCAGCCAAAGAGAAGTACAAGAAGGATATGATTAAGGACAAAATAATAATTGCAGATTTCATTAAAGACAACTTGATCCCTCAAGTGTCTTCTAATAATACTCCAAAAGATATTTTTTATGCCCTAATTAGAATGTATGAAGGAAATAACATCAATGGGAAGGTTAACTTGAGAACCCAACTCAAGATTACGAAGATGCAAAAAAAGGAGAAACAATTCAAGACTATTTCTGTAGGGTTTCTCAATTCAAGGTACAATTAGAGGCAATTGGAGACAACCTAGATGAAGATGAACTCATAATGAAAACTCTTAATGGTCTCACAAGACCTTGGGATGCCTTCATCCAAACTAGTTGTGCAAGAAAAGAGAAAATCCAATATAAAAATTTATTGGAAGAATGTGTTCAAGAAGAAGCAAGAGTGGCCAAATGAGAAGTCGTCCTATTAATATATGAAGATTAATCCCTATCTGCTCATGCTAAGGGTGGAAAGAAAAAGTATAATTTTCAAAAGGAGAGCCACCTTCATAAAGAATATCACTCTCCAAAGAGATTCTGGAAATATCACAAAGGGTCAAAGAAAGGGAAAAGATTTCTCCTCCTATCAATGTTATCATTGTGATAATATGGGACACATTGCTAAGAATTGTCCTACCGGAAGGGAAGAATACAAGAGGATAAATAACAAAAGACATCATGCCCATGTAGTTGAAGATGATGATCCACCCAAGAAGTTAACTAAAGAATATATTGAATATTATGTTTTGTTTTTTGCCCTCTCAAGATCTTTGACACCTGGAGAGGATACTTGGCTCATAGACAATGGTGAATCTAAACACATGGCAGGTCATAAAGATATTCTCTCTAGCCTTGTAGAAAATGACGTACCCTAGAAATTTTCACTTGGAGATGATTATCAATACCCTATCAAAGGAATGGGAGAATCCACCTACAAACTTGATTTAGGAACTCCAATGATAATGAAGAATGTACTCTATGTACCAGGTTTGACAAAGAAATTTAAGGGATAAGAAATGTTTCAGGGTTTCATTCATGGATGGTGAAGTTATTATGTGGCCTAAAGGAAAAACTATAGAACATGAATTTGTTATTGGAACATAAGAAGGTGGTTTATACAAGTTAAAAGGTTACTCAGATGTAGCCTTGACTCACTCTACTGAAAGTCCCTATGAACTCTGGCATAGAAGACTAGCTCACATCAACTACAAAGCCTTACCATATGTAAGAAAGGTAGTTACATGTTTTCCATAATTAAAGGTTGATCATGAAGGTGTATGCAAGGGATGTGCACAAGGGAATAACATAAAGAATCCTTTTCCAAAGAGTGATAGTAAAGCAAAAGGAATCTTGGAACTCGTCCACTAAGATGTATGTGGTCCAATGCCATCAACCTCTCTAAGAGGGTATGTATACTATGTATATTTTATTGATGATTACTCTCATAATACTTGGGTTTATTTATTGAAGTCAAAATATGAAGTACCTGGAAAGTTCAAGGAATTCAAATCCTTGTTAGAAAACCTCTTCAAAAGGAAAATCAAGATACTTAGGTAAGACAATGGAGGAGAGTACACTTCAAATTAATTTGGAAGATTTTGCAGAGATTCTAGGATTAAGAGAGAGCTCACCACTCCCTATAATTGTCAACAAAATGGTGTAGCAGAAAGAAAGACTAGAATGATTATGGAAGCAGTAAAGACTATGATTCATGATCAATATCTTCCAATGCACTTATGGGCTAAAGCAACAAGAACAACAATATATGTCCAAAACAAATTATCCCAGAGTGCACTTGGATTCAAAAATCCTGAATAAATGTTCACCAGAAAGAAGCCAGAAGTAATCCATCTCAAAATATTTGGTTGTCTAGTATTTGTACACATTCCAAAAGAAAACAAAACCAAGTTGAACCCTTCAGGAAATAAGGGAATATTTGTTGGATACTGTGAGGTATCTAAGGACATCAGAATTTACATACCAGGTTACCATCATATTGAGATAAACAAATATGTAACCTTTGATGAATATGAGAGACTCAAAAGATCAAGGAAATTCCATCTTCAAGAAGTATATGAAGAAGAACATGTAGCTCCTAGAGTTGCAGAACCCATGAAGGAAGTTACAGTTACCCCTGATGATGAGATTCCTAAAGATCATGATATGATATAATCTCAAGAACCTCCCCATATGACGATATCTCACAAGAGAAATCAATCTTGGGTGAGATAACTTATTCAATACGAAGAGAAGTATGGTTCCCCAGAAGGAACTAGGAGACAAAGAAATAAGCCTAAGCCATTCCCCAGCTATATAGCCTTGATGTGTCATCTCATAGAAAAGGAACCTAATTTCTTTGAAGAATTCATTCAGAATAAATAATGGATGGATGCCATGAAAAAAGAATACGAGTCCATTATAAATAATGATGTATGGGAAGTAGTTCTCAGACCAAAGAAAAAACATGTGGTATCTTCCAAGTGGATATAAAAAATAAAACATGTAGCAGACGAAAGTATTGAAAAACATAAGGCAATATTTATGGCTTGTAGATTTTCGCAAAAGGAAGGTAATGACTGTGAAGAAATATTTTCTCCTATAGCCAACTAAATTTTGTTAGAACCATCATAGCTCTTGCATCCAAAATGAAGTGGAATTTACACCATATGGATGCGAAGACAACCTTCTTAAATCGTTTTATTAAATAATAGGTGTATATAGAATAACCACAAGGGTTTGAAGTCTAATATAGAAAGACTCATGTCTGCAGGTTGAATAAAGATCTGTACGGGTTGAAGCAAGCTCCTAGAGATTGGTATGGCAGAATTGATAGTTTCCCGACGAGCTTGGGATATACCAAGAGTAAAGTTGATCCTAACCTTTACTTCAAGGTTATGAATGATGATCCATTTATATTGCTACTATATGTGGATGATTTGTTCTTGACAGGAGAAGAAAATCTCATCACAGATTGAAAGAAGAAGCTCGCTGCAGAGTTTGAGATGAAATACCCAGGCCCAATGTGTTATTTCTTAGGTCTTGAAGTTTTCCAGAGCCCAGAGAAGATCTTCCTTAACCAAGGGAAGTATGCAGTTGAAATACTGAAGAGATTTGACAGGTTGGAATGTAAATCCATGAACACACCTATGGAAGTGAATTTGAAGCTCCTGGTTGATACTTCGTCAGAGTTGGTCGATGATACTCTATATAGACATATTATTGGATAGTTGATGTATCTAATGAATACCAGGATAGATATATGCTTTGTTGTGAACAACTTGAGTCAGTATCTAGTGGAGCCCAGATGTGTTCACCTTGTAGTTGTAAATCATGTGATGAGATCCCTTAAGGGTACATTGGATTATGGTCTCTGTTATACCAGAGATGATGACTTTATAATGTATGGTTATATTGATTCATATTGGGCTGGAAGTACCTCCGACAGGAGGAGCACTTCAAGATGTTGTTTCAGTTTGGGTCAACCATGATTTCATGGCAAAGCAGGAAGCAATCTAGTATTGCTCTCAACATGACATAAGTGAATTAAATTGCAACATGTTCTTCTCGTTATGATGCCATATGGCTTCAGAAGTTTTTGATAGGTCTATTCGATCTAGAGATGGAAGCCACCATGATTCTATGTGATAACTAGAGTTGTATAAAGATGATGGAGAACCTAGTGTTCCATGATAATTCAAAGCACATAGATATCTGGTATCACTACATTCATGATATGGTGCAGAGGTGATATGTAAAGCTCCAATATGTTGGCACAGATGAGGAGGTTGTAGATGTGTTGATCAAGCCTCGATCTCGTGTGAAGTTTGAGTACTTACAAGACAAGCTTGGTGTGTTTCGAAAGGACCTCCCTCGAAAAGGGGAGTGATGTTGATGATACTATGGTATCCTGACCAACAACGGTTAACTCCTTTAGGATTTATATCCTAGGGGATTGATCATCCCTGTGAATATCCCAAAGGTCCAGTAAGGATGGTATGTCAGAGTGCCTATGCATGTATATGTCAGTTGTGGTCAGTAGTGGCATCTCCGCTAGGATTTAATATCCTAGGGAATATTATGATTCCTGGGAAGATCCTGAAGGTCCAGTAAGAATAGTTTTTCAGAGTACCACGTGCTAGCTTGTTAGGATTCTATATCCTAGGGAATCTTATGATTCCTGGGCAGATCCTGAAGGTTTGGTAAGGACAGTCTGTTAGAGTACCACAAATTTTTTTGTTGATACACCTACCCCATTCTGTTGCCACATGTTGATGATGTTGTTGTTCCAGCTTTGTGTTCTTGGTGGTGTTGTTGTTCTAGCTTCATGTTATGGATGTTGTTTTTGTTCTATCTTCATGCTATTGATGTTGATGTTCCAGCTTCATGTTGATGATGTTAGTCCAACTCCATTTTGTAAATGATGATGATATTGATGATGAGAAAAACTTCTGATGATTTATAGATGTGCTAATAAGTGTTCCAGATGCTGATGATGATGCTTTCATCTCCTTCTATTGATGATGTCGTATTGGGTCATGTCAATAGAATACCCTTCTCATTAAGGGGGAGTGTTGAAATATTGTAACTTTGAAGAATATTCTAATGATATTTGATTTATTATCTTATAGATCAAATCCCCTTTTGTGGATTGACCATGTCGGGTCTTGTATAAGATCAAATACCATTTTGTGGATTGGTCAAACCATATTTATATGGTGGTATTTGTAAATTCATACCCTAGTGTTTATAAAGTTCTTTTAACCACTTCTAGAAGAAGTGGACCCTACCAATTGAAGAGACATAACCCTAATGTCTCCCCAACTATTATTTGTATGTGAGGATGGTGCCTCACTTACACACACTCACACTCACTCATCTAGTGTGCATATCTTGAAGGTAGTTGCAGTTGCAAGAGGAAGGAGAAGAGAGGAACATGCTCAACCTTATTTTATTCTTGGTGTTTTGGTCTTAGTCTTGGGGTTGTAATGGCAATATATTATTGAGGAATTTTTGCTAGGTTTTCTCCCCCATGAGGGTTTTACAGGATAAAATGTTGTGTACCTTGTGATTGTGTTTATTTCAGTGATCCTCTTTATGATGTTGTTTTGGAAATGAATTTAATTTGGAAATAACCTAATAACAACAATAAAAACTTAACATTATCCCCCTAGCTCATTTCATCTCAGTCTGTTTGCACACACCGATGTAATTTTATTAATAATTGTGATTACATTTACATGGATAGGCACACTGGACTATTTTCATCCTGGCTCACCAACCTCATAATCAGATAGGATATCTCACCTAAATACATATACAACCATATATACATATATATAAATCAGCTCGGTGCACACTCCCACGTCATTCTCAC
Source organism: Picea glauca (assembly GCA_000966675.3). NCBI lineage: Eukaryota > Viridiplantae > Streptophyta > Pinopsida > Pinales > Pinaceae > Picea > Picea glauca. The sequence continues at coordinate 383,706 of JZKD02S1353694.1, read as the reverse complement.
ACACTTACCCAAGTGCATGCAAAATTGTGAATTGTGTGCACCCTTTCCTTGATGTGAAACCATGCGGACTTATGCAGGTGCATGCAATAATATGAAATGTGTGCACGCTGTCTTTGATATCAATTCTTTGTGCACTGATCCAGGTGCATGCAACACCAAAAATAGGTGCCAATGACTCACCAACCTATACGCACATTTACATTTACAATTGGTACCTACGAATCACCAGCCTATATGTACAATTACAAAGGTTCTAGATTAGGGACATTACATGTAAGATTGTGGAGTTTTTCCCAGATATGTTCTTCATTAGAGATTTAAAGAAAGGTTGATTTATTGTTACCAGAGGGTTTCTCGATCTGAAGGATATTTGTACAAGTTTTGTGACACAAATCGACCCAAATATAAATAGACTTCTCTTGTTTCTCACATCAAGGAATGAATTTGAACTTGGAATGAATGAATCAGACACCTAAATTTGTTACGTCTGTAGTCGATGGAAAATTTGAATATGATTGCTAGTATACCTAAATATTTTCTCCTGATGGAGTCTATAAAGGATGTGTTCTTGGAAAGCATCGTCAAGAACCCTTTGACTCTAGAAAATCATGTCGAGCACAAAACATCCTAGAGCTGGTTCATAGTGATCTTTGTTGCATCAATCTACTTTCCTTAGTAGGTGAAAGGTATATTTTGACCTTTACTGATGATCTCTATCATTTCACTTGGGTTTATTTCCTGAAAAACAAGAATCTCATCTTTGAAAAGTTCAAAGACTTCATGGCCTTTTCTAAAAAGTGATGTGGCCGACCCATCAAATGTTTGAGATCAGAAAATGGTGGTGTTTATGTGAATTTACCATTTTAAGTATACTTGGTTCGATATAGTATTTATTGGCAACGGTTAGTCCCTCATATTCTAAGTATAATGACATTACAAAATGAAAGAATCGAACATTAGTCAAAATGGCTAGATGGATTTTGCATGCCAAAAGGTTTTCCTCCTCGCTTCTGGGATAAAGGTGTTTATTGTGAAAACTATCTACTCAATCACATATTGACTCAAGTTGTTCCTTTGGTGATTTCAACCGAATGATGGTGTGGAAGGAATCCCTTGTTTGACCACCTCCACGTGTTTGGATGTGTTTCATGGGCTCGTATTTTTGATGATTCCATAAATAAATTGGATGCAAAGAGTCATGATTGCATCATGATGAGATACTCTTAAGAGTTTAAATCCCATCGATTGTTTGACCCTATCAAATAGTAGATAATTATTAGAAGAAATGTATGGTTTGATCAAAATTATTCTGGCATCAAGTTGTTGAATTCCTCCTATGGGTTGTTACAATATGATCACTTTGATGTCATTTTTTACTCTGGTTCCCTTGTTTCATTTTCCAGTCCTTTGACTGGATAGTCAAACTCTAATCCCATTTCACTTGATCCATTGACCTCCAAGTCAATTGGTTAGTCGATATTTAGAAAGAATCTCAACAACGTGAAGTTACTATGCCAAAAGAAGACAAGAATCAGAATGAAAAGAGGAATACCGAGATGAAGCTCATTGGAAAGAAGGATCGAAAGATCGACAAGAAGAGAGAAAAGATCAAAAAGTTACAGAAGGTTCCAGAGGGAACTTTGCAAAGGAAAAAATTACAAAACTGGAACTTCGTCGGGATATCAGAAAAATGTCACATGGAACTTCTCCATGGTGAAGAAATATAGCCATTGGAAACAGTATAACTGTTAGACCGATACACCGAACAGGTAGAAAGGAATTTATGGTCAGAAATATCACCACTAGACCATTGGGACCACGCCGTAATGGACATAACTGAATTAATGAAGGTCTCTTGTCTGTTGGAAAGATCCATTACGTTGTTTTCTACTATTGCACCAAGAACACTTTTGTGAATTGTATCAGAGAGAACTCATTGCTACCGCACTATGATTAGTAAGATCGACACCAATTCTATTGTTTTGCACACTCATTCATCCATCCGATCTAAGTTTGTATGTCAGACAAGCTCAACACCGTGGAGAAAATTGTCGAAGAAGTTCTCATTGAACTCATGAATGAAAGTGTAATTTCTGAAAGAGTAATATCTGTGGGTGTACAAGCGTCGTCGAAAAGAGGAGTACAAGCCTCTTCGTCGACTGCTCACGGATCTGGGCCATCTTGACCAACAACAGAGAAGAGAACCAACCACAGAGATGACTTAGAAAATGTGAATCTAATCTCAACCATATTTCTCGATTACATCCCGCCTCTAGTCGGCGCAGTGAGTCAAGATAGTGTGCCAAGATATTTTGAGTACACCATGGTCACTGCGTACCTCCCAAAGGGGATACACGTAGTAAGAGCACAACAGGACAAGATTGTATCGTTTAAGTTTAGTGACTTCAACCTTGGAGATCGCAAGAACCATAACATGCTCACCCCGTATAAATACTTGACCAAGACGAAGGGGAAGAATTCAAAGATAATCCCCTAGTTGTGGACTATGAACCTAGTGAAGTCCACCTTGCTGAATGTAATGAAAATCCCACACTTCGAAAGGCACCAGGAAGTTAACGCTTGTGTCAAGCTACTACTTTCATGTTACCATGGCGGCTACTTATGGCTCGACCGTTGTATCACAGTCAATTCAACGTTGATCCATAGGATCATAGGATTGAGTATGTAAGGACCTGATTCGTAGAACTTCTATCCAGGGAAATCCACAGATCGCACACTAGAAAAGACGATCAATGATACATACAACGATGTTGAGAAGGGGATGCGAGGCTACAAGGTAGCCTCCATCTAGAATGGCGTAGTGTGCCTAGAATGTTAGTTAATTGCAGGGAAGCTAGTACAAAAGAATCGACCCACGCAGGTCACAGGCTTCGTCATTGGCCTTGCAGGGAAGTGCATGAAAGGTTTACAGATGAATTAGGCAAAGCACCTAGATAATCAGCTTGAACTGGATTGTAGCGAAGCACATGATCAGGGCTATGAATTCAATTTTAGCTGGCTCCTGATCCTCATCGCGTTTATTGCTAGGGAAATGCTGGAAGGTGCGACCTTCCTAGACATCGAGCCATTCAAGCTGCTTGCTGCGAAGTTAACCACACTCTGGTACTTGAGCGATATGAGAAAACAGTGGAAGTCGAATGTTGTTTTTCACACATATTACCTCAAGTTGAAGAGATCCATCGACACTGAACCTCGCATGACTCCAAACACCCTATAGAGGTTTCGACCCCTAATGAAGTTCCGCACAGATAGACACTTCTTCTACATTACAACATGAGAAGACAAGCACAAGGAAGAGATTCAGTCATACTACAAGTTCACGGAAGAGGACCTTGAGGAGATCACTAAGGACTAGTTGGAAAACCTCCTTATTCCCGCAGACCCTGTAGATATGTCTGACCCTAAAAACCCAGAGACCAAGCACAAAGAACATGATACACTTGGACCCAACAGAACAAATAAGACTGAAGAGGTCCGAGACTTAAGTAGTGTCTCAAGAAAGACTGCTTCAGTATCACCTGACCGAGGGGTGATGACGAAGTAGAAGAGATAAATGGAAAAGGAGTTGAATTGGAACAAGGAAAAGTAACACCACCCAGAGATGAGACCGATCCCTTGAAGAAGAGGAAGGTTTCTCCCTTGAAACCTTCTTCCCAAAAGAAATCCAGAGCCACCATGAACAAGATGCAGTTTGTACTTAGTACCGATGATTTCAACTTCATCATAGCATCCCTAAACGATGCCTCACAGGAAATCATGGAGAAACAAGAAGCCAAGCAGGAGGAAATGTACAAAAGAATTGAGGTCAAACTTTGAGGGGTACAACAGGCCCTTCAGTCCAGTCACGCAGTGTCCACTCAGCCCCTGCCATCGGGAGAACTAGAGTTGGGAGATGAGCCAGCCCATCTCTGCTAACTAGTTAATGCGATCAAAGCTCGCCTTCATCGCACACAAGAAGAAACAGAACAAGCCACCTAAGCCTTGAAGAAAGTGCAAGGATTACTCATAGAACAACGTCAAATTGTAGAGAAGGAGAAGGTTTCTCTCCAGATGAAGTTTGAAAAAGAGAAAACATAGATGCAACAAGAAAAAGAACAGTTGCTTGCAGAGCAAATCGAAGTGAAAGAAGTAGTCAATAGAGCACTTTGCTCTGTGACAAGCTTAGAGACACAAGTAGAAGGCCAAGTCACGCATCAAGTAGAGAAACTCACAGAATCTATCCAATAGCTACAACAATGAATAGCAGACTTAGAGCTCTGCAAAGTCCCTGATACCCCGTAGGATGTGAGGGATCAAAGAGATGCAACTGCGCAAAGAAAAGTTGAGAGAATAAAGGCCCTTGCCATGGAATGCAAGAAATTGAGTGATCACAGTGCCCAAATGTATGAGCGACTCACTGAGAATCCAGAAATGAAGACATTAGAGTCACAACTCGAAGAGGTGAAGTATCAAGTAGAAATAATACAGGTGCAGTTGAAGCCCCTGTCAGTTGCTGAAAGGATGAAGCGATCCCAAGAGCAGTGCACTGCACAATAACAAATCCACACCATTAAGAGAAAATTCATGGAAGTGACTCAGAGGCTCTAACCTATAAAGTATAAGGCTTGCCAACTATTCACAGAGATCGAAGGCCAAGGAGAAGAACTGGAGCAAGTCGTCACTGCAGTTGAACAACGCCTAGAGGGGTTTGTTAACGAAGCTGTTATCCAAGAGTTCGCTGAATAGGAGGTTGTGGAACAACAACAAGTTGAAGCAGCTCGAGAAATGCTCAAGGATTTTTGAAACTGAGCTACCCAAATTAGAGTGAATCGGGATGAGTCTCAGGTGAGTGTTGGGGGCATGTTGGCCCTTGACCAAATTTTGAGGATCCTTGGTTAGGTTTGACCTATTTTTGGGACTTCGATAGGCTATCGAAGGCGGAGTGCAAGATGAACAAGATATCACGAGATATTGACTGCTTTTAGGGCCCTTTTTGGGGATTTGGGCTTATGTAATGGGTATGGGGATGTCGGCCCATGGGTTTATCCATGTTTAGGCCCAATTTGTAATGTATAAATAAGTATTTAGGCGATGTAAGTAAGGGGTCCTAAGTTAAGTGTTCTAAGTGTTGAAGTTCGATCTATGTGATTGAAAGTGCTAAGTGTTGAGTAGAGATTTCTTTTGTGCATACTGTATGAGGCTTGCAGAGCTTAGTGCAAGCGAGTGTAAGAGATTGAGAAGAAGCTTAGTGATGTAACCTAGATTGGGGAAGGAGGATCTAGCGAGGTGAGCAGATCTCCTGTCCTCTGCGAAGTAGGGTTTTTGTGGCTTTGTGCATGTAACTGATTGAAGAAGCTAATAAAGAAGACAAAGAGTTGGTGGACATAGCCCCAGGGTGGGGGTGAACCACGTACATGTTGTGTTTCTCTGCTTTGTGCGATGTATTGATGTGTTTATATGTTAACTTGCTTAGTGCTTCGATATAGATGAATGGTAGATAGATATGTTAATTCTATGTGCTTAATAGTATGGATGAATACTAGATCCGACCTATGTGGATGTGCTTAGTTCTTGAATATAGTAGATCTGGTTGAAGACTGCAATGTTCTGTAATTAGGGTTTAAATGCCCTGTAAACTAAGACTGGATATTAATGAACTATAACTGCTAAGTGCCCTGTTAAGGTGTTACAATCACATATTTGTGTCCCAGCTAAGGTTGCAGACACTGGAGTCCTGCAACCACACCTGCCTCTACCTAGGGTGAGACTTCATCTGCTTCACAGGTGTTGCCAAAAGGGCCAATATTTAGGGTTTTGTTGGTGCACTATTGTAGCATTGAACCCTGGGTCTACCCCTGTGCCAACAGACCTTGTCATAACTAGCAATAACATTGAATCTCATTCTTATATTGAGGAAACAACTTGTTGACTCTAACATGAAAGATCTTGGTATTTTGCATTATTTTTTGGGTCTTCAAGTATTACCATTTTTTGATGGTTTTTTCATTTCTCAATCTAAATATGTAATGAATATTTTGACATGTTTTAATATGACATATTTTAATATGACATATTTTAATCCCTATGCTAATCCTTTTCAATATGGATTTAAGTTGAGAAAAACTTGTCAAAATACCAAATCCGATGCTACCCTCTATCGAAAATTGGTTGGCAGTCTCATTTATTGATCCAGGTGGATATCGGTGGCCACCCACCTTTTCCGACTGGCTCAAAACAGTTTTCTGGCAATTTTGGCAATTTACTATTTTTAGCAGGTTTTAACTTCTGGGGCCATTCTTAGGACCTAAATGAGGGTTTTTCTATATATATGTTCTCAATGATATTTGAATGCATAATTGAGCCCCTAAAATGAATCTCCTCGACAATACCTTTCCAACGAGCTATCATACGCCTAAAACAAAGATCATATGCAAAAGTTACGACCCCGGGAAGTTGATGTACTAACTTACCCAAATGGGGCCCACATGACTTTTGACGCTTCATCTCCCACGGTTAGATTTTTGGATGTCTAGGGTTTTTGGAATTCCTGTTTATTGTAAAAAGTCCTTTAGAGACTCATTGTAATCATCTTCTTGTGAATGTGAGTAGCTGTCACATCTCTTCTCAGAGATAAGCTACCACCATTCTAGCGAGTCTTTCACTCTGTATTTTTATAGTCTCTGTACATTTCTTTCATTAATAGAAATCATGTATTACTGTATATCTATGTTTATGGTTGCATCTCTGATACATTTATGTTATATCATTGAATATCTATGATATCTCTGTGCATTTCTTTATTATATCTCCGATCTCATTTCATGTCGAAAATAATCCGGATCAGTGGTATCAGGGCAGGCTGCTCTTAATCATTTTTTCAGTGCATGTCCTTGATGAGGTCCGAGTATATCAAGTTGGGTATCGAGCTTGTATCTCTTGAATAAAATCACTCTCGCACACCCAATAAACCCTCAATGGCAGAAGAAAATAAAAACAACGGAGCAGATGATCCTATCAATCTGTTGCTTGAGAAAGCTCTCACGTGATAGAGGGATGAAATGATGGAGAATTTTACCCACATCCTTAAATGCCTGCCGATAGCATAAGGCACATCTTAATCAATTGGCCACTTTGGAGGTACCTCTCCTTTCAAAGTATAAGTTAATTTTGATATTCCTGTATTTGAAGGACAGATAGATGCAGAAGCCCTAGAAAAATGGTCAACTTTGCTAGAAGGTTATTTCTCCATTCACAATTTTTCTGACAAAGAAAATATCACCTTCGGAGTCCTTAAAGATATCCCTCATGTCAAACATTGGTGGAAAACTTACTGGGAGCAAAGTTCCACAGAGGATTCTGGAATATATGGGGTCGATCCCACTTGAGATTGTTTTGTGGATGCGGTCAATGAGCAATATTACCCTGTTGGAAACTATGAGGACCAATACATGAGATGGACCAAACTGAGCCAAGAGAGGGGCCAAGTAGTTCTAGAGTTCACCAATACCTTCCATACCTTGTGAACCAAGCTAAGTATCAAATACTCCAAGCAACATTTGTTTCTAAAATACTATGGGGCTCTACACAGATACATCCAGACTGAAATCCATTTTCTGGACATCTCATCACTCGGTGTTGTTTATCGATATGCTGTTAAAATTGAGTAGAAATTTAAGCACCAGAACAAATGGGAATTTGTGTCTACAAATATGCAACAACCAAAGTATGACAAAGATGGCCCTAACAAACAGTCTCCCGAAAACCATTCCAAGACATAGGAAAAGAAGGGTCACGAGAAGACAAAGAAGGACATTGAAAAATGGTGTGATTTCCACAAAATCCCCTGGCACAAAACCGATGAATGTCCCTCAAAATAGTTATTTGTGGCCGAGATCAAAGACAAAGAGCTGAACCCTAATTCAGAATCTGATTCTGAAAATAATGGTAAAGGACATATCATTGATGCAGACCCCACTGCTATTGTCGCGACCGCAACATTTCAACCAGAAGAACCAACAGATCTTCATTTCGTGTTGAAAATAACCTGGATCAGTGGTATCAGAGCAGGCTTCTCTTAATCGTTTTTTCAGTGCATGTCCCCGATGAGGTCCCAGTATAGCAAGTTGGGTCTCAAGCTTGTCTGTCTTGAAGACAATCGATCTCGCACACCCAAGAAACCCTCAATGGCCGAAGAAAAGAAAAACGTTGGAGCAGACAATCCTATCAATTTTTTGCTTGAGCAAGCTCTCACGCGACAGAGGGACAAAATGATGGAGAATTTTTGCCACATCCTTAAATGCTTGCTGATATCCTCAGGTGCATCTTCATCAAGCGACCACTTTGGAGACACCTCACCTTTCAAGGTACAAGTTAATTTTGATATTCCTGTATTTGAAGGACATATAGATGCAGAAGCCCTAGAAAAATGGTTAACTCTACTAAAAGATTATTTCTTTGTTCACAATTTTTTCGACAAAGAAAAGATCACCTTCGCACTCCTTAAAGATCTCCCTCATGTCAAACATTGGTGGGAAACTTACTGGGAGAAAAGTTCCACAAAGGAGTCTGGAATATATGGGGCCAATCCCACTTGGGATTTTTTTGTGGATGCGGTAAATGAACAATATTACCCTATTGGAAACTATGAGGACCAGTACATGAGATGGACCACACTGCGGCAAGAGAGGGGCCAAGCAGTTCCAGAGTTCACCAATACCTTCCATACCTTGGGCACCAAGCTGGGTATCAAAGACTTTGAGCGACATTTGGTTCTAAAATACTGTGGGGTTCTACACCGATAAATCCAGACTGAAATGGATTTTCTGGACATCTCATCACTTGGTGCTGCTTATCAATATGTTGTTAAAATTGAGCAGAAATTTAAGCACCAAAACAAATGGGAATTCGGGTCTACAAATCCGTAACAACCAAAGTATGACAAAAACAACCCTAACAGATAGTCTTCCGAAAACCAGTCCAAGACACAGGAAAAGAAGGGTCACGGGAAGACAAAGAAGGACACTCAAAAATGGTGTGATTTCCACAAAATCCCCTGGCACAACACCAATGAATGTCACTCAAAATAGTCATTGGTGGCCGAGATCAAAGACAAAGAGCCGAATCCTGATTCAGAATCTGATTTTAAAAATACTGGTAAAGGACAGATCATTGACGCATACCCCACTACTATTATCGCAACCACAACAATTCAACTAGAAGAACCAATAGATCCTGAAGAGGGGGAGCACCTTTTTCATTCACAGATGTGGGTGTAGGGGACCCCACTACATTTTTTTGTTGATAGAGAAAGCTAGAAAAACCTCATCTTAGCAGAGGTCATCAAACAGTTTGGATTGTCGACAACACCACACCCGCAGCCATACAACATCCAGTAGATTCGGTAAGGATGTGACCTTCTTGTTAGCCAACAGTGTCGATTGTCATATGACATCCAACCCTTCAAGGATGAGGTATTATGTGATGTTTCCCCACTGGATGTCTGTGATGTTCTCTTGGGCCAACCATATATGTGGAGATGCCATGTTGTTTATGAGTCTCGACCTCGTAGTGTCATTGTTACTTTGGGGGGTCCTCTCTACAGAATACCAGAGGTAGTTCCAACTATTGTTCCACATAAAAAGTGTCACAAGGTAGTATCTCATACTGCAAAATTCAACTTCTTCACAATTTGTTCAAAAGGGGAACAGAAGGACAGTGCAACCACAAAAGCCTTGCCCCCTGCACCTTCTATCCAACAGAAGCAGGTCAACAAGGTTGCAGCAAAGCACAAATATTCCTTCTGCACACCTTCTTCTCATGTAGCTTGACTTGTTGAACAACCTCATCTTGAACAGGTTCATGACAGACTTCCACAAACTAAGCAGTGCGACGTCTCCAACAATACAAGCAACTCACCAAGACGCAGATCCAACAAACGCTTTTGAGTCTCTCCGAAGAACTCAACGCAGTGGAGACTATTTATTACTAAGGAGGGAGGATTGATATAGGTGGATATTGGTGGCCACCCAGTTTTTTCGACTGGCTCAAAACAGTTTTCTAGCAATTTTGGCAATTTACTATTTTTAGCAGGTTTTAACTTCCGAGGCCATTTTCAGGGCCTAAATGAGGGATTTTCTAGATCAAGGTTCTCAACGATAACCAAACTCATAATTTACCCCCCAAAATGAATCTCCTCGACGATACCTTTCCAACGAGCTACCATACACCTAAAACAGAGATCGTATGCAAAAGTTACCACCCCGAGAAGTTGATGTACTAACTTACCCAAACAGGGCCCACATGACTTTTGACACTTCATCTCCTAGGGTTAGGTTTTTGGATGTCTAGGGTTTTTGACATTCCTAGGGTTAGGTTTTTGGATGTCTAGGGTTTTTGACATTCCTGTTTATTGTAAAAAGGCCTTCAGAGCCTCATTGTAATCATCTTCTTGTGAATGCGAGTAGCCATCACATATCTTCTCAGAGATAAGCTGCCACCATTCTAGCGAGTCTTTCACTCTGTATTTTTACAGTCTCTGTACATTTATTTCATTAATAGAAATCATGTATTACTATATATTTGTGTTTATGGTTGCATATCTGATACATTTATGTTATATCATTGAATATCTGGGATATCTCTGTGCATTTATTTATTATATCTCCGATCTCATTTCGTGCGAAAAATAATCCGGATCAGTGGTATCAGAATAGGCTGCTCTTAATCGTTTTTTCAGTGCATGTCCCAGACAAGGTCCGAGTATAGAAAGTTGGGTCTCAAGCTTGTCTCTCTTGAAGACAATCACTCTCACACACCCAAGAAACCCTCAATGGTGGAAGAAAAGAAAAACGATGGAGAAGACGATCCTATCAATCTATTGCTTGAGCAAGCTCTCATGCGACAGAGGGACGAAATGATGGAGAATTTTGCCCACATCCTTAAGCGCTTGCCAATAGCATCAGGTGCATCTTCATCAATCAACCACTTTGGAGGCACCTCACTTTTCAAGGTACAAGTTAATTTTGATATTCTTGTATTTGAAGGACAGATAGATGAAGAAGCCCTATAAAAATGGTTAACTCTGCTAGAAGGTTATTTCTCTGTTCACAATTTTTTTGACAAAGAAAAGATCACATTTGCACTGCTTAAAGATATCCCTCATGTCAAACATTGGTGGGAAACTTACTGGGAGAAAAGTTCCACAGAGGATTCTGGAATATATGGGGCCGATCCCACTTTGGATTTTTTTGTGGATGCGGTAAATGAACAATATTACACTGTTGGCAACTATGAGGACTAGTACATGAGATGGACCACACTGTGGCAAGAAAGGGGTGAAGTAGTTTGGGAGTTGACCAATACCTTCCATACCTTGCGCACCAAGTTGGGTATCAAAGACTCCGAGCGACATTTGGTTCTAAAATACCATGGGTCTCTACACAGATACATCTAGACTAAAATGGATTTTTTGGGCATCTCATCACTCGGTGCTGCTTATCGATATGCTGTTAAAATTGAACATAAATTTAAGCACTAGAAAAAATGGGAAATCAGGTCTGCAAATCCGCAACAACCAAAGTATGACAAAGACATCCCTAACAAACAGTCTCCCGAAAACTAGTTCAAGACACAGGAAAAGAAGGGTCACGGGAAGACAAAGAAGGACACCGAAAAATGGTGTGATTTCCACAAAATACCTTGGCACAACACCGATGAATGTCGCTCAAAATAGTCATTGGTGACCGAGATCAAAGACAAAGAGCCGAACCTTGATTCAGAATCCGATTCTAAAAATACTGGTAAAGGACAGATCATTGACGTAGACCCCACTGCTATTTTCACGACCACAACAATTCAACCAGAAGAACCAACAGATCCTGAAGAGAGGGAGAACCTATTTCATTCACAGATGTGGGTGAAGGGGACCCCACTGCATTTTATTGTTGATAACAGAAGCCAAAAAAACATCATGTCAACAGAGGTTGTCAAATAGTTGGGATTGTCAACAACACCACACCCACAACCATACAACATTGGGTGGCTTCAACAAGGACAATATCTCTGTGTCAGCCAATAGTGTCGATTGTCATATGACATCCAACCCTTCAAGTATGAGGTATTATGTGATGTTTCCCCACTGGATGTTTGTGATGTTCTCTTGGGCCAACCATATATGTGGAGACACCATGTTGTTTATGAGTCTTGACCCCGTAGTGTCATTGTTACTTTGGGGGGTCATCTCTACATAATACCAAAGGTAGTTCCAACTATTGTTCCACCTAAAAAGTGTCACAAGGTAGTATCTCATACTGCAAAATTCAGCTTCTTCACAATCTGTTCAAAAGAGGAAAAGAAGGACATTGCAACCATTGCAGCCTCGCCCCCCACACCTTCTATCCAAAAGAAGCGGGTCGACAAGGTTGCAACAAATAAAAAATATTCCTTCTGCACACCTTCCTCTCATGTAGCTCGAATTTTTGAACAACCTCAACTTCAACAGGTTCAGGACAAACTTCCACAAACTAAGCAGAGCGACGTCTCCAGCAATACAAGCAACTCACCAAGACGCAGATCCAATAAATGATTTTCCCTCTCCCCCGAGAACTCAACGCAATGGAGAACATTTCTTCCTAAGGAGGGAGGATTGATCTAGGTGGATATCGGTGGCCACCCACCTTTTTCAACGGGCTCAAAACAATTTTCTGGCAATTTTGACAGTTTACTATTTTTAGCAGGTTTTAACTTCCGGGGCCATTTTGAGGGCCTAAATGAAAGTTTTTCTATATCTAGGTTCTCAATGATAGACAAAAGCATAATTGAACCCTAAAAATTAATTTCCTTGATGATACCTTTCCAACGAGATATCATATGCCTAAAACGGATATCGTATGCAAAAGTTACGACCCCGGGAAGTTGATGTACTAACTTACCCAAACGGGGCCCACATGACTTTTGACGCTTCATCTCCTAGGGTTAGCTTTTTGGATGTCTAGGTTTTTTGGCATTCCCGTTTATTGTAAAAATGCCTTTAGATCCTCTTTGTAATCATCTTCTTGTGAATGTGAGTAGTTGTCACATCTTTTCTCAGAGATAAGCTGGCACCATTCTAACAAGTCTTTCACTCTGTATTTTTACAGTCTCTGTACATTTCTTTCATTAATATAAATCGTGTATTACTGTATATCTGTGTTTATGGTTGCATCTCTGATACATTGCTGTTATATCATTGGATATATGTGATATCTCTGTGCATTTCTTTATTATATCTCCAATCTCATTTCGTGTCGAAAATACTCCGGATCAGTGGTATCAGAGCAAGCTACTCTTAATCGTTTTTTCAGTGCATGTCCCCGATGAGGTCCGAGTATAGCAATTTGGGTCTCGAGCTTGTCTCTATTGAATACAATAGTTCTCGCACACCCAAGAAACCCTCAATGGTGGAAGAAAAGGAAAACGATGGAGCAGATGATCCTATCAATCTGTTGCTTGAGAAAGCTCTCACATGACAGAGGGATGAAATGATGGAGAATTTTTCCCACATCCTTAAACACCCACCGATAGCATTAGGCACATGTTCATCAAGCGACCACTTTGGAGGCACCTCACCTTTCAAGGTACAATTTAATTTTGATATTCCTTTATTTGAAGGACAAATAGATGCAGAAACCCTAGAAAAATGGTTAACTCTGCTAGAAGGTTATTTCTTTGTTCAAAATTTTTTCGATAAAGAAAAGATCACCTTCACACTCCTTAAAGATATTCCTCATGTCAAACATTGGTGGGAAACTTACTAGGAGCAAAGTTCCACAGAGGAGTCCGGAATATATGGGGCCGATCCCACTGGGGATTTTTTTGTGGATGCGGTAAATGAACAATATTACCCTGTTGGCAACTATGAGGACCAGTACATGAGATGGACCATACTGCGACAAGAGAGGGGCCAAGAAGTTCCAAAATTCAACAATACCTTCCATACCTTGCACACCAAGATGGGTATCAAATACTCCGAGCAACATTTCATTCTAAAATATAGTGGGGCTCTACACAGATACATCCAGACTGAAATGGAAATTTTGGACATCTCATCACTTGGTGCTGCTTATCGATATGCTGCTAAAATTGAGTAGAAATTTAAGCACCAGAACAAACAAGAATTCGGTTCTGCAAATCCGCAACAACCAAAGTATGACAAAGAAGGCCCTAACAAACAGTCTCTCAAAAACCAGTCCAAGACACACGAAAAGAAGGGTCACGGGAAGACAAAGAAGGACATTGGAAAATCGTGTGATTTACACAAAATCCCCTAGCACAACACCGATGAATGTCACTCAAAATAGTCATTGGTGGTCGAGATTAAAGACAAAGAGCCGTACCCTGATTCATAATATATTTATGAAAATACTGGTAAAGGATAGATCATTGACACAGACCCCACTGCTATTTTCGCGACCGCAACAATTCAACCAGAAGAACCAACATATGTTGAAGAGGGGCAGTGTCTTTTTCATTCACAATTGTGGGTGAATGGGACCTCGCTGCATTTTATTGTTGATAGAGGAAGCCGAAAAAACCTCATCTCAGCAGAGGTCGTAAAACAGTTGGGATAGTCAACAACACCACACCCGCAAGCATACAACATTGGGTGGCTTGGACAAGGATGAGATCTTCGTGTCAGCCAACAATGTCGATTATCATTCGACATCCAACCCTTCAAGGATGAGGTATTATGTGATGTTTCCCCACTGGATGTCTGTGATGTTCTCTTGGGCCAACCATATATGTGGAGACGCCATGATGTTTATGAGTCTCGACCCCAAAGTGCCATTGTTACTTTGGGGGGTCATCTCTACAAAATACCAGAGTTAGTTCCAACTATTGTTCCTTCTAAAAAGGGTCGCAAGGTAGTATCTCATACTGCAAAATTCAGCTTCTTCACAATCTATTCAAAAGGGGAACAAAAGGACACTGCAACCACTACAACCTCGCCCCTTGCACCTTCTATCCAACAGAAGTAGGTTGACAAGGTTGCAACAAAGCACAAATATTCATTCTACACACCTTCCTCTCATGTAGCTCGACTTGTTGAACAACCTCAACTTCAATAGGTTCATGACAGACTTCGACAAACTAAGCAGTGTGACGTCTCCAGGAATACAAGCAGCTCACCAAGACGCAGTTCCAGCAAATGCTTTTTCCTCTCCCCCCGGAACTCAAGGCAATAGAGTCCTGATCCATATGGATATCGGTGGCCACCCACCTTTTCCAACTGGCTCAAAACAATTTTCTGACAATTTTGGCAATTTACTATTTTTAGCAGTTTTAACTTCCGGGGCTATTTTGAGGGCCTAAATGAAGGTTTTTTGGGATCAAGTTCCTCAATGATTTCCAAAGGCATGATTGATCTCCACAAATGAATCTCCTCGATGATACCTTTCCAACGGGCTATCAAACGCCTAAAACAGAGTTCGTATGCAAAAGTTACGACCCCGAGAAATTGATGTACTAACTTACCCAAATGGGGCCCACATGACTTTTGACACTTCATCTCCTAAGGTTAGGTTTTTGGATGTCTAGGGTTTTTGGAATTATTTTTTATTGTAAAAAGGCCTTCATAGCCTCATTGTAATCTTCTTCTTGTGAATGCGCGCAACTGTCACATCTCTTCTCAGAGATAAGCTGCCACCATTCTAGCAAGCTTGTTTCCACTGCATTTTACAGTTTCATCTTATTTCATTATTGAATAGAAAACTAGTTTTACTGTATCTCTATTATATTGTGTTAAGCACCTATTAATAATCTGTATTCATTTCATTCTACTCATAAAATCCGGATCAGTGGTATAAGAGTGGTCTGCTCCTTGTCGTCTTAATGCATGTCCCCAACGAGGTTGAAGTAGAAAGAGTTGGTTCTTGAGCTTGTTTCTCTTGATGACAGAAGCTCTTGCATGCCCAAGCGACCTCTCATGGCAGGAGAAAATAAATATGATGGGACAAGAGATCCTTTCAAACTGTTGATTGAGGAAGCCCTCACGCAACAGAGGAATGAGATGATGGATAGTTTCGTGCAAATCCTTTGGCGGATACCAACAGATGACGCATCTTCTTCGAATGGAGGCGCCACCTCCTTCAAGGTACAAATAAACTTTGATGTTCCTATATTTGAAGTTTAGATAGACGCATATGTTGTAGACAAGTGGTTGAATCTACTAGAAGGGTATTTTTCTGTCCATAACTTTTTGAATAGAGAAAAGATTACTTTTGCGCTCCTCAAAGCCGTTCTGCATGTCAAAGATTGGTGGGAAACTTTCTGTGAGAAAAAGGAAACATAGGAAACCTCATTATTTTTAGTCACGACCACCTGGGAATCCTTTAGGGATGCTATTAAGGAACAATACTACCCTGTCGAAAGTTATGATGACCTATATACCAAATGGACCACGCTGCAGCAAGAAAGAGACCAAGTAGTGCCTGATTTCACAAATATCTTCCATACCTTACGCACCAAGATGGGTATCAAAGATTCAAAGCGACATCTGGTGCTCAAGTATTGCAGTGCTCTGCATAGATACATCCAAACTGAAATGGAATTTCTGGACATCTCATCCTTGGGCGCGGCCTACTGATATGCTGTCAAAATCGAGCAAAATCTCAAACAAAAGACATGGCAATTTGGGCCTGGGAACCCCTCACAACAAAAGCTGGGAAAGGGTGGCCCCAATACACAGAACAAAGGATAGAGAAAATATGGACAGTATCAGGACAACCAGTCCAAGCCACAAGCAAAGAAGAACACCAGAAAGACAAAGAAAGATACTGGGAAGTGGTGCGACTTCCATAAGATCCCTTGGCATAACACTACTGACTGCCGCTCAAATTCATTGGTGGCCAAAGTGAAAGCCTCCAAATCAAATGCGGATTATGAATCTAAGCTAGAACAAGAAAGGGGAAGACAGATCATTGACACGAAACCCAGTGCCACTGTTGCTACCACCAAGCTCCAGCCTGGTGAACCAGACGAGCCAGAAGAAGGAGAGCACCTCTTCCATTCAAAGATGTGGGTAAAAGGCACCTCGCTGCACTTCATCATTTATAGCGGTAGCGAAAAGAACCTCATCTCTGTAGAGGCCATCAAGTAGCTCGCCCTGCCAACAACGCCACACCCACAACCGTACACCATTGGATGGCTCTGCCAAGGAAGCGATCTCCGTGTCAGCCAACAGTGTTGACTATCGTACAACATCAAGACCTTCAAAGACGAGGTATTATGTGATGTTTCTCCTCTCGAAGTTTGTGATGTTCTTTTGGGCCAACCTTATTTATGGAAACATTATGTTGTATATGAGTCTAGGCCTCATAGTTTTATTATTACTTTGAACAGGAAATTGTACAGGATACCCGAGGCAGTTCCACCTAGTGCTATTTCCTTGATCTCTGCTAAGTAATGCAGGAAGGTCATCTCTCAGATGGGGAAGTTTGTCTTCTTCATGATTCTCTCTCAAAATAAGAGAAAGATCACAACCACATCCAGGGTCTTTGCGGCTGACCTCTCCACACAACAAAAGTAAGTAGATAAGGTCGTGGAAGAATACTCGGATATCTTCTCCTCACCTACAGGGGTACCTCTGCACTGCTAGGTCAAGCACCCCATCGATCTGACCCCTAACGCACCTCTTCCCAATGGGCCAGTCTATCTCCGCTCTTTGTTAGAGAATGAGGAGATCAAGCAACAGATCCAAGAATTTCTCCATAAGGGGCACAACCATCCCATCTCATCACCTTGCAGGAGCCCAATCGTGCTGGCACAGAAGAAAGATGGAACCCGACGACTCTGTATTGATTACCAGGCTCTGAATAAAACCACAGTCAGAAACCGGTACCTGATTCCCCGAATTGACGACCTCTTTGATCAAATCACGGGGGCCAAATACTTCAGTAAGATTTATCTGAAGTCTGGCTACCACCAGGTCCCGATAAAACAAATAGATGTATGGAAGACCGCCTTCAAGTCAAAGGAAGGCATTTTTGAATGGTTGGTCATGCCCTTTGGTTTGACAAATGCTC
>JZKD02S1353694.1:305043-365597 GCA_000966675.3 Picea glauca | reverse complement strand
GGATGATGGACAATATCTTGCGACCATTCACCAATACTTTTTTAGTGGTGTATCTGGATGAAATTCTAATTTACAGCAAGACTTGGGCTGAACACTTGCAGCATATTCAACAGGTTCTTCACACCCTGCAGCAGCACAAGCTATACGCCAACTTGAAAGAATGCTCCTTCAGCATGGACAAGGTCCATTTCCTGGGATACATCATTGATCAACATGGCGTACATGTGGATCCAGCCAAGATCCAAGTCATCCGTGACTGGCCAGCCCCAACAACACTCACTAAGATTTGGAGCTTCTTGTGCCTTGCCAATTTCTACCACAGGTTCATGTTGGGATTCTCCCATATTGCATGGGCCCTCATCCAAATAAACAGGGGTGGTGGTAAGGCAAAATTTATGTGGGGCCGGTCCCAACAACAAGCATTCAATGATTTGAAGTAGCTCTTGTGCTCATCCCTAGTACTTTCACTACCGAACCTGCAACATCCCTTTGAAATTGAGACAGATGCTTCAGACTATGCTGTGGGCGCTGTTCTCACTCAGCACAACCATCCCATGGCCTATCATAGTGAGACACTGTCAGATATTGTATGTAAGTACCCTACTTACGATAAGTAAATGTACTCCATTATACAAGCCTACCGCTAATGGAGACATTACATTCTTGGGAAGGAGATAGTCATCCACATTGATCATAAGCCACTGCAGTTCATGCAGACACAGGGAAAATTGCAGAATGACCACCATCAAAAGTGGTCCACATACTTGCAGCAATTCCACCTCAACATCAAGTATAAAACAGGAAGCACCAATCACGCTGCTGATTGCCTCAACAGACCTCCAGTCAGGCACTCACCACAGTACTAGACTCTTGCAGCCATGAGACATCTGGATGGCCCCAACTTTATGAGACAGACCCTAACTTCACCACCACCTACCAAATGTTGGGTGAAAACATAGTTGTCGATAATTTCCATCTTCAGGATGGGTTGTTGTGTCATCTGGTCCATATCTGTGTTCCATCAAGAAATCCAGCGAAGTTGATCTGGGAATCCCACTATAGTCAGGTGGCAAGACACTTCGTCGTCGAAAATATAGTGGCACTTCTACATAAACATTTCTACTAGCCGAAACTTTGACAGGAGGTCAGCAAGTATATCAGGTCCTACACTTCCTGTGCTATTGCCAAACCGACCACTAAGAAATAGGGCCTGTAAACCCCTCTTCCTACTCATGACAGGCCATGGGAATCCATCTCAATGGACTACATGTCGGGCCTCCCATCCACCAAGCGGGGAAATGACTATGTTTTTGTGGTTGTTGATCTCTTTTCTAAGATTGCGATTCTGGTTGCCTGCAAGAAGAGAATCACAACAGAGACCACTACCAAGCTCTTCTTTGAACGAGTCTGGGTACATTTTGGAATCCCACAAACCATTGTCTCAAATTGGGATAGTCGATTTCTTAGCACATTCTGGTCGAGCCTCTGGTCACTGCTGGACACCAAGCTCACCAAATCCATGGCCTTCCACCCTAGACAAATGGCCAAACCGAGGTTGTAAATCGAATGATTGTGCATATCCTTTGCATGTATAATTCAAAGAAACCTCACACATGGGATGAGAGCCTTCCCTATGTCCATCATATCTACAACTGAGCCTTGCATAGCTCAACCAACCATAGCCACTTTCAGGTGGGGTTGGGATTCCAACCATTGGGTCCCATAGATGTTGCACTTCCCCTGGAAGTCACCTCAACCAACTTATATCATGCTCCAAATGAAGCTGACAAAGCCACCCGGTTCATTGAGAAGATCCAACACATCCACCAATAGGTTCAATATATCCTACAGAAGTCCAATGACAAGTACAAACAATGCCATGATCAACATCGGGTGCCACATAAGTTTCAGGTGTGTGACAAAGTTTGGTTGCACTTGTAGAAAGAACGACTTATAGGACCCCATCAAAATATTCACCCACTCCATTATGGGCCATACACTATCACCAAGGCCATTGGAGACAATTCTTTTGAGCTCAACATTCCTCCCTTCCTTGGTCTGCACCCAGTGTTCAACATGGATCTCCTTCGCCCTTATTTCCCACCATTATTAGACACCTCAGAAGTAGCAGAACATAGGTAACCAACAGAGCTCAACCTTGACTGCATACAATAGGCATCCAATGATCATATTGTGGACACACAGATCAAGGGAACTCGATAACAAAGGATCCATATTTATCGAGTCGTCAAAGTAGGACAACTCCTGCACCAAGGCAAGTGGCTCACCCGGGGCCAAATTCAACAGAAATTTCCTCATCTGATGGGGGAACTCAATGAAATGGATACCATTGCTTCCTAAGGAGGGAGGATTGATCCATATGGATATCAGTGGCCACCCACCTTTTCCAACTGGCTCAAAATAGTTTTCTGATAATTTTGGCAATTTACTATTTTTAGCAGTTTTAACTTCTGGGGCCATTTTGAGGGCCTAAATGAAGGTTTTTAGGATTGAGTTCC
The DNA here is from genome assembly GCA_000966675.3 of Picea glauca. Lineage (NCBI taxonomy): Eukaryota > Viridiplantae > Streptophyta > Pinopsida > Pinales > Pinaceae > Picea > Picea glauca. The sequence continues at coordinate 363,078 of JZKD02S1353694.1, read as the reverse complement.
TTAGAAATAGCCAAAGGAATAATTGATTCCCCAAAATTAATATCCTCGACGATACCTTTCCAACGGCCTATCACACGCCTAAAACGGAGATCGTATGCAAAAGTTACGACCCCGGGAAGTTGATGTACTAACTTACCCAAATGAGACCCACATGACTTTTTGTGCTTCATCTCCTAGGGTTAGGTTTTTGGATGTCTAGGGTTTTTGGAATTCTTTTTTATTGTAAAAAGGCCTTCAGAGACTCATTGTAATCTTCTTCTTGCGAATGCATGCAACTGTCACAACTCTTCTCAGAGATAAGCCGCCACCATTCCAACAAACTTGTTTCCGTTGGATTTTACAATTTCATCTTATTTCATTATTGAATAGAAAACCAGGTTTACTGTATCTCTGTTATCTTGTGTTAATCACCTGTTAATAATCTATATTCATTTCATTCTGCTCATAAAATCTAGATCAATTCCATTGCTTCATAAGGAGGGAGGATTGATCCAGGTGGATATCGATGGCCACCCACCTTTTCCGACTGGCTCAAAACAGTTTTTTGGCAATTTTGGCAATTTACTATTTTTAGTAGGTTTTAACTTCTAGGGCCATTTTGAGGGCCTAAATGAGGGTTTTTTTTTTCTAGATAGAGGTTCTCAATGATATCCAAATGCATAATTGAGACCCCCAAAAGAATCTCCTCGATGATACCTTTCCAACGAGCTATCATACGCCTAAAACGAAGATCATATGCAAAAGTTATGACCCCGGGAACTTGATGTACTAACTTTCCCAAATGGGGCTCACATGAATTTTGATGCTTCATCTCCTAGGGTAAGGTTTTTGGATGTCTACGGTTTTTGGAATTCCAGTTTATTGTAAAAATTCCTTAATATCCTCACTGTAATCATCTTCTTGTGAATGCAAGTAGCCGTCACATCTCTTCTCAGAGATAAGATGCCACCATTCTAGTGAGTCTTTCACTCTGTATTTTTACAGTCTCTGTACATTTATTTCATTAATAGAAATCGTGTATTATTGTATATCTGTGTTTATGGTTGCATCTCTGATACATTTCTGTTATATCATTGAATATATGTGATATCTCTATGCATTTCTTTATTATATCTCTGATCTCATTTTGTGCCGAAAATAATCTGGATCAATGGTATCAAAGAAGGCTACTCTTAATCATTTTTTCAGTGCACGTCCCCGACGAGGTCCGAGTATAGAAAGTTGGGTCTTGAGCTTGTCTCTCTTGAAGACAATCGCTCTCGCACACCCAAGAAACCCTCAATGATGGAAGAAAAGAAAAACGACGGAGCAGACAATCCTATCAATCTGTTGCTTGATCAAGCTCTCACGCGACAGAGGGACAAAATGATGGAGAATTTTTCCCACATCCTTAAATGCCTGTCGATAGCATCAGACACATCTTCATCAAGCGGCCACTTTGTAGGCACTTCACCTTTCAAGGTACAATTTAATTTTGATATTCCTGTATTTGAAGGACAGATAGATGCAGAAGCCCTAGAAAAATGGTTAACTCTGCTAGAAGGTTATTTCTCTGTTCACAATTTTTTCGAGAAAGAAAAGATCACCTTCGCACTCCTTAAAGATCTCCCTCATGTCAAACATTGGTGGGAAATTTACTGGGAGAAAAGTTCCACAGAGGATTTTGGAATATATGGGGCCGATCCCACTTGATATTTTTTTGTCGATGCGGTAAATGAACAATATTTCCCTATTGTCAACTATGAGGACCAATACATGAGATGGACCAGACTATGGCAAGAGAGGGGCCAAGCAGTTCCGGAGTTCACCAATACCTTCCATACCTTGCGCACCAAGCTGGGTATCAAAGACTCCGAGTGAAATTTGGTTCTAAAATACTGTGGGGCTCTACACAGATACATCCAGACGAAAATGGATTTTTTGGACATCTCATCACTTGGAGCTGCTTATTGATATGCTGTTAAAATTGATTAGAAATTTAAGCCCTAGAAAAAATGGGAATTCAGGTTTGCAAATCCGCAACAACCAAAGTATGAAAAAGACGTCCCTAACAAACAGTCTCCCAAAAACCATTCCAAGACATAGGAAAAGAAGGGTCACGGGAAGACAAAGAAGGACATTGGAAAATGGTGTGATTTCCACAAAAACCCCTGGCACAACACCGATGAATGTCACTCACAATAGTCATTGCTGGCCAAGATTAAAGACAAAGAGCTGAAACCTGATTCAGAATCTGATTCTAAAAATACTGGTAAAGGACAGATCATTGAAGCAGACCCCACTGCTATTGTTGCCACCACAACAATTCAACCAGAAGAACCAACAAATCCTTAAGAGGAGGAGCACCTTTTTCATTCACATATGTGGGTGAAGGGTACCCCGCTGCATTTTATTGTTGATAGCGGAAGCTAGAAAAACCTCATCTCAGCAGAGGTCGTAAAATAGTTGGGATTGTTGACAACACCACACCTGAAACCATAAAACATCAAGTGGCTTCGACAAGGATGATATCTCCATGTCAGCCAACAGTGCTGATTGTCATACGACATCCAACCCTTCAAGGATGAGGTATTATGTGATGTTTCCCCACTGGATGTCTGTGATGTTTTCTTTGGCCAACCATATATGTGGAGACACCATGCTGTTTATGAGTCTTGACCCCATAGTGTCAGTGTTACATTGGGGGGTCATCTCTACAGAATACCAGAGGTAGTTCCAACTATTGTTCCACCTAAAAAGTGTCACAAGGTAGTATCTCATACTGTAAATTCATCTTCTTCACAATCTGTTCGAAAGGGGAACAGAAGGACACTGCAACCAGTACAGCCTCACCCCCTGCACCTTTTATCCAATAGAAGCAGGTCGACAAGGTTGTAACAAATCACAAATATTCCTTCTGCACACCTTCCTCTCATGTATCTCGACTTGTTGAACAACCTCAGCTTCAATAGGTTCATGACATACTTCCATGACGTCTCCAACAATACAAGCAACTCACCAAGACACAGATCTAGCAAACACTCTTCCCTCTCCCATGGGAAATCAACGCAATGGAGAACATTTATTCCTAAGGAGGGAGGATCAATTCAGGTGGATATCGGTGGCCACCCACCTTTTCTGACTGGCTCAAAACAATTTTCTGACAATTTTGGCAATTTATTATTTTTAGCAGGTTTTAACTTACAGGGCCATTTTGAGGGCCTAAATGAGGGATTTTCTAGATTGAGGTTCTCATTGATGGCCAAAGGTATCATTGGGGCCCCAAAATGAATCTCCTTGACGATACCTTTCCAACGAGATATCATACGCCTAAAACAAATTTCGTATGCAAAAGTTACGACACCGGGAAGTTGATGTACTAACTTACCCAAATGGGGCCCACATGACTTTTGACGCTTCATCTGCTAGGGTTAGGTTTTTGGATGTCTAGGGTTTTTGGAATTACTGTTTATTTTAAAAATGCCTTCAAAGCCTAATTGTAATCATCTTCTTGCGAATTCGAGTAGCCATCACATCTCTTCTCAGAGATAAGCCCACCATTCTAGCAAGTCTTTCACTCTGTATTTTTACAGTCTCTGTACATTTCTTTCATTAATAGAAATTGTGCGTTACCGTATATATGTGTTTATGGTTGCATCTTTGATACATTTCTGTTATATCATTGAATATATGTGATATCTCTATGCATTTCTTTATTATATCTCCGATCTCATTTCGTGCCAAAAATAATCCGGATCAGTGGTATCAGAGCAGGTTGCTCTTAATCATTTTTTCAGTGGATCTCCCCAACGAGGTCCGAGTATAGAAAGTTGGGTCTCAAGCTTGTCTCCCTTGAAGACAATCTCTCTCATACACCCAAGAAACCCTCAATTGTGGAAGAAAAGAAAAATGATGGAGCAAACGATCCTATCAATCTGTTGCTTGAGCAAGCTCTCATGTGACAGAGGGACGAAATGATGGAGAATTTTTCCCACATCCTTAAACGTCTGTCGATAGCATCATGAACATATTCATCAAGCAACAACTTTGGAGGCACCTCACCCTTCAAGGTACAATTTAATTTTTATATTCCTGTATTTGAAGGACAGATAGACGCAGAAGCCCTAGAAAAATGGTTAACTCTGCTAGAAGGTTATTTCTCTGTTCACAATTTTTCTGACAAAGAAAAGATCACCTTCACACTCCTTAAAGATATCCCTCATGTCAAACATTGGTGGGAAACTTACTGGGAGAAATGTTCCACAGAGGAGTCTGGAATATATGGGGTCAATCCCACTTGGGATTTTTTTGTGGATGCGGTCAATGAATAATATTACCCTATTGGCAACTATGAGGACCAGTACATGAGATGGAACACACTACAAAAAGAGAGGGGACAAGCAGTTCTAGAGTTCACCAATACCTTCTATACCTTGAGCACCAAGATGGGTATCAAAGACTCCGAGCGACATTTGGTTCTAAAATATCTTGGGGCTCTACACAGATACATCTAGACTGAAATGGATTTTTTGGACATCTCATCACTCGGTGCTGCTTATCGATATGCTGTTAAAATTGAGAAGAAACTTAAGCACCAGAACAAATGAGAATTTGGGTCCACAAATCTGCAACAACCAAAGTATGACAAAGATGGCCCTAACAAATAGTCTCCCGAAAACCAGTCCAAGAGACAGGAAAAGAAGGGGCACGAGAAGACAAAGGACAACAAAAAATGGTGTGATTTCCAAAAAATACCCTAGCACAACACCAATGAATGTCGCTCAAAACAATCATTAGTGGTCGAGATCAAAGACAAAGAGCTGAACCCTGATTCAGAATCTGATTCTGAAAATACTCGTAAAGGATAGATCATTGACGCAGACCCCACTACTATTGTCGTGACTGCAACAATTCAACTAGAAGAACCAACAGATCCTGAAGAGGCAGAGCGCCTTTTTCATTCACAGATGTGGCTGAAAGGGACCCTGCTGCATTTTACTGTTGATAGCGGAAGTAAGAAAAACCTCAACTCAGCAGAGGTCGTGAAACAATTGGGATTTTCGACAACACCACACCCACAACCATACAACATCAGGTGGCTTCGGCAAGGATGAGATCTCTATTTCAGCCAACAGTGTCGATTGTCATACATCATCCAACTCTTCAAGGATTAGGTATTATGTGATATTTCCCCACTAGATGTCTGTGATGTTCTCTTGGGCCAACCATATATGCAGAGATGCCATGCTGTTTATGAATCTCAACCCCGTAATGTCATTGTTACTTTGGGGGTTCATCTCTATAGAATACTAGAGGTAGTTCCAACTATTGTTCCACCTAAAAAGTGTTGCAATGTATTATCTCATACTGCAAAATTGAGCTTTTTCACAATCTGATCAAAAGGGGAACATAAGCAAACTGCAACCACTACGGCCTCGCCCCCTGCACCTTCTATCCAACAGAAGTAGGTCGACAAGGTTGAAGCAAAGCACAAATATTCTTTCTGCACACATTCCTATGATGTAGCTCGACCTTTTAAACAACCTCAACTTCAACAGGTTCATGAAAAACTTCCACAAACTAAGCAACGCAGCGTCTCCAGCAATACAAGCAACTCACCAAGACACAGATCCAAAAAACACTTTTCCCTCTCCCCTGGGAACTCAATGCAATGGAGAAAATTGCTTCCTAAGGAGGTATAATTGATCTAGGTGGATATCGGTGGCCAACCACCTTTTTCGACTGGCTCAAAATAGTTTTATGGCAATTTTGACAATTTACTATTTTTAGCAGGTTTTAACTTCTGGGGCCATTTTTGGGCCTAAATGAGGGTTTTTCTAGATCGAGGTTCTGAATGATATACGAAGGCATCATTGAGCCCCCAAAATTAATCTCCTCAATGATACCTTTCAAACGAGCTATCATACGCCTAAAATAGAGATCGTATGCAAAAGTTACGACCCTGGGAAGTTGATGTACTAACTTACCCAAACGGGGCCCACATGACATTTGATGCTTTATCTCCTAGGGTTAGGTTTTTTGATGTCTAGGGTTTTTGGCATTATTTTTATTGTAAAAATTCCCAGAGCCTCATTGTAATCATCTTCTTGCGAATGCGAGTATCCGTCACATCTCTTCTCAGAGATAAGCTGCCACCGTTCTAGGGAGTCTTTCACTCTGTATTTTTATAGTCTCTGTACATTTCTTTCATTAATAGAAATCATGTATTACTGTATATCTGTATTTATGGTTGCATCTATGATACATTTCTATTATATCATTGAATATATTTGATATCTCTGTGCATTTCTTTATTATATCTTTGATCTCATTTCGTGTCGAAAATAATCCGGATCAGTGGTATAAGAGCAGGCTACTCTTAATCGTTTTTTCAGTGCATGACCTCGACGAGGTCCGAGTATATCAAGTTGGGTCTTGAGCTTGTATCTCTTGAATACAGTCACTCTTGCACACCCAAGAAACCCTCAATGGCGGAAGAAAAGAAAAACGACGGAGCAGACGATCCTATCAATCTCTTGCTTGAGCAAGCTCTCACGCGACAGAGGGATGAAATGATGGAGAATTTTTCCCACATCCTTAAACGCCTGCCGATAGCATAAGGCACATCTTCATCAAGTGGCCACTTTGGAGGCACCTCTCCTTTCAAAGTACAAGTTAATTTTGATATTCCTGTATTTGAAGGATAGATAGATGCAGAAGCCCTAGAAAAATAGTCAACTTTGCTAGAAGGTTATTTCTCCGTTCACAATTTTTCCGACAAAGAAAATATCACCTTCGGAGTCCTTAAAGATATCCCTCATGTCAAACATTGGTGGAAAACTTACTGGGAGCAAAGTTCCACGGAGGAGTCTGGAATATATGGGGTCGATCCCACTTGAGATTGTTTTGTGGATGCGGTCAATGAGCAATATTACCCTGTTGGAAACTATGAGGACCAATACATGAGATGGACCAAACTGAGGCAAGAGAGGGGCCAAGTAGTTCCAGAGTTCACCAATACCTTCCATACCTTGTGAACCAAGCTAGGTATCAAAGACTCCGAGCAACATTTGTTTCTAAAATACTATGGGGCTCTACACAGATACATCCAGACTGAAATCCATTTTCTGGACATCTCATCACTCGGTGTTGTTTATTGATATGTTGTTAAAATTGAGTAGAAATTTAAGCACCAGAAAAAATGGGAATTTGTGTTTGCAAATCTGCAACGACCAAAGTATGACAAAGATGGTCCTAACAAACAGTCTATCGAAAAACATTCCAAGACACAGGAAAAGAAGGGTCACGAGAAGATAAAGAAGGACACTGAAAAATGGTGTGATTTCTACAAAATCCCCTGGCACAACACCGATGAATGTCCCTCAAAATAGTCATTTGTGGCCGAGATCAAAGACAAAGAGACGAACCCTGATTCAGAATCTGATTATGAAAATAATGGTAAAGGACAGATCATTGACGCATACCCCACTGCTATTGTCGCGACCGCAACATTTCAACCAGAAGAAGCAACAGATCCTGAAGAGGGGGAGTGCCTTTTTCATTCACAGATGTGGGTGAAGGGGATCCCACTGCATTTTATTGTTGATAGTGGAATCCAGAAAAACCTCATCTCAGCAGAGGTCGTAAAATAGTTGGGATTGTCTACAACACCACACCCGTAGCCATACAACATTGAGTGGATTTGACAAGGACGAGATCTCCGTGTCAGCCAATAGTGTCGATTTTCATATGACATCCAACCCTTCAAGGATGAGGTATTATGTGATGTTTCCCCACTGGATGTCTGTGATGTTCTCTTGGGCCAACCATATATGTGGAGACACCATGTTGTTTTTGAGTCTCGACCCCGTAGTGTCATTGTTACTTTGGGGGGTCATCTCTACAAAATACCAAAGGTAGTTTCAACTATTGTTCCACCTAAAAAGTGTCACAAGGTAGTATCTCATACTACAAAACTCAACTTCTTCACAATCTGTTCAAAAGGAGAAGAAAAGGACACTACAACCACTATAGCCTCGCCCCCTGCACCTTCTATCCAAAAGAAGTAGGTCGACAAGGTTGCAACAAATCACAAAGATTCCTTCTGCACACATTCCTCTCATTTAGCTTGACTTGTCGAACAACCACAACTTCAACAGGTTCATGACAGACTTCCACAAACTAAGTAGCATGATGTCTCCAACAATACAAGCAGCTCATCAAGACGTAGATCCAACAAACAATTTTCCCTCTCCCTCGGGAACTCAACGCAATGGAGACCATTGCTTCCTAAGCATGGAATATTGATCCAGGTGGATATCGGTGGCCACCCACCTTTTCAGACTTTCTAAAAATAGTTTTCTGACAATTTTGGCAATTTACTATTTTTAGCAAGTTTTAACTTCCCGGGCCATTTAGAGGGCCTAAATGAGGGTTTTTCTAGATCAAGTTTCTCAATGGTAGCCAAAGGAAACATTAATCCCCCGAAATTAATCTCCTCGAGGATACCTTTCTAACGAGCTATCATATGCCTAAAACGAAGATCGTATGCAAAAGTTACGACCCCAGAAATTTGATGTACTAACTTACCCAAATGGGGTCCACATGACTTTTGACACTTCATCTCCTAGGGTTAGGTTTTTGGATGTCTAGGGTTTTTGACATTCCTGTTTATTGTAAAAATTTCTTTAGAGCCTCATTGTAAACATCTTCTTGCGAATGTGAGTATCCATCACATCTCTTCTCAGAGATAAACTGCCACCATTCTAACAAGTCTTTCACAATGTATTTTTATAGTCTCTGTACATTTCTTTCATTAATAGAAATTGTGCATTACTGTATATATATGTTTATGGTTGCATCTTTGATACATTTCTGTTATATCATTGAATATATGTGATATCTCTATGCATTTCTTTATTATATCTCCGATCTCATTTCGTGCCGAAAATAATCTGGATCAGTGGTATTAGAGCAGGCTGCTCTGAATCGTTTTTTCAGTGCATGTCCCCAACGAGGTCAAAGTATAGAAAGTTGGGTCTCGAGCTTGTCTCTCTTGAAGACAATCGCTCTCACACAGCCAATAAATCCTCAATGGCGGAAGAAAATAAAAACTACGAAGCAGACGATCCTATCAATCTGTTGCTTAAGCAAGCTTTCACGTGAGAGAGGGACGAAATGATGGAGAATTTTACCCACATCCTTAAATTCCCATCAATAGCATCTGGTGCATATTTATCAAGCAAACACTTTGGAGGCACCTCGCCTTTCAAGGTATAATTTAATTTTGATATTCCTGTATTTGAAGGACAGATAGATGCAAAATCCCTAGAAAAATGGTTAACTCTGCTAGAAGGTTATTTATCTGTTCACAATTTTTCCGACAAATAAAAGATCACTTTTGCACTCCTTAAAGATCTCCCTCATATCTAAAATTGGTGGGAAACTTACTGGGAGAAAATTTCCACAGAGGATTCTGGAATATATGGGGCCGATCCCACCTGGGATTTTTTGTGTGGATGCGGTCAATGAATAATATTACCCTATTGACAACTATGAGGACCAGTACATGAGATGGACCACACTGCGGAAAGAGAGGGGCCAAGCAGTTCCATAGTTCACCAATAACTTCCATACCTTGCACACCAAGCTGGGTATCAAAGACTCCGAGCAACATTTGCTTCTAAAATACAATGAGGCTCTACATAGATACATCCAGACTAAAATGGATTTTCTAGACATATCATCACTCGGTGCTGCTTATCGATATGCTGTTAAATTTGAGAAGAAATTTAAGCACTAGAAAAAATGGGAATTCAGGTCTACAAATCCGCAACAACCAAAGTATGACAAAGACGACCCTAACAAACAGTATCCTAAAAACCAGTCCAAGACACAGGAAAAGAAGGGTCACTGGAAGACAAAGAAGGACACCAAAAAATGGTGTTATTTCCACAAAATCTCCTGGCACAACACCGATGAATGTCGCTCAAAACAGTCATTGGTGGCTGATATCAAAGACAAAGAGACGAACCCTAATTTAGAATCTGATTTTGAAAATACTGGTAAAGGACAGATCATTGACGTAGACCCCACTGTTATTTTTGCGACCGCAACAATTCAACCAGAAGAACCAACAGATCCTGAAGAGGGGGAGCACCTTTTTCATTCACAGATGTGGGTGAAGGGGTCTCCGCTGCATTTTATTGTTGATGGAAGAAGCTAGAAAAACCTCATCTCAATAGAGGTCGTCAAACAGTTGGGATTGTCGACAACACCACACCTGCAACCATACAACATCGGGTGGCTTCTGGAAGAATGAGATCTTATGTCAGCCAACAATGTTGATTGTCATACAACATCCAACCCTTCAAGGATGAGGTATTATGTGATTTTTCCCAACTGGATGTCTGTGATGTTCTCTTGGTGCAACCATACATGTGAAGACACCATCCTGTTTATGAGTCTTGACCCCGTAGTGTCATTGTTACTTTGGGGGGTCATCTCTATAGAATACCAGAGGTTGTTCCAACTATTGTTCCACCTAAAAAGTGTCTCAAGGTAGTATCTCATACTGCAAAATTTAGCTTCTTCACAATCTGTTCAAAAGGGGAATAGAAGGACAATGCAACCACTACGGCCTCGCCCCCTACACCTTCTATCCAATAGAAGTAGGTCGACAAGGTTGCAAAAAAGCACAAAGATTCCTTCTACACACCTTCCTCTCATGTATCTCGACTTGTTGAATAGCCTCAGCTTCAACAGGTTCATGACAGACTTCTACAAACTAAGCAGCGCGACGTCTCCAACAATACAAGTAGCTCACCAAGACACAGATCCAACAAACACTTTTCCCTCTCCCCCGAGAACTCAATACAATGGAGACCATTTTTTCCTAAGGAGGCAATATTTATCCAGGTGGATTTCAGTGGCCACCCACCTTTTCCGACTGGCTCAAAACAATTTTCTGGCAATTTTGACAATTTTGGCAATTTACTATTTTTAGCAGGTTTTAACTTCCGATGCCATTTTGAGGGCCTAAATGAGGGTTTTTCTAGATTGAGGTTCTCAATTATAGAGAAAGACATCATTGAGCCCCCAAAATAAATATCGTCGATGATGCCTTTCCAATGAGCTATCATACACCTAAAACGAAGATCGTATGTAAAAGTTATAACCGCGAGAAGTTGATGTACTAACTTACCCAAACAGGGTCCACATGACTTTTGACACTTTGTCCCCTAGGGTTAGGTTTTTGGATGTCTAGGATTTTTGGCCTTCCTGTTTATTGTAAAAATTGCTTCAGAGCCTCATTGTAATCATCTTCTTGTGAACGCGAGTAGCCGTCACATCTCTTCTCAGAGATAAGCTGCCACCATTCTAGCAAGTCTTTCACTCTGTATTTTTACAGTCTCTGTACATTTCTTTTATTAATATAAATCGTGTGTTACTGTATATCTGTTTTTATGGTTGCATATTAGATACATTTCTGTTATATCATTGAATATCTGTGATATCTCTGTGCATTTATTTATTATATGTCCAATCTCATTTCATGCCGAAAATAATCCCGATCAGTAGTATCAGAGCAGGTTTCTTTTAATCATTTTTTCAGTGCATGTCCCCGACAAGGTTTGAGTATAGAAATTTGGGTCTTGAGCTTGTCTCTCTTAAAGAAAATCACTCTCACACACCCAAGAAACCCTCAATGGTGGAAGAAAAAAAAACGACGGAGCAGACGATCCTATCAATCTGTTGCTTGAGCAAGCTCTCACGCGAAAGAGGGATGAAATGATGTAGAATTTTTCCCACATCCTTAAATTCTTGTCGATAGCATCAGGCGCATCTTCATCAAGCGGCCACTTTGGAGGCACCTCGCCTTTCAAGGTACAATTTAATTTTGATATTCCTGTATTTGAAGGACAAATAGATGCAGAAGCCCTAGAAAAATGGTTAACTCTACTAGAAGGTTATTTCTCCGTTCACAATTTTTTCAACAAAGAAAAGATCACCTTCGCACTCCTTAAAGATCTCCCTCATGTCAAACATTGGTGGGAAACTTACTGGGAGCAAAGTTCCATAGAGGAGTCTGTAATATATGGGGTTGATCCCACTTGGGATTTTTTTGTGGATGCGGTCAATGAACAATATTACCATTTTGGCAACTATGATGACCAATGCATGAGATGGACCACACTACGACAAGAGAGGGACCAAGCAGTTCCGGAGTTCACCAATACCTTCCATACCTTGCACACCAAGCTGGGTATCAAAGACTTCGAGTGACATTTAGTTCTAAAATACCATGGGTCTCTACACAGATACGTCTAGACTGAAATGGATTTTCTAGACATCTCATTACTCAGTGTTGCTTATTGATATGCTGTTAGAATTGAGCATAAATTTAAGCACCAGAACAAATGGGAATTTGGGTCTACAAATCCGCAACAACCAAAGTATGACAAAGACAACCCTAACAAACAGTCTCCCGAAAACCAGTCCAGGACACAGGAAAAGAAGGGTCACGGGAAGATAAAGAAGGACACCAGAAAATGGTGTGATTTCCACAAAAGCCCCTGGCACAACACCGATGAATGTCTCTCAAAAAATTCATTGGTGGTCGAGATCAAAGACAAAGAGCCGAACCCTGATTCAGAATCTGATTGTGAAAACACTGGTAAAGAACAGATCATTGATGCAAATTCCACTGCTATTGTCACGACCGTAACAATTCAACCAGAAGAACCAACAGATCATGAAGAGGGGGAGTTCCCTTTTCATTCAAAGATGTGGGTGAAGGGGACCCTACTACATTTTATTGGTGATAGCGGAAGCCAAAAAAACCTCATCTTAGCAGAGGTGGTCAAACAATTGGAATTTTCGACAACACCACACCCACAACCATATAACATAGGGTGGGCTCAACAAAGACGTGATCTTCGTGTCATCCAATAGTGTCGATTGTCATATGAAATCCAACCCTTCAAGGATGAGGTATTATATGATGTTTCCCCACTAGATGTCTGTGATGTTCTCTTAGGCCAACCATATATGTGGATATGCCATGTTGTTTATGAGTCTCGACCCCATAGTGTCATTGTCACTTTGGGGGTCATATCTACAAAATACTAGAGGTAGTTCCAACTATTGTTCCACCTAAAAAGTGTCGCAAGGTAGTATCTCATACTGCAAAATTCAGCTTCTTCACAATCTGTTCAAAAAGGGGAACAAAAGGACACTACAACCACTACAGCCTCGCCCCCTGCACCTTCTATCCAATAGAAGAAGGTCGACAAGGTTGCAGCAAAGAATAAAGATTCCTTCTGCACACCTTCCTCTCATGTAGCTCGACTTTTTAAACAACCTCAACTTCAATAGGTTCATGACAAACTTCCACAAACTAAGCAGTGCGACATCTCTAGCAATACAAGCAACTCACCAAGACGTAGATCCACCAAATGCTTTTCCCTCTTCCCCAGGAACTCAACGCAATGGAGACCATTGCTTCCTAAGGAGGGAGGATCGATCCAGGTGGATATCTGTGGCCACCCACCTTTTTCGACTGGCTCAAAATAGTTTTCTAGCAATTTACTATTTTTAGCAGGTTTTAACTTCCAGGACCATTTTGAGGGCCTAAATGAGGGTTTTTCTAGATCAAGGTTGTCATTGATGGACGAAGGCATCATTGGGTCCCCAAAATGAATCTCCTCGAGGATACCTTTCCAACGAGCTATCATACACCTAAAATGGAGATTGTATGCAAAAGTTACAACCCTGGGAAGTTGATGTACTAACTTACCAAAATGGGGCCCACATGATTTTTGACGCTTCATCTCCTAGGGTTATGTTTTTGGATGTCTAGGGTTTTTTGCATTCTTATTTATTGTAAAAATACCTTTAGAGCCTCATTTTAATCATATTCTTGCGAATGCGAGTAGTCGTCACTTCTCTTCTTAGAGATAAGCTGCCACCATTCTAGCGAGTCTTTCACTCTGTATTTTTATAGTCTCTGTACATTTATTTCATTAATATAAATTGTGCATTACTGTATATCTATGTTTATGATTGCATCATTGATACATTTCTGTTATATCATTGAATATCTGTGATATCTCTATGCATTTCTTTATTATATCTCCGATCTCATTACATGCAGAAAATAATCTGTATCAGTAGTATCAGAGCAGGCTCCTCTTAATCGTTTTTTTAGTGCATGTCCCCGATGAGGTCCGAGTATAGAAAGTTGGGTCTTGATATTTTCTCTCTTGAAGACAATCTCTCTCACACGCCCAAGAAACCCTCAATGGTGGAAGAAAAGAAAAACGATGGAGCAGACGATCCTATCAATCTGTTTCTTGAGCATGCTCTCACGCGACAGAGGGACGAAATGATGGAGAATTTTTCCCACATCCTTAAATGCCTACCGATATCATCAGGTGCATCTTCATTAAGCGACCATTTTTGAGGAACCTTGCCTTTCAAGTTACAATTTAATTTTGATATTCATGTATTTCAAGGACAAATAGATGCAGAAGCCCTATAAAAATGGTTAACTCTGCTAGAAGGTTATTTCTCTGTTCACAATTTTTTCGACAAAGTAAAAATCACCTTCGCACTCCTTAAATATCTCCCTCATGTGAAACATTGGTGATAAACTTACTGGGAGAAAAGTTCCACAGAGGAGTCTGGAATATATGGGGCTGATCCCACTTGGGATTTTTTTGAGGATGTGGTCAATGAACAATATTACCCTGTTGGCAACTATGAGGACTAGTACATGAGATGGACCACACTGCGACAAGGGAGGGGCCAAGCAGTTCTAGAGTTCACCAATACCTTCCATACCTTGCACACCAAGCTGGGTATCAAAGACTCCGAGTGACATTTGGTTCTAAAATATCGTGGGGCTCTACACAGATACATCCAGACTGAAATGGATTTTCTGGACATCTCATCACTCGGTGCTGCTTATCGATATGATGTTAAAATTGAATAGAAATTTAAGCACCAGAACAAACAGGAATTCAGGTCTGCAAATCTGCAACAACCAAAGTATGACAAAGACGACCCTAACAAACAATCTCCCAAAAACCAGTCCAAGACATAGGAAAAGAAGGGTCATGGGAAGACAAAGAAGGACACCGAAAAATGGTGTGATTTCCAAAAAACCCCTTGGGACAACATCGATGAATGTTGCTCAAAGAAGTCATTTGTGGCCAATATCAAAGACAAAGAGCCGAACCCTGCTTCAGAACCTGATTCCGAAAATACTAGTAAGGGATAGATCATTGATGCAGACCCCACTGCTATTGTCACGACCACAAAAATTCAACCAGAAGAATCAACAGATCCTGAAGAGGGGGAAGGACTTTTTCATTGATAGATGTGGGTGAAGGGGACCCCTCTGCATTTCATTGTTGATAGTGAAAGCCAGAAAAACCTCATCTCAGTAGAGGTCGTCAAAAAGTTGGGATTGTCGACAACACCACACCCGCAACCATAAAACATCAGGTGGCTTTGACAAGGATGAGATCTCCATGTCAGCCAATAGTGTCGATTTTCATACGACATCCAACCCTTCAAGGATGAGGTATTATGTAATGTTTCCCCACTGGATGTATGTGATGTTCTCTTGGGCCAACCATATATGTGAAGACACCATGCTATTTATGAGTCTCGACCCCGTAGTGTCATTGTTACTTTGGGGGGTCATATCGACAAAATACCAGAGGTAGTTCCAACTATTGTTCCACCTAAGAAGTTTTGTAAGGTAGTATCTCATACTGCAAAATTCAGCTTCTTCACAATCTGTTCAAAAGGTGAACAGAAGGACACTGCAACCACTACAGCCTTGCCCCCTGCACCTTTTATCCAACAGAAGTAGGTCAACAAGGTTGCAGAAAAACAAAAAGATTCCTTTTGCACACCTTCTTCTCATGTAGCTCGACTTGTTGAACAACCTCAACTTCAATAGGTTCATGACAGACTTCCACAAACTAAGCAACACGACGTCTCCAACAATACAAGCAACTCACCAAGATGCAGATCCAACAAACGCTTTTCCCTCTCCCTCAGGAAATCAATGCAATGGATAACATTGATTCCTAAGGGGGGAGGATTGATCCAGGTGGATATCGGTGGCCACCCACCTTTTCCGACTGGATCAAAACAATTTTCTAGCAATTTTGGCAATTTACTATTTTAAGCCAGTTTTAACTTTCGGGGCCATTTTGAGGGCCTAAATGAGGGTTTTTCCAGATAGAGGTTCTCAATGATATTCAAAGGCATCATTGAGCCCCCAAAATTAATCTCCTCGATGATACCTTTATAACGAACTATCGTATGCCTAAAATAGATCTCGTATGCAAAATTTACGACCCTGGGAAGTTGATGTACTAACTTACCCAAATGGGGCCCACATGACTTTTGACGCTTCATCTCCTAGGGTTAGGTTTTTGGATGTCTAGGGATTTTGGCATTTCTGCTTTTTGTAAAAAGGCCTTTAGATCCTCATTGTAATCATCTTCTTTCGAATGCGAGTAGCCATTACATCTCTTCTCAGAGATAAGCTACCACCATTCTAGCGAGTCTTTAACTCTGTATTTTTACAGTCTCTGTACATTTCTTTCATTAAAAGAAATCAGGTATTACTGTATATATGTGTTTATGGTTGCATATATGATACATTTTTGTTATATCATTGAATATCTGTGATATCTCTGTGAATTTATTTATTATATCTTCGATCTCATTTTGTGCCGAAAATAATTCGGATTAGTTGTATCAAAGAAGGCTACTCTTAATCGTTTTTTCAGTGCATGTCCCCGATGAGGTCCAAGTATAGAAATTTGGGTCTCGAGCTTGTCTCTCTTGAAGACAATCACTCTCACACACCTAAGAAACCCTCAATGGCGGAAGAAAAGAAAAATGACGGAGCAGACGATCCTATCAATCTGTTGCTTGAGCAAGATCTCACGCGACAGAGGGACGGAATGATGGAGAATTTTGCACACATCCTTAAACATCTGTCGATACCATCAGTTGCATCTTCATCAAGCGCACACTTTGGAGGAACCTCTCCTTTCAAGGTACAAGTTAATTTTGATATTCCTGTATTTGAAGGACAAATAGATGCATAAGCTCTAGAAAAGTGGTTAACTCTGCTAGAAGGTTATTTCTCTGTTCATAATTTTTCCAACAAAGAAAAGATCACCTTCAAGATCTCCCTCATGTCAAACATTGGTGGGAAACTTACTGGGAGAAAAATTCCATCGAGGAGTATGGAATATATGGGGTCGATCCCACTTGGGATTTTTTTGTGGATGCGGTCAATGAACAATATTACCTTGTTGGCAACTATGAGGAATAGTACATGAGATGGACCACACTGCAAAAAGAGAGGGGCCAAGTAGTTTCAGAGTTCACCAATACCTTCCATACCTTGTGCACCAAGCTGGGTATCAAAGACTCTGAGCGACATTTGTTTCTAAAATACTGTGGGGATCTACACAGATACATCCAGACTGAAATGGATTTTCTGGACATCTCATCACTCGGTGCTGCTTATCGATATGCTGTTAAAATTGAGTAGAAATTTAAGCACCAGAACAAACGAGAATTTGGGTCTGCAAATCCGCAACAACCAAAGTATGAAAAATATGTCCCTAACAAATAGTCTCCTGAAAACCAGTCCAAGACATAGGAAAAGAAGGGGCACGAGAAAACAAAGAAGGACATCGGAAAATGGTGTGATTTCCACAAAAGCCCCTGGCACAACACTGATGAATGTCACTTAAAAAAGTCATTGGTGGCCAAGATCAAAGACAAAGAGACCCCTATTGTCGTGACCACAACAATTCAACCAGAAGAACCAACAGATCCTGAAGAGGAGGATCACCTTTTTCATTCATAGATATCGATGAAGGGGACCCCGTTGCATTTTATTGTTGATAGTGGAAGCCAGAAAAACCTCAACTCAGTAGAGGTCATCAAACAGTTGGGATTGTCGACAACACCATACCCACAACCATACAACATCAGGTAGATTCGGCAAGGACGATATCTCTATGTCAGCCAACAATACCGATTGTTATACGACATCCAACCCTTCAAGGAGGAGGTATTATGTGATGTTTCCCCACTGGATGTCTGTGATGTTCTCTTGGGCCAACCATATATGTGGAGATGCCATGCTGTTTATGAGTCTTGAACCTATAGTATCATTATTACTTTGGGGGGTCATCTCTACAGAATACCAGAGGTAGTTCCAACTATTTTTGCACCTAAAAAGTGTCACAAGGTAGTATCTCATACTACAAAATTCAGCTTCTTCACAATCTGTTCAAAAGGGGAACAAAAGGACACTACAACCACTACGACCTCACCCCCTGCACCTTCTATCCAATAGAAGCAAGTCGACAAGGTTGCAGCAAAGCACAAATATTCCTTCTGCACACCTTTCTCTCATGTAGCTCAACTTTTTGAACAACCTCATCTTCAACAGGTTCATGACAAACTTCCATAAACTTAGCAGCGTGATGTCTCCAACAATACAAGCAGCTCACCAAGACGTAGATCCAACAAACGCTTTTCCCTCTCCTATGGGAACTCAATGAAATGGATACCATTGCTTCCTAAGGAGGGAGGATTGATCCAGGTGGATATCGGTAGCCAACCACCTTTTTTGACTAGCTCAAAATAATTTTCTAACAATTTTGGCAATTTACTATTTTTAGCAGGTTTTAACTTGCAAGGCCATTTTGAGGGCCTAAATGAGGGTTTTTCTAGATAGAGGCTCTAAATGATATCCAAAGGCATCATTGATCCCCCAAAATGAATATCCTCGATGATACCTTTCGAACGAGCTATCATACGCCTAAAACAGAGATAGTATGCAAAAGTTACGACCTCAGGAAGTTGATGTACTAACTTACCCAAACGGGGCCCACATGACTTTTGATGCTTCATCTCCTAGGGTTAGGTTTTTGGATGTGTAGTATTTTTGGCATTATTGTTTATTGTAAAAATTCCTTCAGAGCCTCATTGTAATCATCTTCTTGCGAATGCGAGTAGCCGTCACATCTCTTCTCAGAGATAAGCTGCCACCATTCTAGCGAGTCTTTCAATCTGTGTTTTTATAGTCTCTGTACATTTCTTTCATTAATAGAAATCGTGTATTACTGTATATCTATGTTTATGGTTGCATCTATGATACATTTATGTTATATCATTGAATATCCGTGATATCTCTGTGCATTTCTTTATTATATCTCTGATCTCATTTTGTGCCGAAAATAATCCGGATAAGTGGTATCAGAGCAGGTTGCTCTTAATCATTTTTTCAGTGCATGTCCCCGACGACGTCCGAGTATAGAAAGTTGGGTCTCAAGCTTGTCTCTCTTGAATACAATCGCTCTCTCACATGCAAGAAACCCTCAATGGCAGAAGAAAAGAAAAATGACGGAGCAAACGATCCTATCAAAAGGTTGCTTGAGCAAGCTCTCACGGGACAGAGGGATGAAATGATGGAGAATTTTTCCCACATCCTTAAAAACCTGCCGATAGCATCAGTCATATCTTCATCAAGCGGCCACTTTGGAGGCACCTCACCTTTCAAAGTACAAGTTAATTTTGATATTCTTGTATTTGAAGGACAGATAGATGCAGAAGCCCTAGAAAAATGGTTAACTCTGCTAGAAGGTTATTTCTCTGTTCACAATTTTTTCAACAAAGAAAAGATCACCTTCTCAGTCCTTAAAGATCTCCCTCATGTCAAACATTGGTGGGAAATTTACTGGGAGCAAAGGTCCATAGAGGAATCTGGAATATATGGGGTCGATCCCACTTGATATTTTTTGTGGATGAGGTCAATGAACAATATTACCTTGTTGGCAACTATGAGGACCAATACATGAGAGGGACCACACTGCAGTAAGAGAGGGGCCAAGTAGTTTCGGAGTTCACCAATAACTTCCATACCTTGCGCACTGAGTTGGGTATCAAAGAATCCGAGTGACATTTGGTTCTAAAATATTGTGGGTCTTTACACAGATACATCCAGACTGAAATGGATTTTCTGGACATCTCATCACTCGGTGCTGCTTATTGATATGATGTTAAAATTGAGCAGAAATTTAAGCACCAGAACAAACGGGAATTTGGGTCTGCAAATCCACAACAACCAAAGTATGACAAAGAGGGCCCTAACAAACAGTCTCCCGAAAACCATTCCAAGACACAGGAAAAGAAGGGTCATGGGAAGACAAAGAAGGACACCGAAAAATGGTCTGATTTCCACAAAAGTCCCTGGAACAACACTGATGAATGTCGCTCAAAACAGTCATTGGTGTCTGAGATCAAAGACAAAGAGCCGAACCCTAATTCAGAATCTGATTCTGAAAATAGTGGTAAAGGACATATCATTGATGCAGACCCCACTGCTATTGTCGTGACCGCAACAATTCAACTAGAAGAACCAACAGATCCTGAATTGGGGGAGTTCCTTTTTCATTCACAGATGTGGGTGAAGGGGACCCTGCTGCATCTTATTGTTGATAGCGGAAGACAGAAAAACTTCATCTCAGTAGAGGTCGTCAAACAGTTGGGATTGCCGACAACACCGCACCCGCAACCATACAACATCAGGTGGCTTCGGCAAGGACGAGATCTCCCTGTCAGCCAATAGTGTCAATTGTCATACGCCATCCAACCCTTCAAGGATGAGGTATTATGTGATGTTTCCCCACTGGATGTCTGTGATGTTCTCTTGGGCCAACCATATATGTGGAGACGGCATGTTGTTTATGAGTCTCGACCCCGTAGTGTCATTGTTACTTTGGGGGGTCATCTCTATAGAATACCAGAGGTAGTTCCAACTATTGTTCCACCTAAAAAGTTTCACAAGGTAGTATCTCATACTGCAAAATTTAGCTTCTTCACAATCTATTCAAAAGTGGAACAGAAGGACACTGCAACCACTACAACCTCGCCCCCTGCACCTTCTATCCAACAAAAGTAGGTCGACAAGGTTACAACAAATCACAAATATTCCTTTTGCACACCTTCCCCTCATGTAGCTCGACTTTTTGAACAACCTCAGCTTCAACAGGTTCATGACAGACTTCCACAAACTAAGCAGCGTGATGTCTCCAACAATACAAGTAGCTCACCAAGACGCAGATCCAACAAACGTTTTTCCCTCTCCCTAGGGAACTCAACGCAAAGGAGACCATTGTTCCCTAAGGAGGGAGGATTGATCCAAGTGGATATCGGTGGCCACCCACCTTTTTCGACTGGCTCAAAATAGTTTTCTAGAAATTTTGGCAATTTACTATTTTTAGCAAGGCCATTTTGAGGGCCTAAATAAGGATTTTTCTAGATAGAGGTTTTGAATGATATCCAAAGGCATAATTGATCCCCCAAAATGAATCTCCTCGACAATACCTTTCCAACTATCTATCGTATGCTTAAAATGGAGATCGTATGCAAAAGTTACGACCTCGGGAAGTTGATGTACTAACTTACCCAAACGGGGCCCACATGACTTTTGGCGCTTCATCTCCTAGGGTTAGGTTTTTGGATGTCTAGGTTTTTTTGCATTCATGTTTATTGTAAAAAGGCCTTCAGAGACTCATTGTAATCATCTTCTTGTGAATGCGAGTAGCCGTCACATCTCTTCTCACAGAGAAGCTGCCACCATTATAGCGAGTCTTTCACTCTGTATTTTTACAGTCTCTGTAAATTTCTTTCATTAATAGAAATCATGTATTACTATATATCTGTGTTTATGGTTGCATATCTGATACATTTCTGTTATATCATTGAATATATGTGATATCTCTGTACATTTCTTTATTATACCTCTAATCTCATTTCGTGTCGAAAATAATCCCGATCATTTATATTACTCATATTCGACTTGACATTTATTATTATTATTATTGTAGTTCCTTGGTTTATGTAGGATACCATAGAAAGCCACTAGAAATCGGTCAAAAGGATAGCTCGTTATCTCAAAGGTACCACTCATATTGTTATCAAGTATTTTCTAAGTTCAGATTCGTTGGTTGGCTTCATCAACTCTGACTAGGTAGGTGGTAGTGATGTCAGAAGTCCACTTCTGGCTATGTGTTTCACTTCATCACTAGACCATTGGTTTGGTCGTGCAAGAAACATAAGGTAGTCTCCTTCTCATCTACAAAAGTAGAATATCATGGTGTTATTCATGTAGGTACATAGACCGTATGGATTCACCAACGCTTGGGTGAACTTGGGTTTCTTTTATAGACATCGAATACAATTTACTATGACAATTAGGGTACCATTCAAATTTCTGACAACTCTACTACACATAGTAATATGAAACATGTTGAATTCCATGCTCACTATTTGAGACATTTGGTTCACATGAACATTGTCTCTCTTATATATTGAAGAACAAATGATCAGATTGCTAATATATTTACTAAACCATTATCTGAATCTAAGTTTATGAAGCTCTGTTTGATTCGTGGGATTCAAAAAAATGCAATTACGGGGGGGTTCTCTACTGACTTAATTTTACCTCCTAAATATCTAGAGTCTTGTGTTGATGGGGGGTGTTGGAACCTTAGGTTATTATGGTTCATCACACTTCTCCTAGAACTAGTCGGTCAAGAGGTTGAACAACATATGGAAATAGTCGGTAGAGCAATCGATGAGATATCTACATCAGTTGGCCAAGTAGTTAACAAACTTTTTGGTTGGACAAACAACCAACAATCGAAGACAGTCTATTGAAGGATCGACCAACAGAATAATCAAATACGAGTTGGACGCATGGACGATCAAGTTGAGCACCCTTTTCGAGCTGAATAAAAAATGTGGATTTGACAAAGTCAACTCTAACCACTGACTTTTTTATGTGGACAAGATCTTCTTGATTCCAAGGAAGTTGGTTAGATATTGAGGCTTTAAATAGAGGACCCAATGGGTCATTAATAACAAGTCTAATGTACAAGATTGTGAAGTGAACACGTGTGAATATATTCAACATGCATTGTGATGTTACGATCACAATTTCCTATGCTTAAGTGTTGTAATGGTCTATTTAGATAGCACCTGCTATCTTTGAAAGTTATTCCTCTTTGATTATTTGTAGTTCTATTTTTTTTTTTTGTATTAGGTTCCACCCAATCCCTAAAAAATAACGATTATCTAAAATTTTGATACAACCACCCATGAATGGAATTAGCCTAGATCCATTACAACTCTAAATATTATGTGTTGAGATGATAAATTTATTAAGGTACACAACTTTTCTCAAATTTTATACTCTATTTTTTTTTTTCACTTGAAGAGATTTAATCCCTCTCAATGCTGATAAATTTAGAATTAAGACAAATCTATATTGGTAACAATAGTTCAATAATAATCCATTAATATTATTATGAGGTATATGCAAATAAAGTTGGATTTCAAAGTTTATAAAAAGTAAGCAATAAAGTACATAATCAAGTGAATCTTTAAACAAAGGTCACAAGTTTAAAGTGAGAAGTTTATGTAGACTTATTGTTTCCTTTATTAATTATGAGATGTATAATCGCTACTTTATTAAAAAAATGTCAACAATTTAAACAGAGACTAAAGTTTTTAACTAAGTGACAATGGGTGATAGTGATCCACCTCATAACTAATAAAGGAAAATAAAAAGAAATTAATAAAAAATAAGACAAAACATTGATAAGATATGTAAAAGGCTTACCAAAAAATACCTATTAATATCTCATAATGCACCATCTAATAATGAGTCAACAATAGTTGGCTTCGTACCGAAAGCTATAGTCCCTTGACCGGGAAGGGACTAAAAAGGAAACCATAGGCCTGCATAAAGTTATCATTTTAAACTTATGTTATTTGTTTAAAGATTGACTTTCTCACATACTTTATGGATTAAACTTTTCAAGCCAACCTCCCTCCTATATAAACTTTTCAAGCCAACCTCCCTCCTACATACCTCACAGTAATATTAATGGATTATCATTTGGCTATTGGTACTCAACACATTTCTCTTGATGATGTGCTCATCTATGTGTCCCAAAACATAGAGATAAAATCATTATAGTGTATACATTGTTCTACTTTAATTACTTGAGTATAATGTATGATACTTCACAATTTTTTGTAAGATAAGAAATATTGGTTTCTTTATATTCCACTTAGTGTTTAATGATACTTCACAATTTTTTGTAAGATAAGAAATATTGGTTTCTTTATATTCCACTTAGTGTTTAATGGTTTTTTTTTCTTCTGTAATCGTGATTTTGTTCTATCTATACAAATAGTTAATGTTTTTATTTATAAGTAGAATATGTTCATTCATTCAATAGCTAGACAACTAGGCTTTGAGCTTAGGAAAAGGACCTAAGCTTAAGATAAATATTAAACAAATATTAAACATATGATTAAGAAATTACTTTCTTAATAAGAGTTTATGATTATAGTTGGGGTTAAAGAAAATTTTAAGGAACCATACTTAATTTAAAATGTAGAAACCTTTGTGAGTTTTACTAATACAGTAAGATTTAAAATTCTAACTATAAAATGTTTGACGATTTGTTTGTAAAAATATTAAAATTTTGAAGAATATTATATAGTTTTTAGATAATTTTAGTGATTTTGCAAGTAACATAATTTATTCTATATAATTTGGGAAAATCATCTTTAGAAAACAATGGAAAATGACGAATCGTTTTTGGGAATAAAAAATGGAAAATCAACCCAATGCAAAATTTAGCCCCTAAATTTTTCCCTAGTCAAGACTCAGGATTAGGATCTAATGTATGATTAGACTTATGATATTATCTATATCAAGATCCTGATCAAACCTATTATTAGGATTAAGATATCCTTAAACTCAATATTAGGATTTGACCTATGATTAAGACTAGGATTTTCCCTGAGCTTAAGACTGGGATCCTTTTTGTTTGTTTTTAAATAATTTTTTTTAACCTATATCTACAAATGAACTCTTGACACAATTTTTATCATAACTAATAACATTTGTATAATAATTTTCTACCATGCAATCACTTTTAGACCACATTGGTAATATACATTTCCATCCTGAAATTATATTGTCTTCAAAACATTTAACTTAGATTTCAATGATATTTACCACTGTTGTGTTTTATTTTGTTGGCCTAAATGCATTTCAACCATATTAATGACCACAATTTAGATCCAAATTAAAAATATGGGTCAAATATGATGTTGACATTATTTTCAAAAATATACTTTGAAAAACTTTTATGACCTTATTCTCGAGATGTATTCAAGGCATGATAACAATATTTTTTGGTTTATCTACGTTGAAAGTATATTAAAAAATAAGGCTTATGGTTGTAGCATTAGAACATGTTAGAGACCAAGTAGAAAGAGTGATGGTTGTAGCATTAGAACATGTTAGAGACCAAGTAGAAAGAGTGGAAAACCCCTTTGATAATGATTTGCCATTTCATAAAGATAAAATGAGTGGGATATAAAAGTAGGAAGAGGAAAGTGGTGATCTTCTAGTAGTCTATTCAGGGCATAGTGTCTATTTACACCATAGTGAATGATTTTTTTATAAATTGTATTGTAAATCTAAGAATATAAGAGAAAGGCATAATCCTTATTTCTTTTTATATTTTTCCCAAATTAAGTTTCTCCAAATTGCATTATGTGTTCAATGAGTTGATTATGTGTTCAATGAGTTGATGATGTACTCTTTTTACAGTCTACATATTTTATCTTATTTTATTGGTTAGTTTTTTTTATTAAAAATGATATGCTTCTAACATTGCACCTTAACAATAAGTGATCACTACATAGTAGAAGATAATATCATTGTAAATTATGATTTATTGTGACAAAATGTCTAGTTGAACATCATGGTAGTTTTCATATCAAGAAACACTTTGGGAGTAGTGGCCAAATTGGTATGGCTTACCCAAGATGAGGTCTAAGCAATTGAATATGTATGAGTCAATTAGTTGCAATATATAATTTTTGGATGGAGGAGGAGTGCTCCTGAAATATTGACACATCATAAAATCCTTTAACTCTAAGATAAAACATGGACATGGCCTTTGGAGGGGAATATTAATCCCCTCTAGATTCATAAGCATTGTAATTTCAAGCTATCATTTCTACCTTTGTTAAGGCCTCCAAATCCTAGCCAACTAGGTTTTTCAAGTGAGTTGAGAAGATTCCATAAGTAAAGTTACCCCCCACTACATCAATATGCAAGGCCCTTGCTCTAGTAAACAAAGGAAACATTGGAGAATTCACTAGTATCTAGCCCTCTCCCCATGCAATGGAAATCTAGTTACAAAAGAACTAGAAAGTACTAATCAAATGAAAACTACACCATTTTTTCTATGGTATATGGTACTATGCTTTCCTATTTGAGACAAGGGAAGACATGGACCTAATATTGCAAAATGAGCCTTAATTATTTGTCTCCTGAGGCATGTGCATGAAAAGATAAACTCTAGGCTTCAAATTAGAACTAGATATAGCCTCAACAGTGCATGTTTTTGTTTGGATTCCTCATATCCCCCTTCACTATTGGAGTGATGATGCCCTTTGTAGTATTGGAAACTCTTTGGGGAATTTAATTGATAGGATTAAAAGCAAAAAGAATATGTATGATTGTGCACGAATATGTGTATAATTTGACCTAGAGAAATTCCTCGTAGAAGTTGTCCTTATCTACCTATATAACTACCAAACTATTCAACCTTTAGACTATGCAAATCTCCCCTTTAAGTGTAAATCCTACCGTGAGTATGAGAATTTTTACAAAGACTAAAATGAAACTTATATGTCTCAACAAGAACCAAAGAAAGAGGAACAATAAAATATCTTAAAAAAAAAATGGGTTCACACACAAAGTTTTAGGTAAGATATCAAACATAGATGTCAGGGGTTCCTACATCATATGGGTTGAAGAACCCACAGGTGAAACATCCCATTAAAAGAACTTATTCAAATCATCACTTGAAGAAAATAAAGACTTAGACTAATGATAAAGGAGGTAGTGAATTGATGAAAAATAATAGATGTGAAGTATTGTCTCGGGAGGAGTGAATCATAATTATTGAATCTTTGGCAAGTCACTTTTTAGAAGCAGGGGGAGTTGTCTCATTATAAACATATTTTTCTTTAGTCTAAATGGAAGAGATAAAACTTATAAAATAGGTATATTTGGTTTAAAAACGAATGGAGGATGTTGCACATGTATTTTGGATGAAGGGAGGGACTGAGGATGTAGAGAAATGAGGAATGTATACCAGAAGAGGAAGACAAATTTGGAGTAATGCGCAGTGGAAGAATGTATAAGAGATTGAAGACTGGGGCTGAGGAACGATATCCGTGTAATGAGTATGAGAGGATAGTACCCTACGTAATAGTCCAAATAGTAGAAATAATGCACATAGAAGGAGAGGAAGAGGATTCTCAGTTGATTCCTATAATAGAAGATTCGTTAAGTCATACTCAGGTTGGATATTGTTTCGATTCCATGACCCTGTGTGCGTCACCTAGATCTAAGATAACATTTAAGGATTTGCCAAAAGAACTTATAGTTAGCAGAGGAAGTTAGAAAAGTAGTATCCAGAGAAGTGGAAGTTGTGCATCGATTCAAAGTCATCCAACATCACCATGAGGAGGTACTACACAAAACAACATGGAAGGGTTGGATAATACATTGAAACTGCGTGAGTTCCAGGAAGTTGGGTTGGAGGAACCATAACAATATCTATTTGTATGTGACATAGTTTGGGCTGCGAATATTGCCCAAGATGAGCATACCAATATTGTGCAGTTGGAAACAACATTTAGAGGTTTCACATTGGTCTGGTATATGAAACTACATAGTACTACACCTACAGGACAAACGAGGACTTTAGTAGAAATTAAACAATAATTGTTGAAAGAGTTCAAGAAACCAAAATATGAATCACAGTACATTATAGAGTTGAAGTAAATAAAACGGGTGTAAAATTAATCAGTTTGGGACTATGATAAGATATTTAAAGATGTGATGGGTAGGGTGACATTCCAGACTCCTGATCAAAAACACAAAGAATGGTTTATTGCAGGACTATTGCCATGCATTCTCTTCCTGTTGATACAATAG
Organism: Picea glauca; assembly: GCA_000966675.3. NCBI lineage: Eukaryota > Viridiplantae > Streptophyta > Pinopsida > Pinales > Pinaceae > Picea > Picea glauca. The sequence continues at coordinate 334,940 of JZKD02S1353694.1, read as the reverse complement.
AAGGTTGTTTCGTAGCCTGAATCCTTGGAGATTGTAATGAAACTAGAAGCATATCTCGTATGGGATGGCAGGGGGATGTCGCAAGTCCAGACACAGTTAGCTTCCTTGACAATTCAATTGGCAGAACTGACGAAGGGAAAGGAGAAGTTAGAACAAGTTTGGTATGTCAAGTGTAGGATTGAAGGCCACCATAAAGATGCATTCCCCACTTTTTCATAGTATTTTGTGACTGAAGCATTGAATCCATTACCAGGAGGAGGGTACTGTGAAATATGTAAGAAATGGGGACATCATCCACATGATTGTCCATTGCTACAGAAATACCAGAGGCTGCACAAAGTATCCACTAGATGATGTGTCTGCATTACTCGATCATTGCATTGGATTGGAATAGATCCATCTGACCCACCCAATTACAATGGTTTGACTGACATATAATATTTAGTACATGCATTTGAGTTGAAAATACCTAAACAACAAATATTGTTGGCATTAGATGTTGTCTTGAAGGTCACTCCAACTAGATGGTAGGATGCACACTAAGAAGGAATATAATATTGGAAGCAATGTAGAATATTGATGCAAGTTAGATTCAGTACTGAGGTGGAGTATATTGCGCAAAATTATACAGGGGTAGGTGATCCAACATATCATGTTTATTAGTGCAGAAACATATGGAGATCGATACATAAGAAGGAATGGACGCACAAGTTTATATATACATTGGATACAATTCCTAAGAACTAGAAATGCACAGAGAAACAACAAATTATGACCGGTTGATTCAAAGGTTTAAGGTAACATTTACTTTTGAAGATGAATATCCATTACTAGATGCATCTTTTCAAGCCATTAGACACAATATTTTATTATAATAAGGGTCGATGGAGGTAGTACCTATGTGTAGTGCGCATAGAGCTTCTATGATTGTTCATGAATTACTGTAATTTTATAATGTTTCTAAAGAAGAACAAGATGAGGAATATACAACAAATATAAAAGTACCTAAAACAAAGGGGGAACACGTAGTAGAAGGACCAAAGCTTGCAATCTAAATCTTAGGGGAGCACATAGTCTAAGTTCTGATGCAAAAAGCCATAAATCCATTTATGTGTAAAAGGGAGCATGATGAACATGTACTGAATGGAGTTAGTTTTTCAAAGTTGAATTCGTCAAGAAGACACCTTATAAAAAAGGAAACATGAAGAGATTTTATATTGGGAAGGAGAGGTCTCAAAATTGGCCTCATTGCATGTAATGGTTATTCTTAATGGAATTCTTCTTCTCCAAATCTTTCTATCTTTCTCATATTTTTGTGGTGTATTCAGCTCCTGGATTTTATAAATGTTCTTGTGATTAATTTCATGAAAGATTTGTATGTTTTATCTCCTCCTCTCTTGACATCAAGCCTTCTAGATCTTATCCCTCAAGATCTGGATCAATGTTATCAAAGTGATTTTCTCCTAGTCATTTTTATTGCATGTCCCTGATGAGGTTAGGGTATAGAGAGTTGGGTCTTGAGCTTATTTCTCTTGAGGAAAAATGTTCTCGCACACCCAAGCAACCTTCAGTGGTAGGAGAAAATAAATATGATGAGACAAAAGATCCTTTCAAAATGTTGCTTGAGGAAGTCCTCAAGCAAAAGAGGAATGAGATGATGGAAAAAATTGCACAAATCCTTCGATGACTACCAACAAACGATGCATCTACCTCAAGTGGAAGCGCCACCCCATTCAAGGTACAAATCAATTTTGATATTCCTATATTTGAAGTTCAAATAGATGCAGATGTTGTAGATAAAAGGTTAAACCTTCTAGAAGGGTATTTTTATATCCACAATTTTTTTGATAGAGAAAAGATTACATTTGCGCTCCTCAAGGTCATCCCCCATTTCAAATATTGATGGGAGACTTTCTGTGAGAAAAAGGAAACAAAGGGATCTACATTATTCGTAGTTGCACCCACTTGGGGTTCCTTTAGGGATGTTATTAAGGAACGATACTACCCTGTTGGAAGTTATGACGAATTATATACAAGATGGACCACACTACAAAAAGAAAGGTACCAAACAGTGTGAGAGTTCACCAATTTATTCCATACCTTACACACCAAGATGGGTATCAAATACTCTGAGTGACATCCGGTGCTCAAATACCACGACGATATGAATAGATATATCCAAAAAAAATGGATTTTTTGGAAAATTTTTCCTTAGGCGCGGATTATTGATATGTTATCAAAATAAAGCATAAGTTTAAATATAAGAGAAAACAATTTGTGTCTCAAACCCCTCACAACAGAAGTAGGGAAAATGCATCCCCAAATCACAGAATAAAGGGCAGATTAAGGATGGGAAGCCTTAGGAAAACCAATCCAAACCGTAAACAAAGAAGGATAATGAGAAGACAAATAAAAAAACTGGTAAATGGTGTGAGTTCCATAATATCCCCTAGCATAACACCATTGAATTCCACTCAAAGAAGTCATTGGTGGATGAGGTGAAATCCTCTGAATCAGATGTAGGATCTGACTTAGAGTTAGAACCAGAAAAGGGGAGATATATCATTGATGCAGAACCTAGTTCCACCGTTGCTACCACCACCAAGATCCAACCCAATGAACCTGATGAACTAGAGGAAGGTGAGCACCTCTTTCATTCACAGATGTGGGTGAAGGGTACTCTGTTTCACTTCATCATTGATAGTGATAGATAGAATAACCTCATCTCAACAGAGGTCATCAAGTGGTTGGCTCTGTCGACATCACCACACCCACATTCATACACCATCGGATGGCTCTGCAAAGGGAGTGATATTTGTGTCAGCCATGAGTGCCTCCTAGCCTATGACATCAAGCCCTTCAAAGATGAGGTATTGTGTGATGTCTCCCCTTTGAAGTTTATGATGTTATTTTGGGAAAACCTTATTTATGGTAACCTCATGCTTTATATGAGTCTAGGCCTTGTAGTGTTATTATCACTTTGGACAAGAAATTATACAGAATACCAGAGGTATTCCCATCTACCGCCATTTCCATGATCTCTACCAAGAAATGCAGGAAGGTCATATCTCAAACCGAGAGTTTTGTCTTCTTCATGATTCATGCTCAGAGTGAGCGAAAGGTTGCAGCCACATCCATGGCCTCTACGAAAGGTCTCTCCACGCAAAAAAATAAAGTGGATAAGACAGTGGAAGAATACAAAGACATATTCTCCTCACCCACTGGGGTACCTATGCATTGCCAAGTCAAGTGCTTAATCAATCTGACCCTTGGTGCACCGCTACTGAATGGGCTAGTCTTTCACCGATATATGTCAGAAAATGAGGAAAACAAGTGCCAGATCCAAGAGATTCTTCAAAAGGGGCACAACCACCCAATATTATCACCTTGTGGAATCCCAATCATGCTTGTGCATAAGAAATACGGGTCTTAGTAACTCTGCATTTATTATCAGGCCCTAAATAAAATCATAGTCAGGAACTAGTACCCAATTTCCTGAATTGATGATCTCCTTGAACAACTTAAGGGGGGCAAATACTTCAGTAATATTGATCTAAAGTCCGATTACCACCAGGTCTCAATAGAGCAGATTGATTTATGGAAGTCTACCTTGAAGTCCAAAGAAGGTCTTTTTGAATGGTTGGTCATGCCTTTTGGCTTGAAAAATACCCCAACAACTTTCATGAGGATGATGGATGATATCTTGCATCCTTTCACCAATTATTTTATGGTAGTGTATTTGGATGACATACTCATCTTCAATAAGAATTGGGACGAACACTTTCAACACATTCAACAGGTTCTGCACACTCTGCGGAACACAATCTATATGACAATTTGGAAAAATGATCCTTCGACATGAACATGGTCTAGTAACTAGGCTACATTGTTGATGAGAATGGGGTGTCTGTCGATCCAACCAAAATACATGTCATCTGTGACTGGAAAGCCCCAATCACACTCACTGAGCTCTGAATCTTCTTAGGCCTTGCCAATTTCTATCGTTGGTTCATGTTGGGATTCTCCCACATTGCATGGGCCCTTAGCTAAGTGACCAAGGGTGGTGGCAAGGGAAAATTCATGTGGGTCCAGTCGCAACAGAAAGCGTTCGATGATTTGAAGCAACACTTGTGATCAACCCTGATGATCTCATTACTCGACCTACAACAACCATTTTAGATTGAGATAGATTCTTCAGACTATGTTGTGGGTGCATTTCTCACTCAACATGGACATATTATGGCCTATCATAGTGATACATTGTCAGATATTGTTTGCAAGTACCCCCCTTATGCAAAGAAATGTACTCCATTTTACAAGTTTGTCACCAGTGGAGGAATTACATTCATGGGAAGGAGAAAATCATCCACATTGATCATAAGCCTCTGTAGTTCATGCAGACACAAGTAAATTGCGTAATGACCGCCATTGGAAGTGATCCAAATACTTACAACAATTCCATATAAAAATAAAGTATAAGATAGGGAGCACCAACCACATTTATTACTTCCTCAACCGACCTCCAGTTTCCACACTAACCACAGTGCTACACTCCTACGGACATGAGACCTCCATATGGCCCCAACTCTATGAGTGAGATCCTAACTTCGCCACTACCTACCAAATACTAGGAACAAACACAACCGTCATTGTTTTTCATCTACATGATGAGTTGTTGTGTCATCTGGGCCATCTCTGTGTTCCATCAAGTGAGTGAGAAAAGATGATTTGGGAATCTCACTACAGTTAGGTGGTAGGACACTTAGGCATAGAGAATATAGTGGCAATGTTGCAACAACATTTCTATTGGATGAAACTTTGACAAGATGTAAGCAAGTATATTAGGTCCTACACATTACACGTCATTGCCAAACTGACCATTAATAAACAAGGCATGTACACCCCTCTGTCTACTCCTGAAAGGCCATGGGAATCCATATCAATGTTCTACATGTAGGGCCTTCCTTCAACCAAGAAGGGAAATGATTGTGTTTTCATGGTTGTTGATCAATTTTCCAAGATGGCGATTATGGTCCCCTGCAAGAAGAGAATCACAACAGAGGCCACTGTTAAGATCTTCTTTGAATGAGTGTGGGTACATTTTGGGATACCACAAACCCTCATCTCCAATTGGGATAGACATTTCCTCAACACATTCTGGTCGAGCCTCTAGTCACGGCTAGACACAAATCTCACCAAATACATGACCTTCCACCCCAAGATAGATGGTCAAATCAAGGTCATCAACATGATGATAGTGCATATTTTTCATATGTACAATTCCAAAAATTCACACACATGGGATGAGATTCTTCCCTATGCTCAACACAGTTACAATAGAGCCATACATATCTCAACCGACCACAACCCCTTTTAGGTAGGGTTGGGATTTCAACCATTGGGTCCCATGGATGTTGCACTACCCCTTACGTCCACAGAGGAATAATAGTCCCATGCGCAAACAGAAGTCGAAAAATCCCTCTGGTTCATTGAACGAATCCAACAAATCCACCAATATGTTTAAGTTATTTTTCATAAGTCCAATTCCAAGTACAAGTAGTGCCATGCTCAACATTAGGTGCCACACAAGTTTTAGGTGAGAGATAGAGTTTGGTTTCACTTGTGGAAAGAACACCTTACAAAACCCCATAGGAAGCTTTGTCCACTATGATATGAACCTTATACCATCACCAAGAATGTGGGTGACAATGATTTTGTTCTCAACACTTCCCCCTTCATTTTCCTTTACCGAGTGTTTAATGTGGACCTCCTTCGGCCATACTTTCCAACATTATTAAACATCTCAAAGGTAGCAGAAAAATTGAAACCAACAAAGCTCAACCCCAAATGCATGTAACATGCATCCACTGATCAAATCATGGAAACAAAGGTCAAGGGAACTCGCCAACAAAATTTTTAGTTTTATTGTGTTGTCAAAGCAGGAAAACTCCTGCACCAAGAAAAGTGGCTCACATGGGGCCAAATTCAACAGAAATTACCAAATTGAACATAAATTTCCTCATCTAATGGGGGAACTCAACGCAATGGAGACCATTGATTCCTAAGAGGGGAGGATTGATATAGGTGTATATATATGTCCACCCACCTATTCCAACCATCTCACATATATGTTTCATCTTGGAAGTTTCAATTTTCATCTTGGCAGTTTTTTTCTATTTTTTTGGGTCCAAAACTTTCAAGGTCGTTTTGAGGCCCTAAACAAAGTTTTTTGGGCCCACCACAGTCACATAGTGTATGTAGTTAGAGTGTTATGTCATAATGTGTATTCCTCGGATATACCTTTCCAACGGGCTATCGTGCCCCTAAAACAAAGATCGTATGCAAAAGTTATGACCCCAGGAAGTTGATGTACCAACTTACCCCAACGGGGCCCACATGAATTTTGGTGCTTCATTTCCTAGGGTTAGGTTTTTGGATGTCTAGGGTTTTGGCATTCATTTTTGATGTAAAAATTCCTTTGGAGCCTTATTGTACTTATCTTCTTACGAATGAGCGTAGACGTCACATCTCTTCTCAGAGATAAGCTGTCACCATTCTAACAAGCTTGTTTTAGTTTGCATTTTACAGTTTCAACATATTTCTTATTTAATAGAAGTCAAGTTTTAATGCATATTTGTTATTATTCACTGTTTTTTCTGTGTTAATATTATAGATCTGTGTTTTCATTTCATTCCACTCATAAATCTGGATCAATGGTTTTCTCTTTTTAGTATTTCACCCATACTAGAAAGAGAAAACCTCATTATTGTACCATTATTATTACAATGTGCTAATGGCCAATGAAGATAAATGATGGGGAACATCATTTTATAAGGGGGGAGGATTGATCCAAATATTAGGGGGGCACATAGTCTAAGTTCAGATGTAAAAAACCATAAATCCATATAAGTGTAAAAGGGAGCATGATGAACATGTAATAAATGGAGTTAGTTATTCAAAGTTGACTTCATCAAGAATACACCTTATAAAAAATGCAATAGGAAGATATTTTAGATTGGGAAGGAGAGGTATCAAAATTGAACTCATTGTATGTAATGGTCATTCTTAATGGAATCCTTCTTCTCAAACTCTTTCTCTCTTTCTCATATTTGTGTGGTGTATTAAGTTGATGGATTTTCATCAATGTTCTTGTGATTATTTTCATGGAAGATTTGTATGTCTTCTCTCCTCCTCTCTCGGAATCAAGCCTTATATATATTGTCCCTCAATAGTTGGATCATCTTGAATCTGTTACATATGGACAACCACTAAATACACATAAGGTAAATATTGGGACAAAAGAAAATCCGAAGTTTGTGTAGATATGAGACTACTGGAATGATAAAAATGTGGAAAAACTTGCAGACTTACTGCGTGAGTATCATGATCTATTCCCAACCACATTTTTAGAAATGAAATGGATATCTAGTGAGCTAGGAGAAATCAATATCCCTTTGAAACCAAATGCTAACCCGGTAAGATAGACCCTATAGACTGAATCCGAAGTATAAAGAGAAGGTAAAGGAAGAGATATATCGAATGTTAGAAGTTGGAATCATTGAACTAGTCATGGAATCAGAATGGATAAGTCCAATGGTAGTACAAGATAAGAAAACACAGGGAATCACAATTGTTTTAGATTTAAGAAAGATAAATGATGCATGTTTTCATGATCCATTTCTGACACATTTTATAGATGAAGTGCTAGAGAATGTAGGGGGGCAAGATGGCTATTCTTTCATAGATGGATTTTTAGGATATCAACAGATTAAGATTGTGCAGGAAGAAATACATAAGAATACCTTTTCAACAGAGTGGGGAAGTTATTAGTACACAATAATTCCTTTTGGGATGAAGAATGCACCTGCAATTTTTATCAAGAGTAGTAGTCATAGATTTTAAAGAATTTATTCATAAGTTCCTTGAAGTTTACTTAGATGATTGGATTGTGTTTATCCTATTGAAATATCACATAGAAGTACTCAGGTTAATGTTGGATAGGTGTAGACAATATCATATTTCACTGAATTTGAAGAAAGGTGTTTTATGCACGCCTTTTAGAATTTTTTTGGGCCATGAGGTACGTAAGCAAGGCTTACTAGTGGATCATGCCAAGGTTGAAATGATTTTGGACTTACATCCACCCACATCATTCACACAGTTGAGAGTAACCATGGGTCATACGGGATACTACAAGAGTTTCATTAAGGGTTATGCACATATTACAACACCCATGGAGAAGTTGTTGAAGAAAGAAGATAAATTCCAGTGGAATAAGGACTGTCAGAAAGGTTTGGATACATTGAAGAAAATATTAGTGACTACACCAATTTTGATATTTCCATATTGGGGAAAGGAATTTTATGTTCATGTGGATGCGTTGTCCATAGGTTTGGGTGCAATATTATCTCAACTAGAAGAAGGAGACATAGACCATCCAATTACATTTGCAAGTCGGAAGCTATCAACAACAGAAAAAAATTACACTACCACAGAACAAGAAGGATTAGTAATGATATATGTGATGTAGAAGTTTACACATTATTTGTTGGGTTCTCAATTTAAGATGTATACATACCATTCTTCACTAAGATACTTAGTGAACAATCCACTATTAGGTGAGAGAATATGCATATGGTTGTTGTTTTTTTAGGAATATGATTTTAAGGTTGTTGTCAAACCAAGGAAGTTGAATGTAGGACCGGATCACTTATCACACATACTATCAGGAGAAGATGAAGGGAATATAGATGGAAGCTTTCTAGATGCACATTTATTTGCAGTTCGAATGGTGGATGACTACTTCACAGACATTGTACAATTCTTAAGTACAAGAATGTCTCCATCAAACATGACAGTTGCACAAAAGAAACAGTAAATGGTTAAATCAATGGAATACCAACTAGTTATAGGGAAATTATGCAAGTTAGGTGCAGATGGGATATTAAGATGATGTGTGATAGAGAATGAAAGGTCAATGATACACTCAAAAGTGCACAAAGGAATTGTAGAAGGAAACTACATAGGTAAAGTGACCGTGCATAAGATTTTGTGCACAGGGATCTGGTGACCCACACTTCATAAGGATGCTAAAGAATACTGTCAGGAATGCGATGTTTTCCAAAGGGTGGGAAATCCATTTAGAAGGGATTAGATGCCTTTACACCCATAGGTTATGTTGTAGGCATTTTATAAATGGGAAATATATTTTGTTGGACCGATCAACCCACTAGCGAGAATATCAGGAGCTAAGTATATAATCACTACGAAAAAGTATTTGACCAGACGTGTAGAAACAACACTAGTCATAGATTGAACTGCAGATATTGTTGCATGTTTTCTATTTGAAAATGTAGTTACACAATTTGGGTGCCCGTGCAACCTACTGAGTGATCATGGGACACACTTCCTGAATAAGACGATTACAACATTGACTGAGGAATTTCAAATTCATCATCATAGGAGTACGTCATATCACCCTCATGCCAATGGAACACTAGAAGCCTTTAATAAAATTCTAGAGAATTCTCTGACAAATATCTAGAACGTAGGAAGGGATGATCAAGACTTGAGGATCCATACAATATTATGGGAATATAGGACTACAAGTAAAAAGTTGACCGAAAAAACACCTTTTAGGTTGGTCTATAGGAAAGAAGCAATAATGCCAATGGAGTTTATTGTGCTTAGCCTGCATGTTGCAACGATTACTGATCTTTCAGAATCTGACATAGTAGAGTAGAGATTTTCATAGGACCAATTTGTCACAGGGTTCCATTAGCAAGTTTATAAGAAAAGAGAAAAGGCATGGCATGATCGACATATTAAACAAAAAAAGTTTCAAGTGGGGGACTTAGTATTACTATACAAAAACAAGTTTATGCAACATCTAGGAAAGTTTCTAATGCATTGGTTAGGACCATACATAATTAAGTAATGTGACCGAGGAAGGTGTTTTGCAGTTGGAAACGTTGAATGGTGAAGTCCTAGGAGGAATGGTGAGTGGAAGTTGGTTGAAACTTTATAGGGATGACCGACCTCCTATGCACTACGTTGAATTGCGCAAGAACGAATGTAACATAGTGGTGTATTATAGTAGGAAAAGGAAAAAATAAATAAAAAGTGGAAAAAGAAAAATAACATAAAGTAAAAAAGTAAAGGCATGTAAGAACTAGGAAGTCTGAAGTGTTAACACGAGGTCCAAGGCACAAGACTGACATAGGTGTATGTAAGTGCACAAAAGAAGTGAGTGTCGAGCAGATGGATGAAACTACATTGAGTAGGGAGATTAGACAGTGAAGCCAAAAAACCTACGTAGAATAAGACCAATGACCGTTAAAGGCAATAAAATTAGGAAACAATAGTCAAAAAGCGTTAATGACAAGGAATAAAGACGATACATAGTCATAAATGGAAAAATTTTCCAGGGATCGTGACAAACTGGAGGTATGAGGAAAAAATCAGCCACAGATTTGGTAACAACGCAACGTTACATCATGCATTGAGTACACAACTAATGGATTAGACTGTTAGTCCAGGCAAGAATGTACATGGACAACTTTTGGAGGGTCATAAAAGCACACCAGGGGCCAACATGGAAAGGGTATTTTCATTCATAAGCATTGTGAGAATACAGAGGAGATCACAGGCGAACTAGATCCCAAATAGAGCAGTTGTAGAGTTGAAAAAGGGGAGGATTGGTTGTAGAGAGAAATGGAACCATGCAAAGTTGGGCCACTAGCCTCCACCGCACAAAATCCATATCGCATGCAACCACCGATCACACTAGAATTTTAGGAAATGCTCGAAGCTTCAGCTTCGCAACCAAGGTTTCTGAGGGATTACATACCACCAAGAAAGGACACCGCACCACATGTTAGACTTCCCAAGGATGCCAAGTACCTGCTGGTTATGCCATAAATACCACCTGGTGTCACTATTGAAGGTGACCTGATGGGAAATGTCGCTTCTTTGAAGTTTTTGGACCATGACATAACATATGCACATATTTTTCCCAAGTTAGCATGGGACAAGTATTTACGCACTACAAGTGTACCAGGGACAGGTGCAATACTGCTCAAGCCACAAAGTTGGGTGACTGGGAGAGAAAAGTCAGGGATATTAAACTTGTTATAAATCCCCCACTTTGGCAGAAGTATAGAAATAAATTCATACGTTAAGTTGTTATTAAGATTTATCCATGAAGGGACTTTATGTATAGATCCACCACTATCTATTGATAAGAAACTGATTGTGCAGATAACGAGCCTACTAAAAGCAGGGGAAGATCTGGCAACCATATTCACAAATAAGTTTGGGGAGAAAGCATTATCTGAAAGTCTGAAATGGAATTTCAACACCTTTAGAGGAAAGAGAGGGTTGGATGTCACCAACATAAGTTATGATGTAGTTATATTTTCAACACAAGTATTATCCTGCAAATTACTAAGGAAATTTTGGAAGGATGAGGTGTTGACCACAATAATAGAAGCTACAGAGAAGTGCATAGAAGGGGTCTAGATGAATTGGGCCACGTTTTTGGTCAATCAATTTATGATAGATTGCACTGACACCCAAGATAATCGATACATAATTTCACTATTCATGACTTATCATACTAATAGCATTGGTTGCCTGGAGGGAGCCTGACAAGTGCCAAATTTTGAAAACATCATGAAGATATCATGCAACGACGCGATATGTTAACTTATGTCATACTACACACAAGGGGAGACAACAAGACAATAATGTCACCTTCTATGTCCACTTTGTCATGATTAGGCACATCATAGAGAACACACCGCGCATCACCACTCAGACTCTGGAGAACTATCAGGATATTGCATGCTTCAAAGTAGGGATGCATCACATGTATATCCAAGTGAAAAGAGACCCGACACACTAGTGGATTCCAACAAACTATAATTGATGAAAGATGATGTATCCCTTATTTCCAATGATTGGGATGAGGAATGGAAAGTTCCAATTGAAGAAATGGAGCACCCTGATGAGGAAGAGGAATGAGAAAATGAAGATAAAGAACCAGATGAGGCACAAGGTAGTGAACAAAGCAATGGCATAAGGGAATCATAGGAGACAATACCAAATGTAGGGGAAAAGAGGAAAGACAAGGGCCAAGTGTTATAACCCTAAATTGCACCACACATGCTTACTTGGCATCAGGCCAACTCATATCCCTTCATTGCCAAAACATCTGCTAAAAAACTCTTTGGAAATCATCTTGTGTCAAGGCCCACGTGCCCTAACCCATTACTGCATGCGTGTGCACACTAGTAGGCCCACTACAGCTCATGTGTACCTAACAAAGCACAAAAAAAGGAAAGTTTCTGACGAAACAAAAAGCTATGGGTCAGTTAACTGAAACTCCAAGCCATGCATGGTTGAGGGTTCGTCCAAAACCCTAGCTCCTTCTAGCCTATAAAAGAAGGGGTAGGGGTACCATTTGGAGGAGGAAAAAACATAGCGAAGAAACTCTGCCCATTTTCCGAATCCATTGTCCCAACCCTTTAGCCTTTCCTCATACCAAAGGAGATTTAACGCAAAGCAGTTGGAGGACAGAAGAGGAGGAGCCCAGGATCAGGAGCAAGGAGTGGTGGCCAGTCTCGACTTTGATTGTAAGTTGCTTCATTTTTTCAAATAATAAAAGAATACTTTTCCCGTCCCAATGCATGAGTGATCTATGGTTTGGTTAATTTATGCTTAATTTCTAACCCTCAAGTAGAGAAGTAGTGTGCATGCATTGTTGTTTATTTTGATTGCAGTTCATCTTTGGAAGGAGCAACACAAGAAAGTGGTCAAAAGCGCAATGGAGGATCTACACCAAACGCTAGTAACAAGGTTAGTAGTTCCTTTCCATGCATGTATTGTGAAAGAGGGGTTTAAGTTTTGGGTGGTAGGTTAAAATGTGCATGCAAATTTGACCCTAGTTTGCTAGTCCGTAGGGTATTTTTCCCAACAACATAATTAGCATCCGTACTAGGGAAGATACTCTTTAGGGTTTCCAGATTTAGTTGATTTTTTTGGGTAGTTTAAAAGATTAGAGTTTCTGTTTCTTTGCCTGTCTTTTTCTGTAAGTTCTGAGTGAGTAGGGAGCTTGGTTCTTTATACCAGTTTTCCCTGACTTCTGCTTGACGATAGTTGTTGGGACACACAGAGGTACACGCGGCCTGCAGAAGGCCTACACACGTGTACCCGCACCCTATCCTCTTACAACCCGCATGTGAACGCTAGCTTTAAGGATAAAAGTAGCATGTAGGAGTTCAAAGAACTTTAGAAGCAGTCCACCTCTTCCCTGTTAGAATTATACATTATCAGGGGGTTTTCTGGAATCCTGTCTGAGTCTTGCTGGTTCACAGTCCTGTTTTAGATTGCTTTTTTGCCTTGTTATTCCTTGCGTTATTTTTTATTTTCTGTTTGAAAAAGCATCCAAGACTTCAAGGGACCCTGGTCATCAATACCAGAGGCCTCTTCCTGGTCTGGACTTCCTGTTTTAATTTTGGTCTTAGTATTTAGACATACACTCGACCTATACAAGGTCAGCCCATGTGTACACGCTTCCTGTTTCAGCTCAACACGTGTTTGCCCGCGTGCTATTTTGGTGACAGTAGCGTGTTTGATAGGCTACATTTTTTTCAAGGTGGGGCAATCATCCCCTCCTTTGATGAGAAGTATTCCTCTCAGGTGTTTGATTCTAGGGTTGAATTGTCAGTAGGTTAGGTCATTTTACCCGTAGCCTGTTTTTTCTCAGTTGATAGTTGACAAAAAATATAAAAGAAAAAAAAAAAATCGGTTTTTAGACAAGTGTAAGAGTCTTTGTTTTCTTGATTGCCATTGTATTTCTTTGCTCTGATTCTTTTCGATCTGTGCTTTAAGCCATAAATTTTTTTCTTGGTTTTGTGCTTGTTGGTATTTTCCCTTTGTTGCTTTACTAGCACTTAAATAAATAAAAAAATCTCTTTTCATTTTCTTCTTTGTTTGAAGAGTGTGTTTCTACATCATTAGCTAGGGAGAAGTCTTTTATTTCGTAAGTTTTTGCAGTGCATTTAGAGCATAAGTAGCTCGTAGTCGAGCGAAATTCATTTATGATTGCTGCATAAAATCTTAGAAAAATTGATAAGAAAAATAAATCTTTCTTTGTGAAAAGTTGCTGAAATTTTGCATTTAGTAAAAGTCTTTTGTTTCCATCATTTTTTCATTCGTTTTTGCTTTCGTCTTTACACATCATCAGTTTCACCTTCATACCCCATGACGTAAGAAATCCCTTAAAAGCAACACTAATTTAAAATCTATTAGACTTTTTGTTTGTAGGGTTCACAAACTAGTTCAAGACTAGGGCCTTTGATTAGGTTGGAGAGGAAACTCTCCAAGGCCATTCAAAATCAAACATTAGAGTCTGTGATAGGGAGTGTCTAAGTCCATTTTTGTGGAAGTTATCCAGGACCCCCCTCTAACACAGGGGATAAACACGAGGTCATGTGCGGAAAGGTAGCAGAGATAACCCCTCCAAAGCCGGACCAATCGTAGTGGAGAACACATATCGAGGGCTTGTTTTGGGATTTCGTCGTTTGCATTTGCCACGGGGCTTCGTGGGTCTCGAATCCATTCGAGGTCCTCAATTGTCTTCCGGACCATTTTCTCTCGATACCCTTGACAGGTTTTGGAATTGATACCCTGCTCATTGTGGTCTACCCGACTTTCGACTGTACCTGCCTGGTGACTGTTCGTGTGCTGACAACCTAGTTGCCAATCTTTTTAGGGACATACACAGGTCACTGCGGGGGGGTATACCACAGTACCTAGGAAAAAAATTAGGCCATGCTTTGTAGAGTATACCCGGAGGGTGCTTCCGTGTTTGAGTTGCACTTGCACTGGTAAGTTGCTCTAGTGTTGGTTGTTGTAACTGTTCTTCCAAATAGTTTAGTGATTGCTTGTATTATCTCTTAGGGGATTCTTTTTTAGTGTGTGTTACTATTTGAATGTGTAGAATACCTTAGCGTGTCTTGGATATTATCACACAGTGGAGGATCCCAAGCTCTGCCGATCACGAAGGCTTCTGGGCCTGTCGCCAGTTATACTTGAGCCACCCCCACCACCATTAAGGCGGAAGCTAGACCAACAAGGGTCTTTTGAAGCGACCGGGTTACAAACCATTGTGCCCGAACAATTCCTGGAGGAATCAACCACCAATCTTGGCTCGGTTGAAACCCCAACCACTGATACTTGGCCACAGGTTATTGTACCAATCCAATTTTACGAACGCCTGTTAGTGCCTCACACAGTTATGGAAACAAACGTTGTTACTTCTTCTGGGAATTCTTCCATTCCCACCACAGTTGCTACCATAGGAGAATCATCTCCTAACCTACCGTCGTCGGTCTGAGCCACCATGGTCTCGGCTGCAACTACGTCACACAGTGGACCGACCCCGTCTATGGAGGTGGCCACAACCCCCTTCACACCTAGTGCAACAGGCCCTCCGTTCTCATATGGTATGCCTAGTTTGGGTACAAGTCCTGCACTCACTTACTCCACTTTACAGACTTTGGGTATCGGGGTAGGGAGCTCCAACGCTCCTCTGCAAGGTCAACTTGGGGGCACTCATGTCCCTTTTAATGCTTTTCCTTACGCCAGAGGTCATATTCCTCCTTCATCCCCTTCGCTTGGTGGTCTGCATCAACAGTCCACCGGGCAACCTGCACAAACTAGTTTATTTGGAGTTGGGAGTCAAGGAACACCTGCGCACAGTATGCCGGTAGGTTCGTCACCATTTTTTTGGAACGGGACGTTTGGTAACAACACTTTCACATCCACCACTTTCCCATCTGGGGGCACTCCCATTTTTGGACAGTCTACTCTGGCACAAGGTACTATTCCTACGCTAGGGGCACATATAGCAGGACCTTGGAACTCAAGAAAAGGATCCATTCCCTCCTCTAGAATGTCATTCTGGGGTAATTCTTTCCACAGTCAATGGAACCCTGGACAGACTACTATGCCTCTCCCATCAGGGCCGTCATGGGGTAATCCTTCCCAAAGTCCTTCAAACATGATGCATGCCCAACATCCTATGTCCTTTATGGGAAATCAGCCAATGATGTCTCCACAGATGAAAAATCCTTATGCTGGTCAGGGCCATGGTTTCTACCAGAACCCAGGCCAACAACCAAACTTTTCCTGGCAACCTGGTGCCAGTAAAACTCCAGGACCCTTTTTCCCAGGTTATCAACAGTAACCCAAACTACCATTCCTGGTGACGTTACACTTGCCAGATTTGACAAGGTTGTTAAATGATCCTATTTGTCATGATCCACGTTGGCCTCCTATGCCAACGAAGTTGCCTTTGGACATTCCAAAGTTCGAGGCCAAGCCTAACGAAGATCCAGGTGATCATGTGACTACCTTCCATCTTTGGTGTTCATCTAACTCATTGAAATATGACTCCGTACAGCTGCGATTGTTTCAACGCACTCTTATCGGGAGTGCCGTGAAATGGTACATCGAGCTCGATCGCTCAAGATACTCTTCTTTTGGTGAACTAGCGATGGTATTCCTTAACCATTTCCAGTTACCTGTGAGATACGACGCTGGCACAAATCTTCTCGCCAATTTCAAACAGATAACAACGGACCACATCTATGATCATATCCGAGAGTGGAGACGCCGGAAGAGTTTAATTAAAGTACCAGTCCCACCAGCATTCCTGCTTGAGTGGTTCCTTAAGTCTCTAGTCCCACAATTATCCAAAGACGTCACAACTTCTAGGGTTTTCTCTGAAGAAGATGCCATCATGAGGGCTCAACAGATTGAGCTCATCTATTCTCAGTCTGGTTTATTATACAACATCCTGCCGGATGCACCACGATCGATATTGGATAAAACTAGACAGAGAGCTGGACCACATGCCAATGGTATTGTTGGTTAAGCAAAAACCAAGCCCGTTGAGCAATTGACAAAACAATTGCAACAATTATCTATACAACACTCAGCGTCCAGCTAGACTACTGCTTTGGCTTCTCCTCCTACCCAAACGTCGAAAGTACACTCCGTGTAGTTGACTAACCCAAAGGCCACCTAGCAGCCTGAAGGGAAGAAAAAACAACGAAAAAAGGGTCAGGGGGATAAAAAACCCACTGATAATGCTGGTGGGGACACCACGGAAAAACGGAAGGTGAGGTATCCATGCAACTTGTGTGCGGAAGACCACCCGACCCATCTTTTTCTTCGACTTGCGGAGGCCCAAAAGTTTGTCACACAACAACAACAGGCAGTTTTGACTAACCCCTTTCAACATGGGCAAAATTTAACTCAAGCCTCTACAAGTGCCGAAGGGGGCAGCCAAGAAACCTGCCCTCCTCCAGGCAATCCCTCATCTACGAACGTATATATGGTTAGGGGTGATTCTTTCATAACAACTAGAGCGCACGACTATAGTAAACCAAGCGCTTCTGAGAAGGGTAAAGAAGTTGAGCTCCCATCTCTTCCTCTACAGATCGAGAGGACGTTGGGAGAAACAATGACACACATTCCAAAGGGTGCATTTAAGAAAGCTTCTCACAACCCAAATGCAAGGGCCACCCAAAATTACTCTGTGGTGGAGGATTTATCACAAACCCCTTGTGCGATGTCTGCTTTGGAGGTCCTCCAAAGCTGCCTTGCTCAGAGGAAGGCCTTGTTAACCGCTTTAGTCTCTATGGAGACTTGTAACCCGGGTACCATCATGTTAGATACAACCGACTTACAACCTCGTCTGCCTTACCACATAGCGTTTCAGATAGTAGTGGCTCATCCTACGAAAATTTTTACATGGAATATCTTCCACATGGTGGTCAACGAGGGTGCCTTGACATGCGTTATGTCATTAGCATGTTGGAAGGCCATTGGCCAGCCTGCTTTGTCTCCATCACCTACTCTCCTCACTGATTTCGATGGTCGTTATTTTCGACCACATGGAATCATTCCTTCTTTCCCTATGCAGTTAGGAGGGAAAACCATGTGCATCGAAGTAGAGGTAGTCGATGATCCCCTCGACTATATCCTCTTGTTAGGATGGAGTTGGACTTATGCTATGCAAGCTGTGGTTGCTACATTTTTCCGAGTCTTGTTGTTTCCACATGAGGGCTGGATAGTGACCATTGATCAACTATCTTTCTCCAGACCTGACCCAGATTTGGGGGCATCCACGATCCCCATGATTGATAATCCTCAACCAGGTGTCGTTAACGTTGGAGTTGGTTTGTGCCCATCCTTGATGGGTACCTTCTATTACCCACCTCCTCATGATGATTTTAAATTTATATCTAATCACCATAAGGTTGAGATTTTTCAAGTTTCGTCGTTCTGCACGACTTACTTTGAGGATCCTTGTATTCTTCTTTCCCCATCAGCCACGATGGATGAGACAGGGCACTCAGGCATGCCCATGCCCTTGTCTGCTGTTGAGGTAGCATACTCTTTAGTCCAACAAGCTTCAGCTAACCCTGATCTGACTCCTGCACAAGAGTTATATCCACTTCTAGAGCCTATTTGGGCTCAGGTTTCTCTCGTTAACGTCGATTCGTTAGACTTAGTCTTGCCTTCTGACGAAGCATTAATCAAAGCAATGACTAGTTTGGACAAACCTTGGGAAGATCTTCATCACAGATCATATTTCCTCCCAAAGTTAAGCCGAATCAAAGCAGGAGAATTCACCGTTACCATGACAGGAGATCAACCATGTCCTATTAATCTCTTAGCTACACAGGAAATTTATACTAAGGGGAATATGGCGACTATTGCTGAAACTATACCGATCAATATCTCCCAAACCCCTGGCATCATAGACAATGTTTTCGTCGGAGCATACAGCTCCCCCAAGGAGATGTCAGGCATCAACCTACAAAGAGTCTATCATGAGCTAACTTTGTTGTTTTTCAAGCTCGCTTTGATATCCGAAAGCAACATCCGGCGAGACTACATTTATTCTTTTCGATCTCGTTCGGATTAACTGAGAAAAGTAACCATTATGGAGTCTTCTTTAATCCCTTTTCAGACTCCTTAAAGATGAAAATATTGCCGAGTGACCTTGTTTCTTCACACTCGTTAAATTGGTCCAGAAGAACGTTCCTTAAATAGGTCTCCTTTTAAGCCCTTTTCAAACCCTCTAAAAATGAAAAGATTGTCGAGCGATCTTGTGACCTTTCACGCTCGTTAAACTGAAATTTGAAGTCACGTTTGTCCGACGGTAGTTTACCCCTTTTTTGGTCCGGACGGTCAACTGTACGAACAAAGGTATACTCTATCGAATTCCTATTCTTTAGAAGAGTATCCTTAGGTATAATTTTATCCCTTTTTCAGGCCTAAGGGACTAAATTTACTAAAAAGAAACCCCCACAGAGTCCATAGTTAAGATCTTTTCAGACTCCCTAAAATTGAAAAGATCGCCGAGTGACCTTATTCTTTCACACTCGTTAAATTGGTTTAGAAGAATATTCCCGACGGATTCCATAGTTAAGATTTTTTCAGACTCCTTAAAAGTGAAAAAATAGCTGAGTGATCTTGTCCTTGTCACACTTGTTAAAATGGTTTTGAATTGACGTCTAATCGGTACTAGTTTATCCCTTTTTCAAACCGACTAGACTATTGTCGAAAAAGGTACCCCAGTAGAGTCTCCTTTTATGCTTTTTCAGACTCTCTAAATATGAAAAACCACCGAGCTTACCTTCTCTGGGCTCGTTAAACTTACATCGAAGGACGTTAACATTGTGTGTTCTATCAACCGCATTTGCATACCTTATCCACCAGCCTTGTGACAGTTTGCTTCTGCATCTTAACACCTTTGGCCGCCAAAGGATTTTTCCCGAGTATCATTTTACTAGAACATCAGTCTTGTCCTTGTGCCTCGAGCTTGTATGTTTGCAGTACTCGTTCCTCCATTGTAACGTAATATTCCTTTATTATTTTTAAAAAATTATCAAAAAGAACAAAAAAATCAAATATACCCCAAAAAGAGGATGGGAAAAGTATTTTCTTTATTGGAAGCATAATGAATCACCCTTGGATAAAGCACATTTGTCTGTTTGATCATCAGACTATGGGATGTAGTACGACCTTAGGAAGCTTTTCTCGCTATATAGAGTTGTGTCCTCCATCGTTTGGTTACTCTTCCAAACATATGGAGAGTTTGCGTTGCCTCCTTCTTCGTAGAATTATGATTAACATATATGCTACCTAAGTCTTATCACTTGTCATGCTATTGTCCAAGGGAATATTGTCACTAAGCCTGAGTCAGCCCTTCTGCAATATGTCTCTTGTCTGCATACCCAGCCATCTTAAACGTCAAATCAAGTCCTTGTTCGAAATCACTAAAGCCTTCAGTCCAATCATCAATATTATTAAGTCCATAACTGACGAGCCATCGAAGGCCTCTGGGTAGTGCAGTCCTACACTCATATTACACTCCTACCTAAGTTTTAGAAGATTTTGAAGTTTTTGCTCGAGCTCTGAAGGACAACCATCAGGTCGAATTAGCTTCTGGAAGACAGGTACTCTATATGTATATATTTCTGATTTCGAGATGTAGCTCCGCTGTGTATTATTCACGGCTACTCTTTATAGTTATTTGACATGGATCTAAAATGTATTTGATTGGTAGCCATGGTTCTATTTTATCCCGAGAATGGGTATGCCCACCTCGGTGAGACATTTGTTATTTTGCAGATGGCACCTCCTAGTTCCTGATCCTTGGGCTCACTCATTCCGCACATCAGTAAAGATTGGTAAAAGATTGGTAATGTATTTTGGCCATCAGATGCTCTTCTGACCTCACACATTAGGGGGCATCTGTTATAACCCTAAATTGCACCACACATGCTTACTTGGCATCAGGCCAACTCATATCCCTTCATTGCCAAAACATCTGCTGAACAACTCTTTGGAAATCCTCTTGTGTCAAGGCCCACGTGCCCTAACCCATTACTACATGCATGTGCACGCTGACAGGCCCACTACAGCCCGCGTGTACCTAACAAAGCACAAAAAAGGAAAGTTGTCGACAGAACAAAAATCTATGGGTCAGTTAACTGAGACTTCCAACCATGCATGGCTGAGGGTTTGTCCAAAACCCTAGCTACTTCTAGCCTATAAAAGATGGGGTAGGGGTACCATTTGGATGAGGAAAAAACACAGCGAAGAAACTCTACCCATTTGCTGAATCCATTGTCCCAACCCTTTAGCCTTTCCTCATGCCAAAGGAGATTTAATGCAAAGTAGTTGGAGGACAGAAGAGGAGGAGCCCAGGCTCAGGAGCAAGGAGTGGTGGCCGGTCTCGAATTTGATTGTAAGTTGATTCATTTTTTCAAATAATAAAAGAATACTTTTCCTGTCCCAATGCATGAGTGATCTATGGTTTGGTTAATTTATGCTTAATTTCTAACCCTCAAGTAGAGAAGTAGCATGCATGCATTGTTGTTTATTTTGATTGCAGGTCATCTTTGAAAGGAGCAACGCAAGCAAGTGGTCAAAAGCGCAATGAAGGATCTACACCAAATGCCAATAGCAAGGTTAGTAGTTCCTTTCCATGCATGTATTGTGAAAGAGGGGTTTAAGTTTTGGGTGGTAGGTTAAAAAGTCATTTCTTTATGGTCAAAATCTGCATGCAAGTCTGACCCTAGTTTTCTAGTTCGTAGGGTATTTTTCCCAAAAACACCAAGGGACAATAATATATGGATGTAAGAAGAGGAAATCCCATAGAGTACCAACTATCTACACTCCGACAGACGATGATATTGATAGAATCAGATACCAAGTGAGGGATGTCACACAAGAGGTAGTTCAACATGTGTTACATATACAAGAAGACATGAACAAGAAAAATAAAGAGAACTTGATGACATTGCAAAAATGAATGAAGGTAATGAGCATAGCATGAGAGAGAATATATGTGGAAGACCAACCAATAAGCGCAGCTGGAAAAGCAAGGGTCACCACTTCGTACCTGCCATAGATCGCAGCAGGGTGCCAAATTTTGAAGGTATTGCCCGAATAAATTGAGTTCCCTATGTTGGATATTTAAGAACATCCACAAGTACTAAGTCACCTAGAATTATTATTTTCATAGATACCCATGGAATCCTTACAAGGCTTGTAGGTAGGGGTGGCACAGGAAATACAATTCCACGCAGAATCAATAACAAAGGAGTTAACCAAGGTAGTGGTGAATAAGGAAGACCGACATAAGGTTCATACTAAGGTATTGTAGGAGAAGGACAAGGTTGAACAAAAGGTCAAGATGGTACATCAAGCCATCAGATAGAATATATATATAGGGAGATTCCCAAGATACCGGTGGTGATAGAAGCCACAATAGAGGAGAAGATATAAAAAATTAGGGAAGTAATTCAAGGATTCTGAAACAGGATTGGAGAGTTGGAAGCACACACCACACCAGGTACACCAACTGAGGAGAAGGAACAAAGAGACAAAATAGACATAACCTTAGTTGTAACATTAAGAGTCTCAATGAGGAGTGCACGAGACTATGTGAAGAAAGCATGTAGATTTGGACACAACTAACAGTGAATCTGGAGCAAGAATGATTTTAGGGGATAATTTTTTCTCATGGGCTAATTTTCCATGGTTTTTCCCAAAAAAAGATTCGCTATTATAAAAATGATTCACCCAAATTCTATAGGATAAAATTATTTTACCATAAAAATTGCCAAAAATTTATACAAACTATATAAAATTCTTATAAATTTGAATATTTTTACCAAAATATCGCCAATCATTTTATAGTTGGCATATGAAGGATTAGTAAGATTCGCCAAGGTTTCTACATTTTAAAATAAATTTCCATCCTTAAAATCATCCCTGATCTAAAGCTAAAGGAAATCGAGGAAAGAGTAAGAAGTGCGCAGGGGAAGGCGTAGAAATCCAATGAAAGCATACAAACTCTCACTAGTGGAATGCATGACAACCATCCTTGTGAACAAAAAACTATATAACGAGATAGATAATATGAGGGAATAGAAGAACACTATCAAATAATTATTGGAAACCCTGCAAGACGAAGCACTCAATATAATAGGGGGATTAGAAACGACGTAGGGCATGGTGAAGTAAGTCGAGCAATACTAGGAGGAGAAGCTTGTGATGCTAACGAAATAGGTCGTAGAATAAATATTGGAAATGAAGGCTGAGGAAAAGAAAGAAGTCGCTACAGCCAAAGAGATATTGCAAAAAATTATGTATTCATGGAAGTGAGTGACACAAAAGGATTGAGTGGATTGGACAAGACACAAGTGAATATTGGGGGCCTTTTGGACAAGAATTTTGGATGCAATTTTGAGAAATATCCTAAGGGGTGAGGCGATGCACAGTAAAGGAACATTCTGAATCAAAGTGTGCAGTAAAAGAACATTTGGCGGCACATAAGTGTTGGCCCTTGACTAAGTTTTGGAGAACTTGGGTCACGTTTGACCGATTTTGGGACTTCAACAGGCTGGTCGAAGACAAAGCGCAAGGCGAAGCGGAGATCATGGGATATTAGCCCCCTTTTTAGTTATTTTTGGGCTTAGGGTTTATGTAACGGCTATGGGATGTCGAACCATGGGTTTACCCATATTTAGGCCCTTTTGTAACGTATAAATAGATAGCTAGGCGATGTAAGAAGGGGCCAGTGTGCTAAGTGAAGTAGTAGTGAAAATTTGTGGCTTAGTGCAGAGCTAGAGGCTTTGTGCATGATATGTGTTAGGACTTGTAGAGATAAGTGCAAGTGATTATAAGAAGCTATGTACAGATTGTAAGAATGATTTGTGCTTAAACCTAGCTCGGGGAAGGAGGATCTGGTGAGGTGTGTGCAGATCTCCTGTCCTATGCAGAGTGGGTTCTTGAGGCTATGTGCTTGTACAAGATTGACATAAGATAATAAAGAAGAAGACGAGTTGGTGGACGTAGCTCCACACTGGGGGTGAACCATGTATATCCTGTGTTATGGTTTCCTTGTGTGATTGATGTGATTTATGCTTAATGTTGTTATCTTTATATATGTTGGATGCATCTGATATAATATCTTAGTGCTTAGTAATGTGAATGAATGATAGATCTGATCTATTTCTATATGTTAAGTGCTTGGATGTATTATATCTTGTTGAATATTGTGCTAATATATAATTAGGGTTTGAATATGCGATGTAAATAAGGGTTAAATGATAATGAATGTTAACTGCTAAGTGCTCTGTTAAGGTATTGTAATCATAGATCTGTGTCCCATCTAGGTTGTAGACATCTGATTCCTACAACCCCCCCTGCCTCTACCTTGGGTGAGACTTAATCTGCTTCGTAGGTGTTGAAGAAAGGGATGATAGTTAGGGTTTTGTTGGTGCACTGTTGAAGCATTGAACCTTGGGTCTACCCCTGTGCAAACAAATGGTTCCATTATCGGGACCTGAAACTATGATTGTTGGGAACTGAAGAAAAGAGAAAAGTTTTGTGCGTAGATCTGTTGATGTAAGTGCACAATAGTCTACTTGAATTGCAAAGATATGTGCTAAGAAAGGAACCAGATTTGAAGAAAAGAGGTAAGATCATGAAGCTTTGTGCTCTGATAAAGGTAAGATAAGTGAAAAAAATTTCTTCGAAAGAATGGATCTAGGTATGTTTGATAAATTTTGTCCTAGTCTGAAAACCAGGGCACAGCTAGAAGAACAAATATTTGATATGAATAGATTTGATAGAAATAATGAAAGATATGTTATTCCTATGCATAGAAAGAATTTTTGGACTAACAAGTGGATGCAGGATCCTAGAAATAATTTTTTGCAGATCCACCACTGTGATCCCAGTGCAAAGTACGGGAAAGGTTGGGGATCGTTAAAGGGAAAGAAAGGATTAACTCTTTGTTATATTTGCAGAATACCAGGACATCTTGCTAAGGAATGCCCTAGTAGAGGTCCTATTTGCCTTTGGTGTAAGGCTACTAGAAATGAAGTTTTGGACTGCCCTAGAATGATTTCCAAAGTTGAAAAGTTGAATATGAGAGAAGAAAACCCTGAGGAAGGAAAAGAGACTAAGAACCAGAAAGAATCAAAGGATTTATTATTGAAGATGAAAGGAACATTGAATGATCACAGAGACACCAGTTTATCAGAGATCTTAAAAGAGAAAGAGTGCATAGAAACAAGAATATGAGACTTCGACATAGACTGTGTCCTGGATGAGGAAACAAAGGTCAATATCATGAAAGAAAGAACTTGGGAATTTTTGGGAAAACCCGCTATGGTTCCTTCACTGGGAGGAATAAGATTGTTTAAAGGGAAGATGATAACCCTATGTGGAAGACTTACCCATATACCTATGAGTTCTCATGGAACTTCGACAGAAGAAGAATTTGAGGTCGTTAAGTTTGTTGAGAACAATGCCCCATTTGCTATTTTTCTAGGAAAAACTTGGGCTGAGAAAGATCAGATCCGAAGGGAACAAGAAGAGAAAACTCTAGAAAAGAAAAAGAAAGAACTAAGAGATTTCATGGCTAGGAGAATAGCACGCTTAATAGAAGAGCAAGAGGACAAGTCGAAGCAACTAAGGGCTAGAGACCGGGCTGTTGAAGCTGAAAGAACGCATGTATACTTGAAACACTTGTCCATTCAAGAGAGTAGAGCACCTAGTCTAGAACGAGAAGATGTATTAACCTTGAACCTTGTGAAAGACCCTTAGCAGTGTGAAGTTCCTATGCCAAGAGGAGATAAAAAAAATAATGGAAAAAGGAAACCAGTAACTCAAATCATAGGAAAGAAAGCCATAAAGCTCAGCAAAAAGAAAGCAAAGCTAGAAAAATTGCAAGAAGTACCAGAGAGGACTTCACAGAACTTAAACCTCGCCGTGATATCAGAACAATGCATATTAGCACTTCGTTAGGGTGGATAAATATGACCATTGGAGGCGTCCCGACTATTATAACGATGCTCCAGAACAGATAGAAACACAGTTATTGTCATAACATTCACCACTAGACCATTGGGACCGCGCCATGGATGGAATTGCATTGATTGAGGCATTCTTTCCCGTTGGAAGAGTCCATTACGATGTTGTCTATTTATGCCATCAAGTGTTACACCAAGAACAATTTTTCCAATTGTGATTATCCGAGCACACAAAGAACTAGTTTCTTTCGCGTAGTGATTATTGAGACCTTGCCATCCGTTTTGTTACATTGAGTGTTTGGTCACCGACCTGAGATATCAGATCTTGAGTGTGCATGTCGGATGAAATTAGCACAGTAGAAAAATCCATTGAAGAGATCCTAATAGACCTCGTCAACCAGTTAGAGAAAGCTGCTACGAAGATCAGGATCAGGGCTATGAGTTCCATTTTAGTTGGTTGTTGATCCTCATCACCTTCATTGCTTGGGATATGTTGGAAGGTGCGACCTTCCCTGAAATTGAGCCATCTGAACCCTTAGCTGCGAAGTTCACTATGTTGGACAACTGAGAGGGGGGGTGAATCAGTTGTTACCATTCTTAAACAATTATGGTTCTTTTAAACTCTTTGTAGAAACACTGAATGATGATCACAATAATGCAGGGATATAAACAATGGCACTTTCAACATCATTCACATATATGAGAAACACAAAGACAGATATTTCCCGAGGAAACCCATGCAGGGTGAAAACCTGTTTTTCTTTATATGATAAGTAATCGTTACATTCTTTACAGTATCATACATATGAGAACCAACTCATAATGAGGCTACAACCTCATTTTTGCAAGTTGCAACTTGCTAAGAGCACCAACTCTCTGTTTTCTCTAGCACCCACTAGAAGGAAGCACCGACTCCCTGGTTTCTCTGGCACCAACTAGAAGGAAGCACCAGCTCCCTGGTTTCTCTAGCACCAACTATAAGGAAGCACCAATTCCCTGTGTTCAAGCGCCCACTTGAACCTTTGAGGACACCAGTCCTCCCTAGCTCCTCCCAACCACCCTGAACTATAAATCTTTTCTATTGAAACTTATTACAGTGATATGATGTTCAACAATGGATTACCAGACTCATCACTATTTTGCTGCATTTCATTGCTCTATCTACCTCATTTCCTTTCTGCACACATCACTTATGCTGTCTGTTCTTCCACGTTTTATGCTCTGTGCTCCATGTCCATTCACTGCACAGTTCCTCTTCTGTGCTATTCAACTGCTGCACTCTCCTTCTTCTTTCACACATGAATCACCTTCACCAACAAAAACCACAACAAACTCCAACAACAAAAACAACCACATCTCTTCTCTATATCGTGTATTTATAGCTTCTGTGCACCTTGTGCATGCCATGTTCGCAATGCCTCTGCATGCTGACTCCGCGCCGTTATCCTCCACCTCTCGAGTGTTCTGTCTGATCATCATCGTGACTCTTCAGCTTCTCTGGTGGTTCACCCCACGTGTCCAGCATCACTTTATGTTATACTGCGATTCCTCAACCTCTCTGGCAGTTTGAGACTCTTCGTCTTCTCTGTGACAGTCGAGCTCACCTTCTCTCTTTCAGTTACAAGCCTCAATGCTCATCAACTGTCAATCGCCTCCATGAACATCTTCATCCCTCTTAGAGACTCTTCACCTCCTCTTTCAGCCATCCCAAAGTGTCTTCGAGTCCTCTGGCAGAACCCATCAGTGGTTTCTGGCAGTTACACTGTATCATGCTACAGTTGCCCTCTGATCTTGTTCAAAATCATCTGCACCATTGGATTGAATCCATGGGATCTTGCATTCATTTCGGCATTTCGGCATTCAAAAATTCTGTGCTGAGTGTCTTGACACTTTATTTCGTGATCTCCGAAGTTCCGATACAAAACTTTTCTACACTAGCTCCTTCCCCAATATGTCTATGGTCATAACCAAGCGCCTATGCAAAAAGCGCTTTTCGCGAATTCCCGTTTCGTGAATTTGGAGATGAGGCATCTTGAATTTCTAAGTCGCGATCGCCGATACCCCGAAATGGCATGGGATCAACGGTCCTGATCAGAGCTTCATTCAACGGCTGCGATTGAATCGCAATTTCGCATATCGCGAAATCAACATTCTTGTTTCATTATTTGCTTGCCTCTCCATGTTGCGATCCCCGACACTCCGATATGGAGTTAGATCAATGGTCCAGATTTGATCTCTATTCAACGACTGTGATTAAATCACGATTTCGCATATCGCGAAATTGACATTCTTGATGCATTGGGTTCTTTGCCTCTCCAAGTTGCGATCCCCAAAACTCTGACATGGTGTAAGTCTGCTGACGTCACATGTGTTAAATAACTGCCACGTGTCACCCTGATTCGTGACTTACATGTGCTTGGCATGTTGAGTCAGTCTGACACTTGTCATTACCTGGTTGTGCCACGTGTTCCTAGCTGACATGGTATGCTGACGTGAGTCGGATCGACGATCCATATCACATCTTGATATGACGGCTGTGATTAAATCGCAATATCGCATATCATGATTTTAGGATTCCTGTGGTTATTATTCTTTGACCTCTTCAACTTGCGATCCTCAAAACCCCGACATGGAATAGAATCAATGGTCCAGATTCAACCTTAATTTGACGACTCAGATTACATCGCGATTTTGTATATCGCGATATTAGGAATCCTGATGTCAATAATTTTTTACATGTCCAACTCTCGATCCACGAAATTTCGACAAGGAATAGAATGAACGGTCCAGATCAAACCTTTGATCTGACAGCTCATGTTACATCGCGATTTCGAGAAGTTAAGGAACCCTATTCCTTTGAATCTCTAGTCAACGAACTTACGATCTTTCCCCACGTGTCCTTCCTGATGATGGACGATCCTCCTTCTTTCGGGATTCTGTGAGCCCCTTTTCTCCTTGCACTTTAAACACCATGCATGTTCTCCTCGATCCAACTGTGGTCGGACCCTACGCTCAGATCTAACTCCCGAGATATATCCTCCATATCTACGTGCTCCTCTTGTCTTCATTTAGATCTGACGACCATCGAGAATTCAGAATGAGATCCAACGATCACTGGCGCTTCTCCTCTGGAGTGTACTTTGTCCTTGTTTTGCCTTCACTGCATACTCTGATCTTTCCATCAATGACAAGCTTACTTTGCCTGATAACCTGCCAACAATCCTCTGCACTATCTCTTCTGAACTTATCGGGCTTGCTCTGCAGCATCTTCCCAAACTACTTATGATGCCCATTTGTTACACTCTTCCTATACTCATGCCATCTTCACTGTTGTACTTGCCATCAATGAAAATCATGTGCTACCTGTTAAACATTTGCCAACAATCTCCCCCTTTGGCATTGATGGCAACTAAGGCACCCAAATTCTTTTCTCCCCCTTTGACATCAATGTCAAAGAAGAGACATGCTCCCCCTGATCTATTGCAGGAATTTTAGGAGGCATTAGAGATTCAAACAATGAAAAACTCTCCCTAACAAGATGGAATTATTTAGGTGTGAAACGAAATGACACCCAGCTTCTGTCTGAGATATTCAAATGGTGTCTTGGCTAGGGGCTTAGTAAATATGTCTGTAATTTGTTCTGTAGTGGGAATGTGATGGACCTGAACAATCTGATTGGTGACCTGCTCTCTCAAAAAATGATATTTTATGGGAATATGTTTTTTCTTGGAGTGGAGGATAGGATTTTTAGACACACTGATGACACTAGTGTTATCAAAATGAATTGGGATCGGTGCAGTATATTTTACCTCTAAGTATGCAAGTGTCTGAATCATCCATAATACCTACGTGCAACAGGTAGCAGTAGCAATGTACTCTACCTCTGTGGTTGATAAAGAAATGGAACCTTTCTTTTTACTAAGCCAGGCTACTAAGGAGTTACCCAAGAAGAATGCTCCTCCACTGGTGCTTTTTCTCTCA
>JZKD02S1353694.1:259671-300808 GCA_000966675.3 Picea glauca | reverse complement strand
TAAACAATTATGGTTCTTTTAAACTCTTTGTAGAAACACTGAATGATGATCACAATAATGCAGGGAAATAAACAATGGCACTTTCAACATCATTCACATATATGAGAAACACAGATACAAATATTTCCCAAGGAAACCCATGCAGGGTGAAAACCTCTTTTTCTTTATATGATAAGTAATAGTTACATTCTTTACAGTATCATACATATGAGCACCAACTCATAATGAGGCTACAACCTCAGTGTTTCAAGATGCAACTCGCTGAGAGCACCAACTCTTTGTTTTCTCTAGCACCCACTAGAAGGAAGCACCGACTCCCTGGTTTCTCTAGCACCAGCTAGAAGGAAGCACCAACTCTCTGGTTTCTCTAGCACCAACTAGAAGGAAGCACCAACTCCCTATGTTCAAGCACCCACTTGAACCTTTGAGGACACCAGTCCTCCCTAGCTCCTCCCAACCACCCTGAACTATAAATCTTTACTACTGAAACTTATTACAGTGATATGATGTTCAATAATGGCTTACCAGACTCATCATTGTTCTTCTACATTTCGTTGCTCTGTCTGCCTCATTGCCTTTCTACACACATCACTTACGCTTTTTGTTCTTCCACTTTTTATGCTCTGTGCTCCATGTCCATTCACTGCACAGTTCCTCTTCTATGCTATTCAGCTACTGCACTCTCCTTCTTCTTCACACATGAATCACCTTCACCAACAACAACCACAACAAACTCCAACAGCAAAAACAACCACATCTCTTCTCTGTACCGTGTATTTATAGCTTTTTTGCACCTTGTGCATGCAATGTTCTCAATGCCTCTGCATGCTGACTCCGCGTTGTTATCCTCCACCTCTCGAGTGTTCTGTCTGATCATCATCGTGACTCTTCAACTTCTCTGGTGGTTCGCCCCGTGTGTCCAACATCACTGTATGTTATACTGTGATTCCTCAGGCTATCTGGCAGTTTGAGACTCTTCGTCTTCTCTGTGATAGTCAAACTCACCTTCTCTGTTTCAGTTACAAGCCTCAATGCTCATCAGCTGTCAATTGCCTCCACGAACATCTTCATCCCTCTCAGAGACTCTTCACCTCCTCTATCAGCCATCCCAAAGTGTCTTCGAGTCCTCTGGCAGAACCCATCAGTGGTTTCTGGCAGTTACACTGTATCGTGCTATAGTTGCCCTCCGATCTTGTTCAAAATCATCGACACCATTGGATTGAATCCATGGGATATTGCATTCATTTAGGCATTTCAGCATTTGACAATTCTGTGCTGAGTGTCTTGACACTTTATTTTTCAATCTCCGAAGTTCCGATACAAAACTTTTCTACACTAGCTCCTTCCCCAATATGTCTATGGTCATAACCAAGCACCTATGCAAAAAGTGCTTTTCGCGAATTCGTGTTTCATGAATCTGGAGATGAGGCATCTCAAATTTCTAAGTCGCTATCCCCGATACCCCGAAATGGCGTGGGATCAACGGTCCTGATCAGAGCTTCATTCAATGGCTGCGATTGAATATCAATTTCACATATCGCGAAATCGACATTCTTGTTGCATTGTTTGCTTGCCTCTCCATGTTGCGATCCCCGACACTCCGATATGGAGTTATATCAATAGTTCAGATATGATCTCTATTCAATGGCTGCAATTAAATCACAATTTCGCATATCGCGAAATCAACATTCTTGATGCATTGGGTTCTTTGCCTCTCCAAGTTGCGATCCCCAAAACTTCGACATGGTGTAAGTCTACTGACGTCACATGTGTTAAATAACTTCCACGTGTCACCCTGATTCGTGACTTACATGTGCTTGGCATGTTGAGTCAGTCTGACACTTGTCATTACCTGGTTGTGCCATGTGTTCCTAGCTGACGTGGTATGCTGACGTGAGTCGGATCGATGGTCCAGATCACATCTTGATCTGACGGCTGCGATTGAATCGCAATATCGCATATCGCGATTTCAGGATTCCTGTGGTTATTATTCTTTGACCTCTTCAACTCATGATCCTAGAAACCCCGACATGGACTAGAATCAATGGTCTAGATTCAACCTTAATTTGATGGCTCAGATTACATCGCGATTTCGCATATCGCGATATCGGGAATCCTGATGTCAATAATTTTTGACATGTCCAACTCTCGATGCCCGAAATTATGACAAGGATTGGAATCAACGGTCCAGATCAAACCTTTGATTTGATGGCTCATGTTACATCTCAATTTAGAGAATTTAAGGAACCCTATTCCTTTGACTCTCCAGTCAGTGAACTTACGATCTTTCCCCACGTGTCCTTCCTGATGATGGATGGTCCTCCTTCTTTCGAGATTTTTTGAGCCCCTTTTCTCCTTGCACTTTAAACACCGTGCATGTTCTCCTCGATCCAACTGTGGTCGGACCCTGCACTCGGATCTAACGCCCAAGATCTATCCTCCATATCTATGCGATCCTCTTTTATTCATTCAGATCTGATGGCCATCGAGAATTCAGAATGAGATCCAGCGACCACTGGCGCTTCTCCTCCGAAGCATACTTTGTCCTTGTTTTTCCTTTGCTGCATACTCTGATCTTGCCATCAATGACAAGCTTACTTTGCCTGATAACCTGCCAACAATCCTCTGCACTATCTCTTATGAACTTATTGGGCTTGCTCTGCAACATCTTCCCAAACTACTTCTGATGCCCGTCTGTTACACTCTTCCTATACTCATGCCATATTCACTGTTGTACTTGCCATCAATGACAAGCATGCGCTACCTGTTAAACATTTGCCAACACACTATGCTCTGGTATTCAAGTGACATGGATAAACAATGGAATTCAAACATGGTGTTCCACACCTATTACCTACAGTTGAAGAGGGATATTGAGTCTTTCCCTCATATGACACCGAACACCCTGGACATGTTTAGGCCAATTATGAAGTTCCGCACATAAATACATTTTATTTATGTCACTGCGCGTGGAGACGAACATAAAGAAGAGATTCAATCCTACTACAAGCTCACAAAGGAGGACATGGAAGAAATAACTAAGGAATGGCCTGTTGAGATCCTTATACCAGTCGACCAGGTAGAACTATCTGACCCCGACCTCATTGGAGGTCCTGTGGTCACTCGTGAAGAGTATGATGCACTCAGCAGTAGAAGGAAAAAAAATAAAGGAAGATGTATAGGAAATAAATAGATCATTAGAAGATATTGCATCAGATTCACCTAGCAGAGGAGGAGATGATAAAGTGGACAAAGAAGAGAAATAATGGGAAGAAGACAAGTAGAAGAAGGGCAAATTAACACCACTTAGGAACCCCCTTGAAGAGGCAGATACATCCAAGAAAATAAAGGTTTCCCCAACAAAACCTACATCGCGGAAGAAGTCAAAAGATAGTAAGCCCAAGATGTAGACTGTGCTCACGATGGATGACGTCGACCTCATCATCACCACCATATCAAATACATTAGAAGATATTTACAGTGCAATGAAGCAAAACAAGAATCCATGTATGATCGCATTGAAGCAGAGCTTAAAGGAACACATCAGTGTTAGAAAAACAGGATCGTGGATCAATAAAATAAAACAAATGTGGAAACAAAACATAGAAGATACACAATACAATAGAGACATAGATTTATGTGGTTCACCCAGTGTGGGCTACGTCCACCAGAGAAATTTCCAGGTCCTTCCTTTATTATTATCCAACATATGAAGGGATACAACCTACAACAAACCCGCTGTAACTTCCTCTTCTTTATCTCATAGTCTCCTATCTCAGAATACAATATTTTCCATCAACCATAGTTGCAATACATTTCCCTCATAAAAGAGGGTTTCCTTCTAGGGAAAAAAACCCTATCATAATTTCTACCGTTAGATTTGTGACCTTATAATGAACGGTCCAGATTTACAATGAAATTACAGTATACATTTACAAGGAAATTTTTGCTTTAGTGGCTTCACCCCTGAACTCCCATCAGGGGACGCTACACCTAAACCCCCGCTGGGGGCCCGCTTTCCCCTAGACCCTCCAGCCGGGGGGATATCCCCCCCCGGACCCCGCAAAGGGGGTGCCGCCCCTCTGCACTCCCCCGCGTGGAAGAGTGTACATACTTCTGGGGTGTAAATACTTCATGGGGTATAAACACGATTGAATTTAAAAGACCTTTGAATCAGGAAGATAATCAAGCTCCACAACCAACAATCAAGTTCTCCATTCAAGTCGCGTAGTGCCTACTACGCCATTGTCCGCAAGGAACATAGAAGTAGGATATGAGCCTATCAGGGTATGCAGGATAGTAGATGCGATGGAGGATCACCTTCTTCATGTCTAGGAGGAAAAGGAACATGCCACAGAGGCCCTGAAGCAAGAAAAAGAGGAATCCATATAACAATGTCGGGTTGTGCAGCAAGAAAAATATGACCTCCAGACGAAGTTTGTAGAGGATAGAGCACAGATCCAAAGGGAGAAAGAAAAGTTGCTCACAGAGAAGATTGGAGTTAAAGAAGCAGTCACTAGAGCACTTCTCTCTGTGATGGTATTAGAGAAGATGGAAGAAGACCCAGTGGAGAATCAAGTGGGAAGGCTTATCGAATCCATTCAACAACTCCAACAAAGAATAACATAATTGGAATTACAGACAGTGCCAAGAACTCCGCAGGAAGTGCGAGATCTAAGATAACTGTGAGGAGCGTAGTTGAGAGAATGAAGGCATTAGCCTTAGAATGAAAACAACTCAATAGTCAAAGTGCACAGACCTACGAGTGCCTTGTAGAGGACTCTGAGCTTAGGACACTGGAGTCACAGCTCTAGGAGGAAAAACAACAAGCAACAATAATGCAAGTGCAGTTGAAGCTACTATCACCGGTTGAGAGAATGAAAAGAGCCCATGAACAACACATGGTTCAGAAATAGGCCCATGCCATTCAGAATAAGGTCGTGGACATGACCCAAAGACTCCAGCCAATGTAGGATGAAGCTTGCACACTTTTTGAGGAAATTGAAGGACAAGGTGCACAACTAGAACAAGTAGTCACTTCATTTGAACAACGCTTGGAAGGACTTGTGATGGAGAAGACCATTCCATAGTTCATCAAGCAAGAGGCTCTAGCAAACAAATAGGTCAAAGCAACTTGAGCTAAGCTCAAGTCATTTGAGGCAGAGTTACCCAGATCAGAGTGACTCAAGACGAGTCACAGATGCGTGTTGGGGCCCTGTTGGCCCTTGACCAAGTTTTGGAGAACTTGGGTCACGTTTAAATGATTTTGGGACTTTGACAGGTTAGTCGAAGACAAAGCGCAAGGTGAAGCAAAGATCACGGGATCTTGTCCCCCTTTTTATGGATTTTCGGGCTTAGGGTTTATGTAACGTCTATGGGATGTCTTCCCATGGGTTTACCCATGTTTAGGTCCTTTTGTAATGTATAAATAGATAGCTAGGTAATGTAATAAGGGGCCAGTGTGCTAAGTGAAGTAGTAGTTAATATTTGTGGCTTAGTGCAGAGCTAGAGGCTTTGTGCATGCTACGTGTTAGGACTTGTAGAGATAAGTGCAAGTGATTGTAAGAATCTATGTGCAGATTGTAAGAAGGCTTTGTGCTTAAACTTCGTTTGGGGAAGGAGGATCTGGCGAGGTGTGCGTAGATCTCCTATCCTATGCGGAGTGGGTTCTTGAGGATCTGTTCTTGTAGAAGATTGACAAAAGATAATAAAGAAGACGAAGATTTGGTGGACGTAGCCCTGCGCTGGGGGTGAACCACATATATCTTGTGTTATGGTTGCCTTGTGTGATTGATGTGATTTATGCTTAATGTTGTTATCTTTATGTATGTTAGATGCATCTGATATAATATCTTAGTTCTTAGTAATGTGAATGAATGCTAGATATGATATATTTCTATATGCTAAGTGCTTGGATGTATTAGATCTTGTTGAATACTGTGCTTCTCTGTAATTAGGGTTTGAATCTACGATGTAAATAAGGGTTAAATGCTAATGAATGTTAACTGCTAAGTGCTCTATTAAGGTATTGTAATCACAGATCTTTGTCCCAGCTAGGTTGTGGACATCTTATTCATGCAACCCACCCTTCCTCTACTTCGGGTGAGACTTCATCTGCTTCGCAGGTGTTGTCGAAAGGGCCGATAGTTAGGGTTTTGTTGGTGTGCTACTGAAGCGTTGAACCCTAGTTCGACCCCTATGCCAACAATAAGAATACAAAGAAAGGAAATAAATCAAGGAAATAAAGCAAGGAGATAAAGAAGGAAAATCAACATGCAGGAGAAAAGGAAGGAAAAGCAACATGCAGGCGAAAAGAAAGGAAAAGAACCATGTAGGCATGAAGGCAGGAAACACACACATGGATTATGAATTTTCATTAGCTGTAATGAGCCATAGGGTTTTGGGATAATCTAGTAGGGTTTTGATCCCTAAACTCTGTGTATAAATATGTAATGGGTTGGGAAGATTAGGTTGTTGATAGGTTGTTGAGAGTGAGAGATTAGGAAGTTGAGAGAATAGGATGGAAGAATAGGAAGCTGGGAGAATATGCTAAGAATGAGAAAGAGTCTATGTATGAAGGTTTAGGGGAGATTTTGGAGAGAGAGGCTTGCATGATAGAGTGGCTAGGTAGGATGGGGAATGATATCATGATGTATCTATTGTAGTGCAGTGTGCAAGACTAAGATGATTTCACAAAGAATAATAAAGAAGCTAGTCGTTGTGGACGTAGACCAAGGATTAGCTGAACCACATTAAATTTTGTGTCTAAATGTGTTTGTTTATGTGATTTTTCAAGGATGTTTTGTTTATGCATGATTAGATCTAGCTATGAGTGATGCACAATATTTATAAATGTTCCAGTGAATCTTCAATGTCTCAATTTGCATTATAATAGTGTTGTATAATTGAGTTTACCAATTAATCAAGGGATAAGAGACACAAAATATTGCACACAGGGTATATAAGTATCAATGAACATGTGGATGACCTCACATCCCATCATCCTTGTAGAAAATTGGTTCATGCAGTCCTAGTAGATACCTTGGGTGAGACTTCACTTGCATGCAGGTGATGCCGAAAGGGTCGGTATCTGAAGGGTTTTGTTGGTTAGATAAATTGAACCGAGGGTCTTATAACCATGTGCCAACACATGAGTTATACAATCTCACCAACATTGAAATATAAAAATATAAACTCAAATCATGAAGATCAAATGGAACCAAAGGAAGAAGAAAGGGGAGAAGGGTATTCTAAAAAACCTCTCCCCAAAAAAGAAGGAATGAATCCTGCAAAGGTCAAAATGGAGGAAGCAACAAATAGGGATATAATTATGGGTTCTTATTAAAAAATAGATAAATATCTTATAAGGGGGTAAAAACACATTAGAACCCATGGAAATAGTGTGCCTTAGAGAGGCAATGGTTCCAAACATTCCTCCAAATAATAATATTATTCTCCTCGAGATGTATACGATTAGGTAATAGGAGCAAAGAAGAAATCCAAAAAGTGTTGGATAGTTGGTTTTCATTGATGTCAACCCTTGGAGAGTGATCTTGGAGATTGATTTCAACCCTTAGAGATTGATGTCAACCCTTGGAGAGGTCTAGATATGTTCGAAAATGTATTGACACTTCTATGATCGAGATTGATGGTGACTTAGTTGGGTACATTTGATGTAGTATACATGTAGCCCTGAAGGTGTGGTTATGGGACCCGAACTTGATTAAGGAATATGGATAGTGTTTACACTTAAAATAACAACGACGAATAATGCTCACAAATTATGGCCAAGCTCTATTATTTATTTATAATAATGATAATAAACTATTAGGTGGGATCCCCTTGTAGACTAGTGGCGCTATGATGGATGTGTTGCACTCATATTTTGCTTTGTTGTTATAATGATGCTAGCATATTCTTCTACAACTGATGATTCAAGTCATGTTTTTATTCTTCATGGAGATATAAGATGGTTGGTTGATTGTGTTATGGCTAGATGGTTTTGATGGTCACTTGCAACACATGGAAATACTATGGATAAAAGGATTATTTTCTATAGGTGTTATGTTTATGCATTAAACATTGTTGATTATTTTATATATGATTTCATGCAAAAGGATGATATGGGAGCTTAAAACAAAAAGAAAAAAAACTATGGACAAGCCTTAAGGTTGTATGTGATTGTCACAAAAGAAGGGTGATAGACCTAGCTGCTAGAATTATGCGCTTTGATTAAAAAATTATGTGTGAGGAATATATGGTAACGTTATAGCATATGTTTGTTGTTAAATGGTTTTGACATGAATTAGGGTGGAAAAATATGCAATGGATATAGAAATGGATATGTGTTTGAATTAATGGTTAATGTTATGGTGGATGGGCTGACTTGTACATTGAATAGAATAGGGTTGGGGAAGGAAGTGACGTGCATTTACTGCACGCCATGCAAACAACCCTCGAGCTCATCACCCTAGCAATACTTTCATTTGTTTTTTCTCTCTGGTGGTTTTGGATGCTCCACGATTTCTGGTTGTGAAAGGAAAACACATTCCAACTCTCTCCCTCAAGCAATATTTTCCAGGTATGGTTCCTTTATTTTCCATCCATGATGGTTCCTTTGTGTTATGAATCGATTTTTGGCTCAAAATTGCATGAGGTCTGTGTTTTTCTTAATTTTTGAGTGTGTATTAGTTCCGTTCTTATGGTTTCTTTTATGAATACTCTATAATGTTGGCATTTTTAAGAAAAATAATGGATATTTCTGCTGGGTGTAATCTGTAAATTGGTTTATTAGTTTAAAAAATGTCGGTCAGCTTGGGGTTTTACTCTGGTTCTCTATGGAAAATTATTATTATGGTGTAGCAAGCTCTAAGTTTTGGTGCATGGGTTTCAAAACCAGTCTTGGGATTAAGTTGTTGTCACTCCTTTTTCGTCTCGGTGGTTGTTATGTTTCGTTCTTCTGGTTGCGATGCAGACTATTAAGAGTTGCATTGTTCTCACTTTGTTGGCTGAGAATGAGGTGTCTTATGTCATGGAATTTCATTCCCTATCATTGTGGTTGGAAATAATTTCACAGTCGGGTCTTGGGCATCACCCGAAATTTTAAATGGAATTTTTTTATGAGTGGGTTGGTCATAGGTTGTGTTCGAGCATTCTCTTCATAGAATTTTGAGTATTTGTTTCCTCTCGTCTCGGTTGGAGTGGCTGGATGTTATATTTTGGTAATCCTCACTATCAATATTTTGGGTTAAGGGTTATGCATCTGTGGTGATTTTAAAAGAGCATGAGCTCTTTGTTTCTTCAAAGACTATTCCTTGATTATATCTTGTTACCTCCCTACAATAAATTTTTTAAAGGGCATGGTTTATCTACATCCTTGAGGATTGTTTCCATTTGGTCGAGATATTTGTTCTTACCTCCATTGTTGTCTTTAACCCTAAACATGATTTTGGTCTTGTTTCCTTCCTGTCAAGAAACAAAATGGGACACCTGTGTCTGCTTGCTCTATTAAGCATGACTTGGTTCTGTTGAGCTTGACTTGGTTTTGTTTCTCCTCGGGCACTATTTGGCTCTGCCATTTGTTGGGCATTTCTTCTAAAGGAAGTCTGTACATGTTCAATTTTGAAGAAACTCATTCTCATAGTTGCATGTTATTGATTAAATGCTATTTTTGAATCAAGACTTGGGTTGATTATATATATAAATATATATAAACATTTGTGTGTGATTGAATCAGGGCACAATTATGATTCTTAATGCAAATAGATTATGTCAAACTGTGTTGGAAAGTCGACAATTGGAGGTTAATACTGGGCCTATTGTTATTCGAGTTAAGAAATAAATATGGGATGTGGATGGTTGGAATAACTGTGCATATTTATGTTTTATTTTGAAAGGAAAAGGGTTAGCATTGGAACGTGAAAGATTGTGGCTCAAAGGGTTACAATTGTGGAATTGGCAATGATGTTATTATAATGTTGCATATATATTGTATAGATGCAAAGGCTGCTATAATTGAAGTATTTTGGGCATATGAACTGTCTTTTATTTGAATTCAGCAAGCATCATGTCTTTAAATAAGGGACAATTAAATGGTTTTGGTTTTTAAAGTGGATGCTTATTGGATTGTGGGTTCGAACAAAGTTATTATTGTTGTTTGATTTGATTTATTTTTTATGAACAATATTCATATTATTCCCTCTCATACTATCACTTTTCGCTCATTACAATTCCCCTCATGATCCCAATTTCATTTTTACATGTCGTGTTCTATAAAATAAATTAAAAGCTCTATATGGAAGTGGTAAAAGATATGACATATAAATAGATGGCAACTGATATTTTTGGTATTTGATTGCACGATTTAACTATTTAATGAATTGTTGAACAATACTCATGTATTTGTCCCCTATCATGCTACCACTTTTTCACTCTTTACAATCTCTCTAGATATCCCATGAACCCTATCCACTCCCTACTCACTTGGCAATTATTAAATAATTTATTATGGATTGATTTGCATGGGTCTTATGTCAATTTCTCAGCCAAAATTTGTTTCATATAAAAAGAATGTCATGTATGGTTTGTTAAGGGATAGTTACTAATGAATTGTTTCATACATGATGAGTTTCTTCAGCAGAGGCAGTCATGGCAGAAACAATAGAGGAAGAGGTAAGTGGAACAGAGGGCCTAGAAGGCCTAGATTCTCAATTCATTTTGATGTCTACCCTCAGGAGTTGAACCAATTTTTTTAAGCTGGGTTCTTCAATTGGATTGGGCAAGGGATAGTTCAACCCCGACCAGAGAGAATTCCCTTCCAACCTCAAAATATACCTGGTATTCATGTGCCTCCTCATGTATCCATGCAACCAGAAGTTCCTGAAAATGATGGATGGCATGAGATTGTCAATTCGATAGTCTCTCACCATCATGGCTGGCCCAACTTGTCATTACCTCCTCCTCCCCCACCTGTAAATCCTAATGTTCAAATTTCCCCTGTGCATTCACCTATTCAATCCTCTCATGCTATAAAAAATCTTAAGACTGATGTCCCCCTTGTGCAAGACAAAGGTAAAGCTGATGCCTCCCCTTCATCTCATTCAAATGACTCATCAAAACCAGTGTCCTCCTATATGCATATGAAGGACGATTGTTCCCATGTTATTAGTGAGATTAAGAGTCAAGGTTAGAACCAACCAAAGGTTACTTCTGGGAAGTCTAAAGGGGACAACAGTGATAGAAGAAAGATTGCCTCTCAAAGTGGCAAATATGGATTTTAATTTATGTGTTTATGATTGAGTTGTTGAAGACAATGGTCTGCAGAAAGTTTTGAGCAACAAGCTATTTTTTGGGTTAATGTGGTTATTTACATGTTTTGGATATGATTTGAATTATTTATAATATTTAATATTCAAATTTTGGAAATATTTATGGTAGATACAAGGTGACATGTGTTTAAATTATTATGTAATTGTGTTTATTTTTGTAAAGAATA
Source organism: Picea glauca (assembly GCA_000966675.3). Lineage (NCBI taxonomy): Eukaryota > Viridiplantae > Streptophyta > Pinopsida > Pinales > Pinaceae > Picea > Picea glauca. The sequence continues at coordinate 289,314 of JZKD02S1353694.1, read as the reverse complement.
AAAGAAGGGAGTCACAAGGGGTCCCACCTACTCAGTTATTATTAAATAAAGACCCATAACTATTATTATTATTATTACTTCCCCTAAACTAAAATTAGTTAAGTTTAATTAACTTAACTAAAGAAAGTAGTTGAACTACTTCAACTTATTTGGAATGCATAAAATCCAAATGAGAAGGAAGAACAAGCATAGAATAGAAGGAGAAAGCAACACTAAGGTTTGCTCTTTTGTTTTCATGATATAGTTTCAATTTTCATTCATTCTTGAGTTCATTAAAGGCCTAATTCTATTTTTGACAACATGGTCCTATTGTAGACAACAAGGTTCAAAGTTGAACCATATCATTCAGATGCTTGTTTCAAAGGTGTTGATCTATCTTTGATAGTCAGTGTATACTTGTATGTTTATGGATTAGGTTTCATAACTAATAAAGGATATTGTGTAGAGTCAAATTGGAAACAGTCTATGGCAAGCTGATCCAGATTATAAAGTTCAGTTTTTACTTCTTGTCAGAGTCCTTTGTATGGTTTTCATCAGGGATTTCTAAATTATACTTTGGTCCATGCCCTCACAGGGATTTTGTAAAGAGAAAGATACTTTGATTTCATGGAATGAAATAAAGAAGATTGTTATTCTGTCTCATTTGTGTGCATCTGTGACTTGGTTACTTTTTCCTTTTGATATTCACATTACTTTCTATAAATTGTAAATTTTTCATAAAATTTATATAATTTTTTTTATCAGAAGGTTCTTTCGGATTTATCGCATAGTTTTTTTTTATTTTCGACATTTTGGACCAAACTAGTGTGGTCCATCATCAGGAAAACTAGTTTGGTCCGAAACGTCGAAAATAAAAAAACCTATGCTATAAATCTGAAAGAGCCTTCTGATCAAAATAATGGTCGCAAAAGCCTTAGAACATAATTTTTTTTTTATGTTATTTTGCAACATTCTTTTCATAAAAAAATTAGCCTAAACACTTGTAATCAATACTTGTGGATTGGGAAAATATTTTTGATGATATAAAAAATAGGGCGATATTCTCGATTTTCTTGTCTTAGCTAGGCAAGATTCAAAAAATCTTGAGTAAGATAATTCATATATTTGTCTCAACATTTATTTGGTGACCATACATGGGAGATCTTCCATATCTCTCTGGTTGATTAAATTCACATTATCATTGAATATTTTTTATGTTTCTTCTTTTGATTCTTTGACTGTTTTCTTTTCTTCATGACAGTACCGGTCAAAAGGCAACCCAATATTGAGCTCGGTCTTAAAGACAAAACCAACATTTCTCTATCCTTAGTTGATACCATATTAGAGACTGATAATACCCGGGTTGAGCTTGAATGCTCATGGGCAGTAATTAAACAAGACATAAGTGTTCAAAAACGTTGGGAAGCCAAGAAAAGACAACCTAGGAATCAACCATATATTTCTTTTTCCTAAAGTTTTGATCCTATTTTCATGTCTTTAAAACCTCACATATCTATGAGAAGAAGATGTTTATCACCTGAGATCAACCCTATTGTTGAAATAGGAAGAAGAAACATTGTTTTGTCAACCCAACAAGGTACTCTAAGTAGAACTTTGTTTGATTCATCCAGTTCTCCTTTCTCTCCCTTACCCATCATTCACCAAATGGCATATGGTGGTGGATTTGGTGGAACTGGAGCTTCCTCAACTTCCCAAACTTCGAACTCATCAGTGACTGACAGCTTGTATAGTCATCAAATTCCAGTCCAAGCAACTACAAACCCTGCCAAGGTCATTAAAAAGTATGGGCACTTTCAATTCGAAGAGGATGATACTACTACCCCATGGCATGTATCCTCCCCTCTAAACCTAGAACCTACCACCCATCCACTTCCTAAATTAAAATAGAATCTCCCTAAGTTTTCTGGGAATAACACTGTCACTATAAATGAACACTTGGTGGAATTCTCTAATTCCTGTCACAATATAGGAGCTAATGACAATGCGCTTATTTGTTAATTCTCTTGAAGGGAAAGCATCGACAAATTTCTTTGATCTTCCTCCCAATATTCTTTCCACTTGGGAGGATTTATATTGTTGGTTCAAATCAACTTATGGGCAGTCTAAGAGCTCAGTCGAACAATTACAAGAACATAATAACATTGCATACAAAGACAATGAAACTATCAAGTCTTTCAACTTACATTTCACCAAGTTGTATAACCAAATTCCCAAACTTATTCACCCTCAGAACCAAGCCACTTTTATGCATTACTATAATTCTCTACCTTCCCCCTACCTTCATACGCTTGAAGAAAAGGCCATCGAAAACCTTGGTTCCGCTCTCCATACTTGTTTAGAGTATGAAGAACAACTTGAAAGAACATGTATTCCCAAGGGAGACTCAATTAAACAAATGGACTTGTTTGCCCTCTTACAGATTGTACAAGATATGAATAATCGAACGATATCATATGAGAAAAAGGGAAATTTCCCTTCACTTACCTTGGGGCCTCATCTTCTTCTTCAAAACCCTTTAGGAATCCTAATGAAAACAACTTTCAACTTAAATCCATCATGCCTCACAGTTGGTATAACTTTTATGAGGAACACCATGAGGAAAGTACTTGTGAGGTAAATAAGAATGCCAGAGATAAAATCTTTGGCAAAGGACTGAAACTACCATTTTTTTTCTATATTTCACATAACCAGAGGATGTCATGATCATAAAAAATAGGAATAAATCCTATGCTTCAAAAGGGAAATATGATCCCCCTCTTACTTCTTCTAGCCCAAACTCATCTTCACCCACTACTACTGTATAGGTCACTAAAATTCTTGAAAGTCAAGGAACTCCCTCTCCTCTTCCCTCTTCCAAATACAACATTCTCAATCAATTGGATAATATTAAGGCCAATGCTACTCTTTTGGACATGGTTGCCTTCCCTGAGCAACAAAAGAATCTGAAGCTTTCACTGTATCCAATCTCTCTGAAGAGGTAGACAAAGAGGAATCAACTACAAATAAAGTAGGTGTACACAATTTTAGACACCCTGTAAAAAATCCTCCATTTTTCATTTCTGTAAAGATTATGGACAAAATATCCCATTGTTGTCTGATTGATGACGGTTCGATCCCAAGTGTAATGTTGAAGATTCTTATGGAAGATCTAGGCTTGTCTTGTACAAATGAAAATGACAGAATTATGCTCTCTTATAATATTTTACAACAATCGACAATAGGTGAAATCAAGGACGTGACCTTGGTTTTGTGTGCGCATCTTGAAATAAGGACAACCCTTAATATTCAGGTAATTGACATGCCAATGAGTAATTATTCAATCATCTTAGGAAGAGACTCATAAGATACGACAGGTGGATACCTCTCACTCGATGGGACACACTTATCTGTTCCATGGAATGGGAACAACATCATAGTCCTAAGGGAGGGAACAATTTCACCTTATATAGAAATCATCCCCCAATGTAATGTAAATTATATCGAAGAGGACCTAGGAGTGTATTCCATATTTGTAGATGAGGACAACACTACCTTGGAACAAATTGACCTGGAGGATGGGATGTGGCATATGCACTTTGATGGTTCATGCTCTAGCAAAGGAAACATAGCTGACATTAGCTTGTACTCTTCTGTAGGTAAAATTCATAATTTTTCCTATAGGTTAGAGTTTTCTTTCACAAACAACGTCACAAAATTTGAAGCATTACTGCTAGGCATTAAAAATGCCTATAATTTAGGTTGTGGTCACCTTACAATTTTTTGGGACTCTGAACTTGTTGTAAACTTTGTACGCAAAATATATTCTCCTAACAACAAGTTAATGAAACATTACACCCAAGTTGTTTGGGTTCTTATCTAGAACTTATTATGTTTTAACATTACTCATATCAAAAGGGAATTGAACTCAATGGCTAACAAGCTCGCTATTTTTGTAGCCTCTCCTACTCAAAAAATTCTGCCACAAAGACCTGATTTCACCTTTCGATATTTGTATCATCCTCATATCCCTGAAAATGTAGAGTCATGGAAGGTCTTCCCTAGTGATGAGAGCATCTGTTCTTTCATACAAAATGAACCTTATAAGACCACAGATATTATATCAATGGAAGATAACAAAATTCCAAAGGGCTTGACTCCTCTAGAAAGATCGTTTTCATCGAGTGATGTAGGAAACAAAGAAACTCATAAAAAAAAGAGTCAAAAATGAAACTGGGTGAAACCATTTACTTGAACATTGGGACAGTCGATTCCCCAAAGAATCTTAAGATAGGTGCCTAATGTACTGATGAAGAAAGATTGAAGTTCACTGAGTTACTTCATGAATTTCAAGATGTTTTTTCTTGGTCTTATGAGGATCTTCATGGTTTTGATCATTCTCTTATACAACATGCCATTCCTATCAAGGAGGGCATAAAACCAGTTAGGAAAACACAAAGACCCATTAACCCCGCACTTGAAGAAACTATTCAGAAGGAGTTGGAAAAAATCTTGAAGGTTGGGATAATTTTCCCTGTTAAGTATTCTGAGTGGGTTTCCAATTTGGTTCTCATTCGAAAAACAACTGGTCAAATCAAACTATGCGTTGATTTTCATGCATTAAACAGAGCTAGCGTGAAATACCATTTTACTCTCCCTAACATGGAAATGATTTTGCAGCAAGTTACAGGGTCACAGATGATGTCCTTGACGGTTTTTCTGGTTATAATCAGATCCAGATAAAAAGGAAAAATAAATATAAAACCAATTTTATTACATGTTGGGGCACATTTGCTTATGAACGTATGCCTTTTTTATTATCTAATGCAGGTGCCACTTTCCAAAGAGCTATGCAAATAGATTTTTATGATATGATTGAAAAAAATATTTAGATTTATCTTGATGACTTAACTATACATTCAAGAAACCAATCAGATCATTTTGGTCATCTTAGAAAGGTTCTCATGCGATGCAAGAAATTCAACATTTCTTTAAATCCTTCTAAGTCTATCTTTGATGTTTCCAAGGGAAAGATCCTTGGGAAAATTGTCTCTGATTCAGGAATAAGCATAGATCCAGAAAGGATTGTTGCTATCCTAAATCTTTCTGCCCCTACTTCCAAAAAGGAGGTTCAATCCTTTATGGGTATTATCAAATTTGTCTATAGGCTTGTTCCTAATTTGGTTGTAATGATCAAACCAATTCACAATATTCTTAAGAAATATCGCTCCTTTTATTGGACTGATGACGTTGAAAATTATTTCGTAAGGATCAAGAAGGCAATCAGTTCCACACCAGTTTTGGCGAAGCTGGATTTTGAGAAAGATTTTATTATATATACTAATTCCACAGAGGAAGCATTTTTTGCTATCCTCATGCAATGTGATGACCAATTTAACGAAAACCTATTAGCTTACATGAGTCAAATCTTGTTAGATGATGAATTCAAATATTCTTATATTGAAAAACATGCTTTCACTCTTGTTAAAGCTGTTTAAAAATTTCGCCCCTTTATCTTAGGTAAGCACACGCTAGTAAAAGTCCCTTCATCGACTGTCAAGTTTTTACTCTCACAGACTTCTTTTCAGGGAAGCTTGCACATTGTCTTGCCAAGATCCAGGAGCATGATTTAACTATCATGACTTCTAAAACCATTAAGGGACATGACTTATCCCTTCACTTAGTTCAGCATGCAGAAGCAAGTGAAGAAATTGATGAACAAGATAGCCCTCTGTTAGCACTATTTTATATCGACATTCAAATCCTTCCTGTAACTGAACATCCCTGGTATAAAGATATGGTGTATTACTTGAAAAACCATAGGTGTCCAAATAACTTATATACTCATCAAAGGAGAAGGATCCATCTTGAATCTTCCAGATACATCATTTTAGGAGACTTCTTGTTTAGGAGATATGTCGATGGTATGTTACTTTGTTGTGTGAATAATGAGGAATCACAGAAATTGTTACAAGAGACCCATGGATCTTCAAATTATTTTATTCATGTAGGAGGTCACTTTTCTGCTAAGACTACTGCTTTTAAAATTATCAGGAAAGGGTACTATTGGCCTTCTATTTTTCATGATTCTTATAATTTTTCAAGATCTTGTGACAAGTGCATAAGTTCGCTGGGAAATAACTTCTTTCTTCCATGCCTTTACAACCTGTTCTCCCTGAATTTCCTTTTTCAAAATGGGGTCTGGAATTTATTGGTCCTATTAATCCTTCATCTTCAATAGGGAAATTTTTTATCTTGACAACCACAGACTATTTTACAAAATGGACTGAAGTTGTCCCACTTAAGCATTCACAGGATGAGTCGATGATTTATTTCCTTGAGACTAATATTTTTTCCAGATTTGGTCTTCCTTTGGAAATTATTACAGAAAAAGGTCCCGCTTTTTTTTCCTGCTAAGCTGACTCAGTTTCTAGCTAAACTGGGGGTTAAACATTTTACCTCATCAACTTTTTATCCCCAAGGAAATGGGCAAGCTGAGTCTAGTAACCAAAATCTAGTTATAATTATAAAGAGTCTCATTGAAGATAAGCCTCATCAATGGCACACTCTCCTCACTTACGCCCTTTGAGAAGATCGCACCACCACCAAGGTGAGCACTGGTTGCACTCCCTTCCAACATTTTTATGGTCAAGAAGCCATTTTGCTTACCGAGCTAGAACTTTCTTCTCTAAGGCTAATGCTACAGGTTGACGAATTAAATTATTCCAATATCTCTCAAAGAATGAATGCACTCTTGGATTTAGAGGAACAAAGGATGGTTTCCTTGGATAACATAAAGAGAAGACAAAAAACTGTTAAAAGATATTTCAATAAAAGTGCAAAGGCTATCAAATTTAAGGTTAATGAGAAAGTATTGCTATGGGATTCAACTAATGCCGATAGAGGAAGACATTCAAAGTTCCAAAATTTATGGATGGGTCCTTTTAAGATTGCTTTTGTCCCGGGCACAAATTCCTATATCCTAAAGTACTTGGAAGAGAAATTGTTTTCCTATAGCACCAACGGTTCCCACTTAAAACACTATGTGGAACCAACTTTAAAGTTTAAATGTTGTATGTAAATTTTTTTTCTGCATTATGGTTTTGTTTTATTGCCTTGATTTTACTTTGTTGTTATTTCTTTCTGTTGTTTCATTTCTATTGTTCATTTATTTTATTGACTTCTTTTCTTGTCAGAAATAAAAAATTTGGATCAATTTTTCCACAACGATGCTATTCTGCAAGTATTGTTAATCAATAACAATCAGGTTACACAGTTTTCATGATGTTCCCCCTTGAAGACATCACTGAAATTGTTATTTCCTTCAGTACTTCTATTACATAAGATTATTGGTTTTTTTTTTCCCTATTTTTGCTTTCCTTTTCTTCCCTCCATTCCGAGATTAAAAAGAGCACACCAGATTTTTTCCCCTTAAAACAAAGAACACTTCCACTATGATTAATCGAATGTTATGCACACAAGGGTAACCCCCTCATATGTAACACTTTCCATGAGTTATTCCCTAAATCCCAATTCATTTTTTCCCTCAAACTTCTCACTTACCCTGTTGCATAATCATTCTAATGTATATTTTCTTGATTTGATGTTCACTTGGTATATGTAACCAGACAATATGAGTTCTTAATATGTTGGAAACAGATTTCCCTGCGAAGTCGCTAGTTTGTGGACACTTAAAATCACAATGATGAATACTGCTCGCAAATGATTTCTAAACTCTATTATTTATTTATAATAATGATAATAAACTAGTAGGTGGGACCCCCTTGTAGACTAGTGACGCTATGATGGATGTGTTGCACTCATATTTTGGTTTTTTGTTATAATGATGCCAACATAGTCTTCTACAATTTATGATTCAAGTCATGGTTTTATTCGTCATGGCGATATAAGATGGTTGGTTGATTGTGTTATGGCTAGATGGTTTTGATGGTCACTCACAACTCATGGCAGTACTATGGATAAAAGAATTATTTTCTATAGGTGTTATGTTTATGCATTAAACATTGTTGATTATTTTATATATGATTTCATGAAAAAGGTTGATATGCGACCTTAAAACAAAAAGAACAAAAATATGGACAATCCTTAAGGTTGTATGTGATTGTCACAAAAGAAGGGTGATAGACCTGGCTGCTAGAATTATGCGCTTTGATTAAAAAATTATGTGTGAGGCATATATGGTAATGTTAAAGCATATGGTTATTTTTAAATGGTTTTGACATGACTTAGGGTGGTGCACTATGCAATGGATATAGCAATGGATATGTGTTTGAATTAATGGTTAATGTTATGGTGGATGGGTTGGCTTGTATTTTGAATTTAAAAGGGATGGGGAAGGAAACGACGTGCATTTACTGCACATCACTCAAACAAACCTCGAGCCTATCACCCTAGCCATAGTTGCATTTGGTTTTTTTCTCTGGTGGTTGTGGATGCTCTGTGATTTCTGGTTGTGAAAGGAAAACACAGTCCAAGTCTCTCCCTCAAGCAATATTTTCTAGGTGTGGTTCCTTTATTTTCCATCCATAATGGTTCCTCTGTGTTATGAATCAATTTTTGGCTCAGAATTGCATGAGGTCTATGTTTTTCTTAAGTTTTGACTATGTATTAGTGTTGTGCTTATGGTTTCTTCTGTGAATACTCTAGATTGTTGGCGTTTTTAAGAAAAGGAATGGATAGTTTTGCTAGGTGTAGTCTGTGCATTGGTTTATTGGTTTAAAACATGTTAGTCAACTTGGGGTTTTACTCTAGTTCTCTATGGAAAATTATTATTATGGTGTAGTAAGATCTGAGTTCTGGTGCGTGGATTTTACAATCAGTCTTGGCGTTAAGTTGTTGTCACTTATTTTTCGTCTCAGTGGTTGTTATGTTTCATTCTTCTGGTTGCGATGCAGACTGTTAAGAGTTGCACCGTTCTCACTTTTTTTTGGCTGATCTTGAGCTATCTTCTATCATGGCATTGCCTTCCCTATCACTGTGGTTGGAAAGCATTGCACAATTAGGTCTTGGGAATCACCCAAAATTTTCAATGGAAGTTGTGTAAGAGTGGGTTGGTCACGTGTTGTGTTCGGGAATTCTCTTCACAATATTTTGAGTATTTGTTTCCTCTCGTCTCAGTTGGAGTGGTTGACTATTATGTTCTGGTAATCCCTACTGTCAATATTTTGGGTTAAGGGTTATGCGTCTGTTGTGATTTTAAAAGAGCACGGGCTCTCTATTTCTTCAAAGACTATTCCTTGATTATCTCTTGTGACCTCCCTACAATAAAATTTTTAAAGGGAATGGGTTATCTGCATCCTTGAGGACTGTTTCCATTTGGTCGAGCTATTTATTCTTACCTCCATTGTTGTGTTCAACCCTAAACATGATTTTGGTCTCGTTTCCTTCTTGTCAATAAAAGAAAGGGGACACATGTGTGTGCTTGAACTATTAAGCGCGACTTGGTTTTGTTGAGCTTGACTTGGTTCTATTTCTCCTCGGGCACTATTTGGCTCTGTGATTTGTTGGGAATTTATTCTAAAGGAAGTATGTACATGTTCATTTTTCAAGAAACTTGAGCTTAGAGTTGCATGTTATTGATTCAATTCTATTTTCGATTCAAGACTTGGGTTGATTACATATATATAAACATCTGTGTGTGATTGAATCGGGGTTCAATTATGAGTTTTAATGCAAATATATTATGTCAAACAATGTTGGAAATTCGAAAGTTGGAGGTTAATACTGGGACTATTCTTATTCGAGTTAAGAAATAAATATGGGACGTGGATGGTTGGAATCACTGTGCATATTTATGTTTTATTTTAAAAGGAAAAGGGTTAGCATTGGAATGTGAAAGACTGTGACTCGAAGGGTTACAATTATGGAATTGGAAATGATGTTATTATAATGTTGCATAGATATTGTATATATGTGAAGGCTACTATAATTGAATTATTCTGCGCATATGAATTGTCTTTTATTTGAAGTCATCCAACATTCTGTTTGTACATAAGGGACAATTAAATGGTTTTAGGTTTTAAAGTGGATGCTTATTGGATTGTGGGTTTGAACAAAGTTATGGTTGTTGTTTGATTGGATTTATTTTTTATGAACAATATCTGTATTATTCCATCACATGCTATCACTTGTTTTCTTATTATAATTCCCCTCATGATCCCAATTTCATTTTTACACACCCTGTTCTATAAAATAAATTAAAAACTATATATGGCACCCATAATATCAGAAGACAATTGCAGTAGTAAGAAGCCAATACTTTTGGTTGGGAATGAAAAAAGAAGTGGCTAATTACATAGCCATATGTCGAGAATGCCAAAAAGTAAAGGCATAACATAGAAACCCAATAGGTTTTCTACAACCATTTCCCATTCCAGAATAGAAGTGGGATTTTGTCACGGTTGATTTTATTACTAAGCTTCCCAGAATAGTGAAACAACATGATTCCATCATGGTGGTGGTGGATAAATTGACTAAAGAAACACATTTTATTCTGGTAAAGACTACACACAAGACAACAAATATTGAAGATATCTACATGAAAGAAGTTGCTAGGCTACATGGGGTACCTAAACAAATAGTTTTAGATAGAGATCCAAATTTCAAATCTAAGTTCTAGAAAGGTTTGTTCAAGGGCTTTGGAACAAATTTAAATCTTATTAAAACGTATCATCTAGAGACAGATGGGAAAGGACTAACAAGATAATTGAGGACATGCTTAGAATGTATGTGATGGATCAACCATCAAAATTGGAAGATTATATTCATTTAGTTAATTTTTCCTACAACAATGGGTATCAGGCCTCATTGAAAATGAGTCCATGTGAGACATTGTATGGAAGAAAATGTAACACATCTGTGAGTTGGGATAATCCAACAGACATAGCAGTTTTTGGGCCATAATTGTTAAAAGAAATGGAAGAGAAGATGGCAAAGATAAAGTAAAATTAAAAAGCTATCCAGGATAGGTAGAAAAGTTATGCAGAGAGGAACAAAGTTTTCAGAGATTTTAAAGTGGGAGAAAATGTTTTTTTGAAAGTGAAGGAAAGGAGAAGCTCACTAAGATTAGGAAGTTTCTCAAAGTTGGCATTGAGATATTGTGGACCTTTTGTAATATTAGAAAAGATATGGCCAATTGCATACATGCTAGCATTGTCTACATCCATGAGAGTGCATATTGTATTTCATGTGTCATTGTTAAATAAATATGTGCTTGATCCTAACCACATAATTTATTGGAATGTGATCCAGGTGGAGCACTAAGGGGATTTCTGGGTGGAACTAGTACGCATCCTAGACTAAAATGTCAAAGTGCTCAGGAAAAAAGCCATAGGGATGGTAAATGTTCAAATAACCTATTAAGGTCCTAAATATGATACATGGGAGCATGAGGAAAACATGCGAGAAAAATACCCATAATTTTTTTATAGTTTTGAAAAAGACACAATGAAAGACTCTGTTTCGAGCAACTAGAGTTCTAGAACCACATCTCAGATTTCTAGTCAACTATACTAGGGACCTTCATAAAAAAATGGCTCATTCCTTTGGTTACCCCTTATAAATGGATGATACATCCCTTGGGTTACCCCTGATCAACAAATGGTGCATTCCTTGGGTCGACGAGTTGAGAGGAACATGAGATTATGGTTGGAGCTGCTTCTGGAGTTGTTACATTGCATAATTTTATTTCTAAGTATTGTGATGTAAATTTGTATATATATGTATATAGACATAGAGTGCATCGAGGATGGTGCACAATTGTAGGGGAGGGGGAATTTAATATCCCCAGTATAATCCCCATTTTAAATAATGCTCATGTGGATATAATGTGTGGCTACGACCAAAGCAATGTAATATGCAAATTGTATTTCAATGTTTTAATAATAAAATGTGAAGCTAGCTGCTAAGGGGACATGGAAAAGATACGGGGAATGTATTAATCCACAATAAGGGGGAGTGTCTAGGATAATGGACAAGAGGGGTCCAAGGGGGAAATACCCATGTGTATTAATTTAGCCCATTTTCCTAAAATTGCTAATTGTATATGAACTTTCCAATTTTTGATTGAGTGTTCCCAAAGTCAATCATTGAATACATGTAACAGGGTGGGTGTGAGTGGTCACATATAAAAGTTATTGGAATGTGACACAGAAATAGGTGACTGCTAATATTTTTGGTATTTGATTGCATAATTTAATTATTTAATGAATTATTGAGCAATACTCATGTATTTTTCCCCTACCATGCTACCACTTTCTCTCTCATTACAATCCCTCCAGATATCCCATGAACCCTATCCACTCCTTGCTCACTTGGTAATTATTAAACAATTTATTATGGATTGATTTGCATGGGTCTTATGTCAATTTTTGATCCAAAATTTGTTTCATATAAACAGAATGTCATCTATGGTCTGTTAAGGGCTAGTTACTAATGAATTTTTGAATACAAGATGAGTTTCTTCAGCAAAGGAAGTCATGGAAGAAACAATAGAGGAAGAGGTATTTGGAACAGAGGGCCTAGAAGGCTTATATTCTCAATTCATTTTGATGATGACCCTTAGGAGTCAAACCAGTTGTTTCAAGATGGGTTCTTCAATTGGATTGGACACGGGATAGTTCAACCCCGGCCAGAGAGGTCTCCTTTCCGGCCTCAAAATATACCTAGTAGCCATGTACCTCCCCATGTATCCATGCAACCAGAAGTTCTTGAAAATGATGGATGACAGGAGATTGTCAATCCCACAGTCTCTCACCATTGTGGTTGGCCCAACTTGTCATTACCTCCTCCTCCTCCACCTGTAAATCCTAATGTTTAAATTTCCCATGTGCATTCACATGTTCAATCCTCTCATTCTAGCAAAAGGATTAAGATCGATGTCCCCCATGTGAAAAACAAAGGTAAAGTTGATGCCTCCCCTTCATCTCCTTCAAATGACTCATCAAAATCAGTGTCCTTTTGTATGCATATGAAGGACAATTGTTCCCATGTTATTAGTGAGATTAAGCCTCAAGGTTCAAACCAACCAAAGGCCACTTCTGGGAAGTCCAAAGGGGACAACAATGATAGAAGAAAGATTGCCTCTCAAAGTGGCAAATATGGATTTTAATTTATGTGTTTATGATTAAGTTGTTGAATAAAATGGTCTACAAAAAGTTTTGGACAATAAGCTATTTTTTGGGATAATGTGGTTATTTACATGTTTTGGATATGATTTGAATTATTTATGATATTTAATATTCAAATTTTGGAAATATTTATGGGAGCTACAAGGCGGCATGTGTTTAAATGATTATCTAATTGTGTTTATTTTTGTAAAGAATAAAAGAAGGGAGTCACAAGGTGTCCCACCTACTTAGTTATTATTAAATAAAGACCCTTAACTATTATTATTATTCTTACTTCCCCTAAACTAAAATTAGTTAAGTTTAATTAACTTAACTAAATAAAGTAGTTGAACTACTTCAACTTATTTGGAATTCATAAAATCTAAATGAGAAGGAAGAACAAGGAGAGAATAGAAGGAGAAGCAATAATAAGGTTTGCTCTTTTGTTTTCATGATATAGTTTCAGTTTTCATTCATTCTTGAGTTCATTAAAGGCCTAATTCTCTTTTTGACATTAGGGTCCTATTGTAGACAATAAGGTTCAAAGTTGAACCATATCATTCAGATGCTTGTTTCAAAGGTGTTGATCTATCTTTGATAGTCTGTGCATACTTGTCTGTTTATGGGTTGAGTTTCACAACTAATAAAGGATATTGTGCAGAGTAAAATTGGCAACAGTCTATGGCAAGATGATCCAGATTATAAAGTTCAGTTTTTAATTCTTGTCAGAGTCCTTTTGTATGGTTTTCATCAAGGATTTCTAAATTAGACTTTGGTCCATGCCCTCACATGGATTTTGTAAAGAGAAAGATACTTTGATTTCTTGGAATGAAATAAAGTATATTATTATTCTGTCTCATTTGTGTGCATCTGTGACTTGGTTACTTTTTATTTTTGATCTCCACATTACTTTCTGTACAATGTATATTTTTCAAAAAAATTATATAAAAAAATTTATGTTATTTTGCAACATTATTTTCATAAAAAAATTAGCCTAAACACTTGTAATCGATACTTGTGGATTGGGAAAAAAAATTTGAGGCTATAAAACATAGGGTGATATTCCTAATTATCTTGTCTTAGCCAGGCAATATTCAAAAATGCTTGAGTAAGATAATTCATATATTTTCCTCAACATTGATCTTGGAGATTGATTTCAACCCTTAGAGTTTGATGCCGACCCTTGGAGAGGTCCATAGATGTTGGAAAATTTATTGACACTTGTATGATCGAGATTAATGATGAGTTAGTTGGGTACATTTGATGTAGTATACATGTATCCCCAGAGGTGTGGTTATGGGACCTGAAGTTGATTAAGGAATATGGATAGGATGGCTAGTGTAATTGCAAGGAAGACTACCATATATGGATAGTACACGTCGTTCCATTTTTGGTGAGATGTGGAACACCACGTTGTTCCTCATGGTTAGAGATATATGTAAGAGTGGTCAAGGAGGCCCTAGTTGATTATAATTGTTAGTCAAAGGGTAAAGTGGTTGCAACAAGAAAACCCTAAAGTAAGGACAAAGGTTACTATAAAAAATTATATAAACACCTCAAGAAGTCTCTCATAAGTACACTCACACACTTGCAATTGAATATCTATCTTATGATTTTTATGGTCTAGTATTGTGATATTTTGGCTAGTTTGTGATGACATTTTTATGAGGTTACAAATAAAGGTTGAAGGTGAAAGTATCGGGGTTGCATAAAACCCTAGTTTCTGAGGTATCCATGAGTTGGAGGTCATCAAGGTGCAGATGTACATGGGCTGCAGTGGAGGAAAGCATGGATATACGTGGGTTGTAGAAGGGAAAGTGATGTATATGTGAAAAGCTTATGGAAGCTTGAGAAGAGATGTTGGTACCTAGTTGCTGAGGACTGTGTAAGAGTTACAAGTTAGTTTACAATACAACAAGTCAACTACATGATCAGAGGTAAGTCTTAAGGGTTACATGTTTGGTTATGGTATGATACATGTTGATGATACATGATGGTATGGTACATATTAGTGATGTTTTGGTACATTGACTAGAGGAATTATTGGCTATCTTGGTGTATGGTTTGGTTACATGTTATGGTGCATACGTGAGGCTTGGTATATTGTATATGGGTGATATTGAGGAGCATTCTTGAGGTGTGTGTTTTTTATCTTTGTTTTATGACTTGAGGCACACCATTGGATGCATGGTGCATGTTGATTTATCTCTACTTGGTGAGATACATTATTGGTTCATATCTTGGTTTATCGACATATGGTGTATGACATGCTATGGTATATGGTTGAGACACTTGTTATGGTGCATGGTTAATACATGGTATGGTACATGATTGGTACATGGTACGATGTTGATGTATATGATTGATGTACATGGTTGATGTTTAAACTTGGGACATGGTATGATACATGGTATAGTACATGGTTGATTTTCCTGGTTGACACATGGTATGGTTTTGAGTTGCATGGTTAATGCACAATTTGGTACAGGTTGAGGTGCATGGTTGATGCATGGTTTGGTACGACTATTGGTACATGGTTGATGCACTTATTTTGGTACATGTTGTGGTATATGGTTGATGTTATGTGGTGATCTTGGTACATGCTTGGTAGAGGCATGTGTTGGTGTTTTTGAGCATGTGGTTTGAGATATGCTCTTGGTGATCTTGGCATGAGTTGCATGAGGATGAGAATGGATTTGGTTTCATGGATGAGATAGTGGTAGATGTGACAAGTTGGATACAGTGTCAGGTTAGAGGTTGATGTGACAGTGGTAGTAACAATGACAGTGATTGTGGTAGTGACAATTGGTCTACATTTATATTTTAGGGCAGCAGGACGGGGCAAGGAAAGGGGGTTGTATCCTCCTTTTGATTGGAGCCGAAGAATCAGGGAGTTGGAGCTTCCTTCAGGTTGGATCCTAAGAAATAGGTTTTTGTAGCCACCTTCTATATTCTTACTCCAAGAGATGAAAATGGAGTCATTGGAAGCATTAAATATTGGGAAGTAGAAATGGAGACAAATTGAAGGACTAGTGGTTGACTCAAGGGGAGATTTAGGAGGGTTACATACCCTTTGGAACAATCAAGTTTTGTGGTTGGATTTCACTTTTCAAACCCAAAATAAGGTTCTTGTAATATTTATCATTACCCAAACTAGTAAGAGTATTAATATTTTCAATTTATAGATGCCTATCAATTATATGGAAAAACAAAGTTGTCGGAGATCTCTAATAGAATTGAAGAACTCAGAGTATGTCAACAATAACATTATTATAGGGGATTACTATGTGGTCCTTTATAATAATGAGAAAAGAGGTTGAAACATCATTAGAGATCCATTCAGGGGAAAAATGGAGGAACTAATAGATGAGTGGGACCTTATCAATATTAATCCAATAAAAGGGAAACACATATGGACCAACTGTAGGATTGACCTAGGGAATATTATAGCTAGGATAAACACATTGTTGGTGTATATTTATATTCTCCTAAAATATTTCATTGTTAAATCAAGGATTATCTTATTGGTTATATCTAATCATAATTTTTTTTTATGCATCTTCAAAACTCTCCAAATTATGGTCCTTTTCCTTTCCATTTTAACCTACTATGGCTAAAAACTTAAGAAGTGGTGGATCAAGCTAATGCATCTTGGATAAATTGGATTATTGATACCCCTATTTTTATATGGGAGTATAAATTAAATCTAGTGAAACATGCACAAAAAGAGAGGGTGAGGTCCTCCTACTCCTCTCCCTCAATAGAAAAAGAGTTTCTTATATCTCAGCTTGAAGATATCCAGTCTAAAATGGAGTAGGAAGACATAACATCTGAACTTCAGGATGCAAAGAGTCATTTGATTTGAAGAGAAGACCTGGAGGCTTAAATATAGAAGTATATGGCCCAAGGATGGGGATAGATGTTAACATATTTTCATAATCAAGCAAAGGAATGAGTTATTAAAAAAATGTTAAGGAGATAACATTGGATGATGGCACTAAAATCTCGGATTTCCAAGAGCTAAAGATAACAACTATAGCACACTTTGGTTCCATTTTTATAGAGAAATATGATGTGGAATATGAGGACTTGGTTTCTATGCTAGAGAATATTAATTTAGTTGTTTCATATGAGGATAATATAGAATTAATTAATTTGATCGAGAAATAGGAAATACCAAGTTCCATATGGAGTCTGAAACCAAACAAGGCTCCTTGGCCTAATGGATTCTCAAGCTCATTCTACAGTTTTTTTTTTAACCTCATCAAATCAAATATTAAGTGCATGCTTCAATATTCCCAAAGGTGCTAGAAATTAGGGGGAAACATAAACTCATCATTATTGGATTTAATATTTAAAGAGGTAAATCCTTCCTCTTTTTCATGGTTTGAACTAATATCTCTTTGCAAGTCTTCATATAAAATAATGAAAAATATTATATCATTTAATATAAAATAATATTATGCCCAATATAATCTCAAAAAATCAAGGGGGATTTATGAAATATAGGCAAATTGTTGATAATAAATTTCTTTCACAAGAGGCCATGAACTCAAGTAAGGAGAACATGGAGAAAGGCATGATTATAAAGCTATATATGGTGAACACAATTGACTGTGTGATTCACTCCTTTATATTCTAAGTAATTTCTAAGTTTGTCTTCAATCCTTAATTCATTGATTGGATATCATCTTGCATCAACTCCCATAGATTTATCCACTAGTCAATGGGAGGCCCACCTCTTTCTTCAAGTGAGTAGGGGATTGAGGAAATGCTACACATTGTCCCCTATTTTATATAAATTTGGATCATTGATTCTTTGATAAGGAAAATTGAGGTAGACTGACTTAGTGGTAATCTTCCTAGGATAAAGGTTGTTTAGGTAGCCAAGATATTAAACCACTCCTAATTTGTATATGGAACCCTTATTCTTGGAGGATATTATACTATAATTGCATCCATGTTTAATAAGATGTTAGATACGTTTACCAATTCTTTTGAGCGAGAAATCAATCACTTAAAATGACAAATATTATGATAGAATGTCAACAATTAGGTAATGCAATCTATTTCCAAAATTTTACAATTTCCCTTCACTGAAAATTGTTCTTGCTTCAAGTATCTAGGATTTCCCATCTCTCTCAATAACCCCTCTTACCAATACTAGATGAGAATCATTGGTAAAAATAATAATTAAACAATGGGGATCCCAATGGTTAAACCCCATGGGAAGGTTGGTTTTGATAAGACCAGTCCTCTCATCTCTCCCTATTTTTTGGCATTCTACCATGCTATCCCTAGTTGGAATTATGCATTAGATTGGTCAAGATATAATAAATTTCTTGTGGTAGGGGGGTAAGTCTATAGGAATAATGGAATGGTGGAAAAAATTCTCATGGAAAAAATACTTTAGGGGAGCCAAAAATAGGTGCTTAGAACATGTAGTAGAGACCCAAAATGGATCTCATATATAGAAACTTCAAAAATCTATTGCTTCCTATTACGATCAAGGCTTACTTGGATCCTTGGGAATGGGAAAAACATCTCTACGTGGGATGAAAATATTCTAAGGAAAGAAGCCTTATCATCTCATGATAACTTGACTCCTTTAAGATCCTAGATGGACAATGAAAATATTAAAACGTTGCATGGAATATTAGTTTGAGTGAAAAATTACAAAAAATGGCTAAGTTGGAAATTTGGAAACCCACTAGAGCCTCTACATCCCTTGATTCGGGCCCTCATTCAAGACCTTGGCGAGTGTTCCCCATGAGACTCTCATGGTAAAGACTATAGGGATTGGGGTGAATCCATATTTAAATTAAGGATGGATCTTTGGAACAACTTTTCTCTCTCCCTCTCCCTTTGTAATATCATATTTGGAAACATATCTAGCACAATTATGGGATTCCCAAGATCAAAATTTTCTTAATGTGAATTATGCACTTTAGTTGAAGAAACTATCCACTATTTATTCTTTTAGTGTATCCTATCCAAATAAGTGTGGCTCTATGCCTTTTTTGGAATAATCCATCATGTAATATGTCCCACTCTATGGAGATAAATGTTCACTCTTTGGAGAAAAAATTATCAAAGATCATTCAAAAACCAAACAATGCTAAAAAGAGTGTGCAATGCACTTCCAAAATATATCTATTGAAAGACTTGGTTGTCTTGGACTAATGTTGTATTCAATCAATTTTGGGACAAACCATTTTAATTGTTGCCAAAGCCAATGGTGTTTTGTCATAATACATGAGGGAAAAGATCTTATTCTCTATTCTTTGACGGGGCATCAAGGAAGAATCCATGGGTGGCATGAGTTTGGGGGAGTCTTCATGATCCCATAGGAACAATAGTTTTTTCAATCACTTGGGGTCTTGGCCAAGATTCAAATAACCTTGTAGAGGCATATGCTTTTCTACATGGTCTTATCTTGGCAAAATAAGAAAATGTTAGATTCCTTTCTAGTTTTGGTGACTTGATGATTGTCATCAAGAAAATGATTGAAAAATCCATTCTAGAGGGAAGAAAACTAAACAACATCATCATTCAAATAGAGAAGGTGGCTAGGTCCTTCTCCAAAATCTCCTATTACCACATCAAAAGAGACTTAAATGGAGAATTCGATTGATGGGACAAACAATCCATAGAGTTGAGCATTGGTACCTTGATAAAAGAATGGGGGGGTATGATACCATACATATCCCCTAAGTTTAAATTTCAAATCGATGAATCATCCACTTTAACTCACACATGAAAAAAATGTACAAACCTCATCATAGTGGCCTTATGAAGAGAGAATTGAGGGCATGTTATATTCATTGTAGCATGTGAATAGTATCCATGTTCGTGGTTATTGAATGCTTGGTTGGTGATCGGTACAAGGATTGTGGCATAATGGCTTGGTTGATGCTTGGAAATGGGTGCAAAATCAATTGTTCTATTGGTGCACTTGGTCATCTAGTGACTAAATTTATTGTCTTTGGGTGCCTTTTCATCATGTCATCAATAGATAAATTATTTCACAAGGGATATGGAAAATCTATCATAGAATCCAAAGAAGGAAAAAATGATAATCCTTGATGCTAGAATCCAAGAACCTTACCTCACTGGCATTTGATGCCCATCCTTCACTGCAAATATATATTTCAACTAATTTTCAATCTACATTATAATTCTTGTGTTGGACTAAATCAACAATGAGAGATACAAACAATATACCAAACCAAAGGCAACCATAACAACCTAAATTGAACCTTCTAAAAGACAGAGGCTAGGATTTCCCTGACACCTTGTCTGAAAACTCAAGAACTTTTAGATTATAAACAATCCAACCCAAAACAAAAAGGATCATAATATAATTCCAAGCTTGAACCATCACTCAGTTTTCACTAAAATTATTTTGAGGGACTAAATCAAAGAAGAAAGTCGTAGGAAAGATACCAAAACAAAGACAAACCCATCAACTAGGATTAATCCTTTTGAATTACAAAGGCCAATATTTCCTTTATTCTCAATCTTCAGAAACAACCCATTTTAGGATATAAACATTCCAATTCAAAACAGATTTTGATTGTTAGGTATTTATAAATTCCATTGTCATCTCTAATGCCTCTTTGTTCAAAGCTTCTAGTGATAAACTAAGTTTTCCACATCAATTTCACTGTGTAGGTTTGGTTAGAACAGAGAATAGGGATGTGTAGGAATTTTGAAGATTATTGAGAAGAAACAAGGAGATCATTGACTCCATTATAAGCATGTTTCTCTATATGTCCTCTAATGTTATTAAAAATGAACATATTTGCATCTCTCAGCAAGAGAACATAATAATTTTGCTAGTTCAATAGAGAAAAAGGATTTATATCCTAAAGGTAGAGTATAATATGCTCCATAACTTGGCTCTTACTCTTCAGAAGGAAAATCTATCTACAACTTCAAACAATAGGGCTTCAAAGAATTTGGTTCAAGTTGATCTTAAAGAGGATGAGATATCTCACTCGTCGAAGGAACCAATAAAAACCGAGAAGCAAATCCCCCCACAATTTGATGTTGGTCAGGAAGAAGCTAATAGTATGCATGTTTATATTTAACTTTTATGTATTTCATAGTTATAAGGTTATTAGAATTTTCGTGAATTAAGCCACTTGTAGGCCAACTTGGGATATATATTTTTTAATCTGGTGTAAGATCCTTTTTTTAACCCTAGATAATGTTTAGGTTTGTAACGCTATGTAACTTGCTTCTAGCCTTGGTTGTAGATATTTAATTATATAATAAAATTTATGTTCCAATTAAAACATCAATTTACATATCAGAAATAATAATTGAACATAATAGTCAATAAGATTAAGGAAACTATAGAGTTCTCGAGTCCTCAAATTGTGACAAAACTCAAACGGTTCATGGGGATTATGGGGCACTACAAGAATTTGATAATTATAATTTTTTGTTTATTGGGTAATCCTATATCTTTGCAAAGTGAAAACATCAAGTTTGAAATGGTACCAACTATGAAGAGATATTCTAAAACTTATATAAAATATCACTTAATAATGTTACGATACTAACCTTGCTAGATCTATACAAGACGTTTTTGTTGTGCATTGATGCCAACAAGGAAAGATCAAGTGGCGTGTTAATGCAAGATGGAATGGATATTTCTTATGGATGCCACAAGGTAGGTGAATGTGAAAATTATCCCACTAATGAACTTTATTATGTAGTTGTTTTCCATTTTCTAGTCATGTGGAGACATTTTTTGTTAAGTCAAGAATTTGAGTGATCTAGGTGGATATCGGTGGCCACCCACCTATTCCACTGGCTCAAAGACCAATTTCCATTTTGGTAGTTTTTTCCTATCTTTTCGAGTCCTAAACTTTCGGGACCATTTTGAGGCTCTAAACAAAGTTTTTTGGGCCCGCCACAATCAAACTGTAGGATTTAACTAGAGTGTTATGGAAACATGTGTATTCCCCGGATAGTTCTTTCCAATGAGCTATCATGCGCCTAAAATGGAGATCGTATGCAAAAGTTACAAGCCTGGTGTTGAGGAAACGATATGAAGTAATGTTACTCAAGCATTTTCAAATCTTTCTTGGCTAAAGAAAGATAGACGAGAATATCACCCTATATTTATATCCATCAAAATTTGTATCCTAATTCACAAGTATTGATTACAAGTGCTTAGGCTGATATTTTTTATAAATGAAAGCTTGCTGGAAAATTCATTATTTATGTAATTTTCTGAATATAAAATATTTTGAAATAAATATAGAGAAAGAAGTAAAAAACACCAAGTCAATAATCAAAACAGATGAGACATAAAGGAATCATTTATTCCATTCCAATTTATCAAAAGAATCATTCTCTTTACAAAATTCCCTGAGGAAGTTTTGGACCAAAGTCAAACTTAGAGGTCCCTAATGAAAACCATACAAAATGACTTCTGACAGAAAGTAAAAAACTGAACTTTAAAAGTTGGATCATCTTGCCAAAGGTTTTTTCCCACTCGACTCTGCACAATAGCCTTTGTCAGTCATGAAATTTAAGTCACAAACAAACAAGTTTACACAGACTATCAAAGATAGATCAACATCTTTGAAAAACAAGTGTCTGAATGATGTAATTCAACCCTAAATCTTGTTGTCTACAATAGGATCCTGTTATCATAAAAGAGAATTAGGCTTCCAATGAATTAAAGAATGAATGAAAATTGAATTATCTCAACAAAACTCAAAGAGAACTAGACCTTAGTATGTTTCTCCTTCTATTCCCCTCTTGTTCCTCCTTTTTCTTTTGCCTTTATGCAATTAGAATTAGTTGAAGTAGTTGAACGACTTCTTTAGTTAAGTTAACTAAAACTCAACCAACTTTTTAGTTAAGGGGGAAAAGTAATAAAATCATAATAAGGGTTTTTAATAAATAATAACTAGTAGGTGGGACCCCTTGTGACTCCCTTTAGTTCTTTAACAATCATAAAACAACTAGTTAATAAAAAAAAACATCCATCCTTGTGACTCCCATCATCACTTTCATATTTTGACAATTTATATCAATGATAATTGAAATTATTTCCAAAAATATATTACCCATATATCCAAAAATAGTGTGTTGTCCAAAATTTCAGAATTCAATTGTTCTCAATAATCAATAAATAAAAACACTTAAAATCCATATTTTCCACTCTGGGAGGCAATATTTCCCTTGTTGTTGTTGTCACCCTTTGATATTTCTGAATTTTCCTTAGGCTGTGTGGAGCCTTTAGGCCTAATCTCACTGATCACCTAAGAGCAATCATCTCTCAAATTCATGCGGGAGGATACGAATTTGGCAGAGTCATTTGAGGGTGAGGAGGGGGCAACAACGAATTTTCCTTTGTCAGGAGCATGACGGGCCTCGGTTTTTAACCTTTTGCTTGCATGGGAAAAATGTACTAGTGAGTGGATAGGGGAAACTTTGACACATTGATTAACAGGTGGAGGGGCAGGTAGAGACAATTTAGGCCATCCATGATGTCGGAAGACTATCGGGTGTACAATCTCTTGCCATCCGTCATTTTCAGGGATCTCAGGTTGTAGTGAAACATGAGGAGGTATTGGAATACCATGGACATGTGGAGCTTGGAAGGGAGGCCTTTTAGGCCTAGGTTGGACTACTCCTTGCCCAATCCAGTTAAAAAATCTAGCTTGAAATAGTTGTCCTAACTCTTGCGAGTCTGCATCAAAGTGTATAGAGAACCTTGGCCTTCTAGGGCCCCTGTTCCAATTTCCTCTTCCTCTGTTACCCCGACCATGGCTACCTCTACTGAAAAAGATCATTCTTGTATGCATTATTGATTAGAAAATAGTTTCTACAACAACCATACATGACAACTCTTTTAAATATGAAACAAAGTTTGGCTCAACAACATATCATACTCGTGCAATCCAATACATACAAATCATTTAACACTTCTCCATGAATAGGGGGTGAACAAGGGTTCTGGGATATGTGAGGGATTGTATTGAGCGAAAAATGTTAAAATGAGGGGGAATAGATCATGATTACTACTCACAAACATCAAACAATCAACTGTATCATAAATCAAAAGAATATATCACTGTAATTCATCCCTTTGTGATCCTTTAACCGTCATAATACATAATTTATCTTAACTACAATTAAATTTTAGGAACAGGGAGTGGATAGTGAATATGGGAAGGCGAGGGGAGTTGTAATGTGAGAAAAGGGAAAGAATGGTAGGGAAAATAATGGATATTGTTCGTAAAAATAATTAAGTAATCCATAAAAAAAAACTCTGTATTCAATACCAAGATACCAATACCAATTAACAATTCCTATGTGTCAAAAATTGTTCACTGTCCCACATTCAATTCTTCAAAAAAATTTAATCAACATAGTGTATAATCATACTCACAATCACTATGCCTTTCAATAGTCTTATTAAGAGAATACTTGTTTCTTTTCATTTCTTTTCTTTTCATTTAAACAAAATAAAAAAGAACACACATTCACATTGCTTCATCTCTTTCCAACATATATTTCTATAGAATTTCAACCACTACCCATAATTCGTAACTTCCAAAGTCAAACATAGGCACGGGTCTTTCCCGAGTTGAACAAACCTTTTAAAAACTTGCCCAGTTTCATTCTTTTGAGAATATTGATAATTAAACTTGCAATGAAACCATACTACGAAACTTGTGATTCATTTCTGATGGTGCAACAAAAAAAAAACAATGCACGATATCTCTATAAACCATACACAGTAAACAATCAAGTCACGGCCATAATTTTCCCCAACTTGCAATGATCCCAATCGGGACTAACCAAACACATAGTAGACACCAACTACAATTAATGCCACGCTATAGGAACACAATGACCAATGCATAACAAAAGAAGGAAACCCCTCGACTGTATACCAATTTTCATCCCCAATTACAACTTTCTAATGACCCGATCAAACATACATGAGACAATACTCAAAGCCACCACTATCATAACCACTCAACCAAATTACAACAATCAACAACATACTCGAAAAGAGTGTGACTAGTGGGGTTATCAAAATCAGGCTCTGTAACCATGAACACAAGAAATAATCAAGAGTTCGCTCGGTCACCAAAACACAAAGAGACTGGAGGTCAAACATATCAACAATACGTAGAAAAAATTCGAAACAAGCACGATGGAACCACGGGTTTTTATAACTCTCATCTTGTGTAATAGTGTGACAGTTCGACACCAGGTATGAAACGATGTAGAGGAGAAATGATTTCTCATTGGACATTAACAAATACCAAGAACGCACAGAGGCATAACCCTCACATTATTCTCAAGAGCCAAACCAATTTATAACAATGCCAATGGAAACGCATACCCCAAGTATTACCAACAACCATAAGCATACTTCTTGGCATAATGGCCACCCCATAACCAACTGTGTTGATGCCAATATTACAAAAATAAGTCCATGACCAGGTGAATAACCCACAAACATGGCTCTGGAAGATACACAGTGACCAAAAGGTAGTTCAAAACATACACATCAACCCCATAACACCCAAATACAACTGGATATGGTTACCATAATTGTGAGGAGGCGACCAACAAGGACAAACAGAGCGAAACCCTCCAACAAAATACCCATAACTACTTAAAACAAAAACATATCCATCACATTTTCCACCACACAGAACAACCAACGAAATCACAACTTCAACAAATAAATCTTTCCATTTGTAGACGAATAGCCATACATTCATTCCATAGAAAATACCCACGTGTTTACATAGTTTCCAATCTCAGGAAAAAACAAACCAACACATTAAAAATCCATCATTCATTTTATACACAGAGAGAAATCATGGATGGGCAAAAAGAACCATACCTGTAACCAATGGCTTTAAAAAGGGATATTTGGTCGAGCAGTTCCTTCTAGGCTTGAATCTCGGAGCTTAACCACAACAAAACCAAATGAAACAATAACCATGCTAGGGTGACGGCCTAGTGGGAGAAGTATGGAGTGACGTGCATTTACTTCACGATGCTTCCATCTTCCACCCCATTCAATTTCATAGGACACACTAGCCAGCCAAAAACCATACCATTAATTCCATGCATTGAAACTTGCGACATATTACTTGCCAATTGTGCCACCCCAATCCATATTAACCATTGCCAAAACCATACCATAACATATATCAAATGCTCCCAATATAACTCAATATAATTCACATAGTTACTAAAATTGCTAGTTAGGATTAATACTAACTTCCTTTTATTTCATTTGCACATAACCTCTTAGCATAGTTCCTTTTCTTGGATATTTTTCCATAAGTTTCCTTCCATTTCTCTTGTTTCTTGTTGTTACTAACATGTTACTTGTGTAGGTGTAACCAAAAATGAATCATGGTGAAGATATTAAATGTAAAAACATTAAATATATGTCACTCATAACATGGAATTTAGATCTTATAATAACAACATCATCACATAAAATGCATTATCCATCTGCCATTATGTCGCAAAAAACCAAGACTGCATCATCACCCATATAAAACCCTATAAGAAGCATCGAAACAACAACATAAAATGTGAGATAAGACTGTCTCTGAGCCTCCAGTCTAAAAGGGGGTCCCACCTACAGATTGCCACATGTCACTTTCCCATTGGTCCACACATTGATCGAAAAAGTTCAAAAATGAGTGACACGTGACAGCCTCTAGTGCTGTCACGTCATCATGAAATGTGTCACCCTCTACGTGTTCCATGTACCCTATATAGATGCTAACATCATCCGTACTGATGCTGACATCAATAGTATGGATGATGACTCATCCCTACTGATTGGGCTAGGTTGACCAAAAATTTGACCGCGAATATCTTTTGATCCGTAACTCTGTTTGATGAGCCATTTACACCGTTGGAAATAACGCATTCTCCGCGATGATCCCAATTTCACTGAGTTTTGAGGACTTTGAATTTGTTCCCTTTCTTTGTCTGTTGAAGCCATTCTGAGCTTCCTGAGGTGCTTCTGCCAATTCTGATTTATCCTTAGTATTCTCTAGATTCTTTTTGGATCATGACTTTCCATTGAGATCTTTTTGGACCACCAAAATATTTCATCAATCAACAGATAAGTGAGGGAAGAGTTCCCTCACCTTGTCCTTCTCAATCTACTTTTCCTTTCTTGGATGTGTGCCCTTTAAGTTCACTTGAAGATAATCAACATCACCCTACGTGAAGTCCTCGTCCTTCTGTCGAGGATGATATCTTCCTTCATCTCATCCAAGTACTTAGGAGAAAATGGAGAAAAATTATCAACTTAAGGTATCAAAACTTCCTCACCCTGATCCATGATCATGGGAGGCTAAAAAAGTTTCAAGTTTTCCACATTTACAACTGAGTAAATATGCATATATGGTGGAAGATCTAAATGAAAAGCATTGGTACCTCTTTTCTCCAAAATAGTGAAGGGTCCATATCAGATGGGCTTGAGTTTCTTGCCTTCACCCTTCAATATCTCCTTGCTGATGTGAAGCCATACATGGTCTCCAACCTGGAACCGATGATCAACCCTGTGTTTTTCATGTCAAGCTTTATATTGTTCTTGAATTTTCTCCAATTGTTCCTTGACTGCTTGGTGTACCTGTTGGATCCTTTGAATGAACTTGGGGGGCCTGTCTTCATTTCTTTCTTCATTTGAATCAACATCTTTCCTATACATCAAGTCCAAAGGGACCTTAGGAAAATACCTAAAACATGTCTCGAATGGCGAACATTGAGTGGAGGAATGTAAGGCTCGATTGTAAGCATGTTGTACATAGGGTATTTGTTCATCCCACAACTTGGGATGTTTGCTATAGTAGCCTCGACACAAAAGTACAACTGTTCAGTTAACAACCTCTGTCTATCCATTGGTCTATGGATGGAAAGCAATGCTCCTCTTCAACTTGGTGTCCATCATTCTCCACAATTTTTTCCAAAAATATCCAAGGAATCGAGTATCTCGATTCGAGACAATGGATGTGGGTAACCCAAAGTGAACCCAAACATACTGAAAGAAGATATTTTCTTAGCAATGATGTGCTTTTTACATGGCATAAAGATACACATCTTTCTGAACCTATCCACTACAACATACAAATAGTCATGACCCCATTTCGACATTGGTAAACCCCCTACAAAATACATGGACATACTCTCCCATGGATGGGATGGAACAAGATGTTGGCATATTTATAGACAAAAGATGCAGGCAACATGTTTTTCATTTATGGAGAGATCAACATAATCAGTAGCGTACCGAATTGATAGTGAAATTAGCACGATCAACAGCGCAACGATGATGGCATGTAAATATTAACTGTGAAGATCAACAATGATCCTTGGATCACCCACTCAGAATTCTCGATGACCGTTAGATTTGAATATAGATAGGAGGAACACACAAAAGAGGAGAACAAACCTCAGACGTTGGATCTGAATGTGAGGACTGACCATCATTGGATCCATAATAAGGAGCACGATCTTTAAGTAAAAGAAGAAGCAGGCTTACAAAGTTCTGAAAGGAGGATTGTCCATCGTCGAGGAAGACACACGACGAGCGATTATAATTTCGTTGACTTGCAAATTGGAGGAGTCAACAGAGTGTGGTGTGAGATTAGTGCGATATGTGAAATCCTGAAATGATCTGGGCCATCAGATCGAGGATTGATATGGACCATTGAATCGAGGTATGTCGTGGACCATTGGATGCAGAGTACACGTGGAAATAGGTCAACATTTCGCTAACTGGAAAGTCAAAGGAAGGAGGTGCTCTATCCTTTGAAATCATGAAATGTGAAACCACAATTGAATATGAGTTGTCAATCAAAGGGAGAGCATGGAATGTTGATCTGGCTCCATTTCAGAGTTTCGAATACTAAGAGTTGGAGGAGTCAATGAGACTCACGACAAAAGTTCAAAATCACGAAGCGCTTGTTTGATTGGTGAGTGGTCATAGCACATGGTCACATCGTTGATACTTGGAGGGAGGAGATAGTGAAACCAAGCTCTATTTCGATGATCTCACCATGGAGATTCGAGACCCTTCATCACAAGAGTGCCGAAATGCGAAATCGCGAAATCAATTCTGCTTAGCGTTCGGTCACAGCTAGTGGGCATATGAGATAAACGTGAGACCCTACTGAATTAATCCAATGGTGTTGATTAATTGTGAATATGATCGAAGGGCCACTATTGCACTTCACAGTTAATTGATCAGTTACAATTCAGTTAGCATAACTGAATCATAGTTCTTGGATGTTTGGTGATTCAGTTGCTGATGCATTTTCTTGGAGATTCAAGGTGTAAATGAATAGTTGGTATAGGATAAAATGGAAACGCAATGACTGTGGTAGGTGTTGATACTGAGAAGGGGGTGAATCAATATCAAGTACAATTTAAAACCTTTTTCAAATTATACTTAAACCATTCAACTATATCCAATGAGCAATGAACAATAGTATAAGAGTTACACCAATACACCACA
>JZKD02S1353694.1:229352-246815 GCA_000966675.3 Picea glauca | reverse complement strand
GGAGGGGGCATTACACAAGCCAAAGGGCATGACCAAAAACTCATAGTGGCCCTCATGAGTTCTAAAGGTAGTCTTGGGAATGTCTGCCTCTTTCATACGTATATGGTGGTAGCCCAAATGAAGATCTAGTTTAGTGAATAATTGGGCACCACTCAATTCATCCAAGAGGTCATTAATGATAGGAATGGGGAATTTGTCTTTGATGGTAAGTTTGTTGAGGGCACATAAGTCAGGACACATTCGCCAAGAACCTTCTTTGTTCAGGACCATGACCATAAGAGATGAGTAGGGGCTCGTACGAGGGTGGATAACGCCTGCATTAAGGAGTTCCTGGACCATTTTCTCAATTTCATTTTTTTGGGAAAAGTTGTGACGATACAGACGGATATTGGGAGGAAGGCTTCTGGGTACAAGGGGAATGGAATGATCATGAACACCACGGGAAGAAGGGAGGCCTTGGGGAGTGGAAAAGACCAATTGATGTTTAGAAAGGATGGCTTGGAGGTCTTGCAGTACTGAGGGTGTCTTTGTTGCTTGTATGGCATGGAGTTGGGAGATAACACCAGAATGAACCTTTTTTAGCAGTTTTTCCATGCGATGGGAACTAATGATCTCAAGTGAACTGACGGTGATGCCTTGGAACTTATACCTGGTCAAATTGCATGTTTAAGTCTTTAAAATCCATGAGAATGGGACCCAAAGTCCTTAGCCAGTCTACACCCAACACAATGTCACAACCTCCCATGTCGATAGCAAACATATAGGATTTCAAGGTGTAGTCACCAATTTGGAGATGCACATTTTCACAATGCCCTCCACATTTCATGGAACCACCATTGGCAATCATGATTTGGAAATTATTGATGGCATGGATGTAGAAATGATTTTCTTGGTCAATGCGGTGATGAATAAAATTATGGGTGCTGCCACTATCAACCAGAATGATGACCTTCTGATGCTTGATGTAACCGATTAGCTTGAGGGTTTGGGGAGCGGAGAAGATAGTGAGAGAATTGAGGGAAATATTCAGTTCTACTTCAGGAGGGACTGAGGGAGGGGTTATGTCAGTGGATTCAGGTGACTAAGACACAAAGTGAGTTTCTTCATCTTCTTCCGAAATCTCCTCGAAGATGGCCATAACAATATTTTTTTCTTTACACTTGTGGCCCGGGAAATATTTGTCATCACAGTTATAACAAAGTCCTTTGAGTTGGTGTTCAACCATTTCAGCCCTAGTTAATTTTTGGATCTTTAGTGGAGCAGAGGGAGTAGTTGGATTTACTGGTTTAGGGAGAGGGATAAAGGAGGGTTTGTGGTTTTGAGCAGATACAACCTGTTGTGCTTCTTTATCTCTTGTGGTAGCCTCCACCCAACTCTCAGGCTGAGCCATGAGGACATGGGCCCAAATTTCATCCTTGAGGCTGTTGATAAAACACTCTCGGAAAAAGGCATCAGACATGCCGTCTGTTCTAAAAGCCAAGTGCTCAAAGGCATCTATAAAGTCTTCCATTGTTCCTAATTGTTTCATCTTTGTCAAACGACCCAAATGATTGGTGTCCTTGTCAAAGCGTTCATAAATCTCTGCCACAAAGTGTGTCCAAGAAATATACCCTTGACGAGAAGTTTTTCTCCATTGCCACCATTACCTACGTTCTTGACCTAGATGGAGAACACCATACCGGAGTTTGTCCAAGTCATCTATAATTTCGTATAAAAAGAAGTAATGTTCCATTTGGGTTACCCAACCAGTGGGGTCCGAGCCATCAAATTTGGTCACATCCACCCGCGGAAGGTGTAGGTCACATTGAAAGTGATGGTTCTGCAAGGTATGGGAATGAGAGGAATGGTCACCTTCAGTATGTGGAGGTGAGGAAGAGGAAGGGTTATCTATAGGGATATGCAGTTTGGTGCAGAGTGCCGAAAAGACTGATTCAAGTTGGGTGGTGAGGTCTTGTTTGATTTCCCCCATTGAGGAATGCATGTTTGTATTGATGGTGGCAACATTGGAACTGCGTTGTTTCACTTCTTGTTGGGTCTCAATGAGACCAGATTGAAAGGTGTTGAAGCGAGCTTCCAAGTCTTAGCTATGAGTATGGGCCATGAGGATGAGGAAAATGAAAAGGGGCGGGAGGGGTAAAAACTTTTGGCCAAAAAAATGATATGGATGAATGTGATAAGGGCGAAGAGATGAATCCAATGGAATAGGTCTCAAAAAATGGTGAAAATTTTTCCAGACTCATTTTTTTTTTTACAGAGTTATAATCCGGTCTAAAGAATACTGCAGAGAGGAAATGCCCAAATGCTTAACCAGAAAGAAATGTGTATTTACTTGGAAACCCGAACATAGTTGCGTGACAATAGATCTTGTCTGTTTTAATTTGTTTATGTTTATGTCCCCCAAGGGTTAGGTATTCAAGGTTTCTACAGACAAGGGTTTTCCCTGTGCTATAGCTCTCATATATACGTGCGGGGTCCAACAATAGTAATCAACCCAATATCTCAGGGCACTAACTAAAGAGGATATACCATACCCTTAGCCATACTACCCGACTACCCAAGTACTAGAGAGTATCTTCCCGAGTGTTGTTCTCAGTGACACTATAGCAGTCAGGCGATCGATTGGTTTATCTAAAGATGGCTTCAGGTAATCTAGGTTGATCTGTACACAGGTGTTGTCTGATGTGCTACCACTCGAAGGGGTACCAACAGGGGTTACAAGGGTGGCCAACAGATGTGCGCTTATGTACCACTTGTATTTTCTATGTGTATGAATGCATCAACCGTGGGTTTATGCGCATAATGACAGATCTCTATGGTTTAAAGACACCAGAATACGTCTCTACCCTGAAAAAAAAATTAACACACACTTTCTGCCGAGGAAAGTGCTCTGATACTACATGTAATATACCAGATATAAAATGTATGCAGAACTGAAATAAAATGCTAGTAATGGCAGAATAACAACAATATAACCAGAACATTCACCACAATAACACTGAAATGATATAAGGATAACAACAGAAATAACACTTTGAATCTGAAAGCAATGTTCATGGGCCTCTTCAAGGGGGAAACCTCCAGTTGAGCATAGCTCTATTACAATAATATCCAAGCTAGCGTTCTCATACCCTCGACTCCTATTTATACTAAGAAGAAGCATATAGAGGAAGATCCTTCTAGAAGCAGAAGCTTCTATTAGGTCTTCTTACATCTGCCTTATTAATATTGACCTTTATTACATCTGACTATATTGTTCTACCTATGTGTGGGTTAGGACCATAACAGGAGGTGCATTCTTCCTGGGTGACTCGTTGGTAGCATGGATCAATAAGAAGCAGGGATCTATTTCCTTATCAACTATAGAGGTAGAGTACATTGTTGTTGCTACTTGCTGCACTTAGATTTTATGGATGATCCAAACTCTTGCAAATTTGAAGGTAAATTATACTAATTCGATTCCAATTCACTGTGATAAAACCAGTGCCATTAGTGTCTCCAAGAACCCTGTTCTTCATTCCAAGACTAAGAATATCCCAATCAAATATCATTTTCTGAGAGAGCAGGCTACAAACAGAGTTGTTCAGCTGAATTATATTCCTTCCATAGAACAAATAGCTGACATCTTTACTAAACCGTTAGCAGCGACACCTTTTGGATATCTTTATCAGAAGTTGGGGGTTATACCTTCTTTTGTCTAATATTTCACCTTGTTAGGGGGAGTACTTATTAAATATCTATTATATTTCTGGTGAATATAGCTCTGGTTCTTTCGTTCATAGTTGGCATGGGGAGTATGTTCTTGTTGCATTTCTGATACCTTTGAGATGTACTACAACAACTCAAGGGGAGTGTGTTTCTTACTTGACATTGATGTCAAAGGGGGAGAAAGTGTAGTGTGGTAAGAATGCTATAGGGTATGGTTGGATGTCCAAGCAGAATAGTGCATTTTCTTCACATGTAGTGCAGTTCTTCAGGCTATTCAAGGTTGCCATCAATGCCAAAGGGGGATATTGTTGGCATATTTACATACATAATATGTAGGCAACATGTTTTTCATTGATGGTGAGATCAACATGATCAACAATGCAACGAATTGATGGTGAGATCAACACGATCAACAATGCAATGATGATGGCATGACAATATTAACAGTGAAGATCGACAATGATCATTGGATCACCCACTTAGAATTCTCGATGACCATTAGATATGAATATAGATAGGAGGAACACGAAAAAGAGCAGAACAAATCTTAGACATTGGATCTGAGCGCGAGAACCGACCATCGTTGGATCCATAAGAAGGAGCATGTTATTTAAGTACAATATGAAGTGAACTTACAAAGTTTCGAAAGTAGGAGGACTGTCCATCGTCGAGGAGGACACGTGGAAAGTGATTAAAATTTCGTTGACTTTCACATTGGAGGAGTCAACGGATCGTGGTGTAAGATCAATGTGATATGAGAAATCCCGAAATGATCTGGGCCATCGGATTGAGGATTGATATGGAACATTGGATCGAGGTATGTCATGGGCCATTGGATGCAGAGTACACATGGAAAGAGTTCAACATTTTTATGACTGGAAAGTCAAAGGAAGGAGGTGCTATATCCTTTGAAATCATGAAACACAAAACCATGATTTAATCTGAGTCGTCGATCAAAGGGAGAGTGTGGACCATTGACTTAGCTCCATTTCGAAGTTTCAGATATCGGGAGTTGGAGGAGTCAATGAGACTCACGACAAAAGTGTGAAATCACGAAGCGCTCATTTGATTGGTGAGTGGTCATAGAGCATGGTCACATCGTTGAGAGTTGGAGGGAGGAGCTAGTGTATCCAAGCTCTATTTCAGCGATCGCGACATGGAGAGTCGAGACCCTTCATCACAAGAATTCCGAAATGTGAAATCTTGAAATCAATTCTTCTTAGCGTTCGGTCACAGCCAGTGGGCACATGAGATAAACACGAAACCCTGTGTAATTAATCCAATGGTGTTGATTAATTGGTAATATGATCGAAGGGATACTTTTGCACTTCAAAGTTAATTGATCAGTTACGATTCATTTAGAATAACTGTATCATAGTTCTTAGATGTTTGACAATTTAGTTGTTGATGCATTTTCTTGGAGGATCAAGGTGTAACTGAATAGGTGGTATAGGATTAATGGAAATGCAATGATTGTGGTAGTTTGGCTATTCGAACTGGAAGAATGAGTTGAACTGTAAGAAAGGTAAAATTACAGTATGCATAGTGTGAGATAAAACTCAGATATGCTGAACAGACAAAAGAAAGAGAAGAATTGCAAAACAATTTGAAGCAAAGTAGAATTGCAAAATAGTTTGAAGTAGAGTAGAACTGTAGAATAGATAGAAGCATAGCATAATTGTAGAACAAATAAAAGCAGAGAAGAATGGCAGAACAAAGAAGAAGTGGTAAGAATTGAAACACCTATATTGTTGATTATTCAATCATTTATTTATAATCAGGGAGGTTGGGTGGTGCTAGGGAGGTCTGTGGTCCCCTAATATTCAAGTTGGTGCTTGAATATTGGAAGTTGTATATTCCATCTAGTTGTGGCTAGAAAAATAGGGTGGCAGGTGTAAATCCTAACCTTGTACAATATCTACTACAAACAAATATTCAAAAAAGAACAGAAAAGATACAATGGAAAATACAAACATTACACAGAGATTTTTCCCCTGGAAACCCAAACTGGGAAAACCAACATATTCTATATTCATTCATAGTGTTACATTGTTTACAATACAATATACATATAGGTGCCAGCGGCATCCAAAACCCTAACCCAATGACCTAGATTAGTCAAAAACCCTAATTCCTTAATCGTAAATAGAAAACCATTGGAAAAAACCATGTGCCGAAAAACCACCTAAATACATGACATGTTTCTCAAGGTAGGTGTCACGTTTCTTGAGGCAAAAAAAAACATAGTCGAAAAAACCACCTAAATACATGACACTACTACTCGTGCAAAGAATATAACATGTACCCAACATTATCCCACTTGTTGTTTTCTTTGCATACATGGGGTTACAGGGTTACATAGCCAAAAATCCAGGGCAACAATGCCCATGGATCCTCTACAACAAGAGCACTTCTCAGTGCTCACAAATTTTGTTAATGAGTCTGCAACATTATTCAAAGTGTCCACCTTCATCAGTGATACTTTCGTTTCTTCAATCATGTCTCTCAAAAAGTGATATTGAACATCAATGTGCTTTTTCTTTGAATGATAAGCAGGGTTCTTCACCAGAAAAATTACACTCTGACTGTCACACTCTATCCTTACATCTTGTTGTACCAACCCAATACCTGAACACAATCTTTGTAACCACACTGCTTCCTTACTTGCATGAGTGGCTGCCATGTATTTAGATTTTGTAGTTGAAAGTGCCACTACAACCCATCTTTTTCTCATCCAACTTATTCCTCCTCCAAATAGGTTAAACACATACCCGCTTGTAGATCTCCTATGATCCAAATCTCCATCCCAGTCTGCATCCACAAAGCCATGTATATCGACCACTCTGTCCAATCCCGGTCTTCCTTCGTAGCACAATCCATAGCTAGCAGTGCCACGCAAATACCTGAAAACCCTTTTTATTGTTTTCCAATGCTCCTTCCCTGGTTTTGACATATACCTACTCAAAACTCCCACTACATGTGCAATGTCTAGTATAGTACAAACCATTGCATACATCAAACTGCCAAATGCACTTTCATATGGAACATGAGACATGTCCTCCTCTTCTTCATGTGTCTTGGGACACTGATCCACAAATAACTTTACACCAACAAGAATAGGAACCTTGACCGGTTTACATTCTTGCATATTAAACTTCTGCAATATTGTCTCGACATATTTTCTCTGATTTAACCAGAGTTTCCTTTTTTTTTTATCTCTTTTAATTTACATGCCCAAAATGAAATTTGAAGCACCAAGATCCTTCATGTCGAATTTAGAGGACAACTGAGTTTTCACATCCTGGATAATCTCCTTATTGTTTCCTATCAACAACATGGCATCCACATACAATATCAAATAAATGAAATGATCATCAATTAATTTAGAATACACACAGTGATCCTCTTTGCTTCTTGTAAAGCCAAGTCCCAACATACAAGTATCAAAATTTTGATACCACATCCTTGGTGATTGTTTTAAACCATACAGGGACTTTTTCAGCTTGCATACCAGCTCCTTCTTTCCTTTCACAGCATAACCTTCTAGTTGCTTCATAAATATTTCTTCTTCCAGATCCCCATGTAGGAATGTTGTCTTCACATCCATCTATTCTACTTCAAAATCAAATGCAGCAACAACATATAACATAAATCTTATAGAGGTTAACTTGGAAACAAGAGAAAAAATCTCACCAAAATCAATTCCCTCAACCTGGGAATAACCCTTTGTTACTAACCGACCTTTGTATTTCTCCACTTTTCCTTATGCATTTAGCTTCTTTTTAAATACCCATTTTCTGCCAATGGGTTTTCTTCCATTTGGCAACTCCACTAGATCCCAAGCTTCTTTCTTATCCAAATATGCCATTTCTTCTTCCATGGCCCTTTTCCATAGATTTCCATCTTATGAATCCACTGCCTCCCTGATAGTTCTAGGATCATCAAGAGTAATAGACAAAGAAAAATTTGAATGAAAATCAGATGGACTATACCTTTCCAGTAGCCTTCTTTCTTGATCCGATCTCCTCAATACTGGAGTATGAGGATCTTCTTCTTCTAATTCATGTTCTTCTGTAGAGTCTGATTCATCATCCTTTAAATCAAAATCTATCTTCTCTGGTTCTTCCTTACTTGGTA
Source organism: Picea glauca (assembly GCA_000966675.3). Taxonomy (NCBI): domain Eukaryota; kingdom Viridiplantae; phylum Streptophyta; class Pinopsida; order Pinales; family Pinaceae; genus Picea; species Picea glauca. The sequence continues at coordinate 238,973 of JZKD02S1353694.1, read as the reverse complement.
GGACTTCATGTTTAACAACATCCTTCATTTCTCTAAATACCACATCTTGGCTATACACTACCTTCTTAGTTTATGGGTTCCAAATCTTATAACCTTTGAGACCATCTTTATATCCAATAAAGATGCATTTTTCATCCTTCTTATCCAACTTACTCCTATTTTCCTTTGGAACATGAACATATACATCACATCCAAATACCTTAAGATGTGTGAGAGAAGGTTCCTTACCATTCCATACCTCTTGTGGAGTCTCGTCACCCAACACTGATGAGGGTGATCTGTTGACCAGATAACATGCAATACCCACTGCCTCTCCCTAGAATTATTTCCCTAACCCAACACCACTGAGCATGCACCTTTCTTTTTCCATCAGCGTCATGTTCATCCTTTCTGAAACTCCAATCTACCGAGGTGTATATGGAGTAGTCTTTTTCCTAGCTATACCACACTTCTTACAAAATTCTTCAAATTCATTTCCGCAAAACTCTCTGCCATTATCTGCCCTCGACACCTTAATTATTTTCTATTTTTGATTCTCAACAAGAGCCTTAAACTCTTTAAACATGTCAAAGACTTCAGATTTCTTCCTGAGGAAATATATCCAAGTTTTCCTCGAGAAGTCATCTATAAATGAGACATAGTACACATATTTTCCCAATGATGGGACCGACATAGGTCCAAAAACATCACTGTGAACTAGTTGTAAAATTCCTTCTGCCCTCATTGCACTAGAGGGGAATCTTACCCAATTCTACTTCCCATATAGACAATGTTCACAGAAATCAAAATCCAGAGAGAAGTTAGACATACCTTCAACCATACCTTTACCATGTAGTAGTCAAAAACCCTTCTCTTTGATATACCCCAGTCTTTGATGCCACAACATAAAATTTTCTCCAGAGACTGCAGGAGTTCTTTAGTCTTCAACTCCAATATCAGGAACAGTGGAGCTATTACACCCATCACTAATAGTGCTTCCTAGCAGATTATATAGAGTTCCAAACCGAACTCCCTTCATCAACACCATGTCTCCTCGAACCATCCTAGAAGTTCCCTTTTCAAAAATTGTTTTTACCCCTGCATATTCCATTTTTATTACAGAAATCAAATTTTTGGCCATACCTGGGATGTGCATAACACCAGGCAATGTTATAATCCTTCAATCTATGAGCCTCAACTTGACCCTTCCTCTTCCTATGATTCAAGTTGTCGAATCATTACCTAAGAAAACATTACCTCCATCATACTTTTCATATTCGCAGAACCACACCCTATGGAGAGTCGTATGAAAGGATGCACCAGAGTCAATCAACCATGCCTCATGATCTGTATGTGTGCTTGAAGAGGCCAAGTACACATCCCCTCCTTCTTCCTCGGAGGTCTTTTTTTCTCTAGAAGAAGATTCTTTAGATCCCTTCTTTTTCTCAACTTTGGATCTACACTGCTTCTTATAGTGCCCTTCTTTTCCACACCTCCAACATACCCTTAAAAACTTTCCGGGAGATTTATATCTACACTTAGACTTAGATCTCCCACTTGAGAAATTAGATCTATTTCTTTCCTGGGAACTTCCTCTTACAAATAATGCGTATGTGCTATGTCCTTCCATATTATTCTATCTCATATTTTCCGACAACAAGGATGAGACCACTTCTTCAAACTTCAAAGAAGTTGTATTGCTACCTATGGCCACAACCAGACTATCCCATGAGTTTGGTAAAGAACACAACAAATTGATACATTTATCTTCATTTGAAATTTTAATCTCAACAGATACTAACTGACTTACGACAGTATTGAAGGCATTTAAATGCTCTGTCACCGAGTCTACATCTCTCATCCTCAAGCTATACAACTTCTTTCTCAGGAATAGTTTATTTACCAGGGACTTAGACTGATACAACTTCCCCAAATTTTCCCATAAATCCTTGGTTGTAGCTTCCTCTAACACATTCAGTAATACTGAATTGGAGAGACACAGTCGGATTGTGCTCTTTGCCTTTCGATCCATCTTTTTCCAGTCATCTGCAGAAGTTCATGTAGGTGCAGTACTTGGATCTACCGCGATCCACTGATATCTGTCCACCAAAAGATCTTCCATCTTGAGCTTCCACAACTCAAATCTTTTCCCATTAAATTTCTCAATCTCCATCTTCGAATTGCTTGCCATTTCTTTTCACTTGAAAAACAATACCGCAGTTCTCCCACTATAACAAGACTTATCACAGTCCTGAGCCAAACCCTTGACCACCAAGGCATCCCCCTGAAGCTAATAAATCTCTTATACCATATGCAAATCCTAACCTTGTACAATATATACTACAAACATATATTCAGAAAAGAACAGAAAAGATACAATGGCAAATACAAACATTACACATAGATTTTTCCCCTGGAAACCCAAACCGGGAAAACAAACATATTCTATATTCATTCATAGTGATACATTTTTTACAATACAATATACATATAGGAGCCAACAGCATCCAAAAACCTAACCCAATGAACTGGATTAGTCCAAAACCCTAATTCCTTAACCAGAAATAGAAAACCATCCGCAAAAACCATGTGCCGAAAAACCACTTAAATACATGACATGTTTCTCAAGGTAGGTGACACTACTACTCATCCAAAGAATATAACACATACCCAACAGTAGGGTGGTGTTCAGGAAAAAACTGAGTTTTTTATATGCAAGTTGGTGCTTGTATAAGTCCAGTTGGTGCTGGAACATTTAGGGAGTTGATGCTTCCTTCTAGTGGGTGCTAGAGAAACCAGAGAGTTGGTTCTCTCAACAAGTTGGTGCTCTCAACAAGTTGGAGCTTGTAAAAAAGAGGTAGTAGCCTCACATTGAGTTGGTGCTCAAAGATAGATGATGTACATAACTTAAAACATTGCCTATCATTCGAAGAAGAAGATGTTTTCTCCCTTTATGGGTTTCCTCGTGAAAATATGTCTTTGTGTATATCTTATGTGTGACTGATGTTCATTATTTATGTTGTTCATATCTTGTATAGTATTGATGGTCACTTGAAACAGATTAAAAATTATTTGAATAGTCATAAATTGTTTAAGCACAGTAACAATTGATTCACCCTCCCCTCCCCCCCCCCCTCAGTTGTCTTAGTAATTTCAACAAAAAAAGTGGTGAGTATAGACCCAATTTTCTATTTGTGGGCTTACAAGTAAAACACATCACACACCCCTTTACATATTTATCTACAATTGTTTTCATCTGAGGCCAATAAAAAAACCTTTGTAGATGGTGCATAGTTTTTCCTACCCCAAAATTCCCAGACACAAGAGAAGTGTGAGCTTCTCGTATTACATGGACTCGTTGACTTGTAGGAATACAAAGCTTTCCAAGATCGTAGAGTAGTTTCCCCTGCAGACAATAGTTCTCTACCTGTGCACCATGTGTTAGCTTCTCAAATACCTCTTTAAAATATTCATCAACAGCATATTGTTCCACATAGATATCATGATATAAATAAATATTCTTCAAAATAATAGAAGCAACAATAGGAGGTCTAAAAAACATATCAGATGCCTTGTTACTTGTACCCTTTTTGTATTTGATCACCAAATGAAAATGTTGAAGAAACCCATCCACCTGTAATGCCGAGATTGTTGCAACTTGGTTTGTGCTTGGAGATACTGTAAGGTTAGGTGATATGTATGTATGATTTTTTCCTTCCCTAAAATGTAGTGCTTCCATTTCTTTACACTTTGAACTAATGCATACAACTCTTTATCATATGTAGGATAGTTAACAACAACTTGGTTAAAAGTTTCAGAGTGGTAGCATATAGGTTTATGATTTTGCATCAATACTGCACCCATGGCGTATCCACTGGAATCTGTCTTGATCTCAAAATGGTGTTGAAGATTCGACAATGCTAATACTAGTGCAATGTTGATCTTTTCCTTCAAAGTGTCGAAGGACTTTTGTTTCTTTCCTCCCCACTGAAAAGTGTTCTTCACACTAGTTAAGGCATGCAAAGGAGATGCAATACATGAGAAGTTTGAAATGAATCTCCTCCAGTACTGGATTGCACCTAAGAAGATTTGTACTTCAGTTACATTTTTGGGCTCAGACCAATTTACAATTACGTCAATCTTGGAAGGATCAATTTTCAATTGTCCTCCTCCTACAATATGACCTAAGTACACTAGTGCAATCTTGGAAAATTCACATTTGAACAATTTTACATACAACTTTTCTCTTTGCAAAGTATCTAATACTTGCTTTACATGCCTTACATGTTCATCCCAAGTCCCACTAAATATAAGAATGTCGTCTAAATATACAATTACAAAATCATCTAGAAATGGAATGAATACATCATTCATCACATGCATGAATGTTGCCGGAGCATTACAAAACCCAAACGACATAACTAACCACTTGAAAAATCCCTGTTTGGTTTTAAAGGCAGTTTTCCATGCTTCATGTTTTGCAACATTGATCTGATGGTATCCAATGCATAAATCCAACTTAGTGAAATAAACAACATTCTTTAATTGATCAAGTAAATCATATATACGAGGAAGATGGTATCGATTTTTCACCGTGATTTTGTTTAAGGCTCGAAAATTGACACACATTCTCCATGTGCCATCTTTCTTTGGCACCATCATGATCAGAGAGCCACAAGGAGATGAACTGCACCTGATGACCCCTTGATCCAATAAGTCTTGTACCTGATTTTTGATCTATGTCATCTCTACAACTGACATCCTGGACATGCCCACATTAGGAAAAGGAGAATCCTGTTGAAGATGTATTTCATGTTGGATTTCCCTCTTAGGAGGTAATCCATCTGGTTCCTAAAAAATATCTTCATACTTAGAAACAATATCAATTAATTTTTTCTTATGAGAAGGATCACAACCATGGAAGGCGTCGGATGTTCCAACATCCTTCTCCCTTACGACCATGAGTACATATCTCTTATTAATGTTTATGAGTCTCTTCATTTGACCTGCACTAAGAAGTGTTGTGTTTACCCTCATGCTGTGGGCTCTAACAATATATTCCACTCCCCCTTTAGTAAGGTGATATTTGTTCTCATGATGAAAGAATACTGCTTTTCTATCTTAAAGATAAGGAATCCCTAGCACAATGCCACATATATCATGCGATACAACATCCAAATCCACTTCATCAATCAACTTTGAAGCAATAGAAAATTTGACCCAGGACTACTTGGTGACATTAAGTTTTTCTTTATCACATACTCAACCAAGAGGATAAGGCTTTGGATGTGGTTTAGTTTCAAGACCCATCTTTTTGAAAAGTGATTCAGATATAAAGTTTACATTGGAATCCAAATCAAATAATGTATCTATATTAGTGTTCTTAGATACAACCCTTATGTGAAATAATTCATTCCTCTTTCTTTCATCATTATGAGATTCATTATTGGAATTTGAACTAGCATGAAGGGAATCTTTACCTTGTAATCCAACCGCTATGATCTTTTCTTCATCTCCCGAATCAGAACCAAGATCTTGTTGCACTGTAGCAATGGTCTTTGTCTTCCCCTTTCCACCGAACTGTTTCGGTCTTTTCTCTGGAAGTAATTTCAAATAGTGTTCATCATCGTGACCATTCTTCTTGCAATGAGTACAAGATGGATTTCCTTCTTCCCTCTTTATAGTGGAAGTCTTTTTGTCCTTCCTTTTAAACTTTTTAAACTTCTTATGTGGGAAATTGGAAGGTTTCTTTGTGGGATCTTCTTGAACATGCTTTCCCTTGTTCTCAAGGTGAGTGGCTTGCACACAAACTTCGTCAAGACTGGTGGGGTTAAACAATAGTAAAGTATGACGAATATAATTGTGAAGTGCGCCACTATACTTCATTAAAGTTTACCTTTAATTTGTCTTAAAGTTTCCCATTCCATCATTGCTTTATGTAAATAACCCAATGGATAAAATTGCTTCCTTATTGCTGATTTAAATTTTGACAATGAGGAAAGAAGATTACCACACTTACTTATGTCCTGAAGTTTTCTCTCCCACCACACGAGAGAAGTGACATCCAACCGAAGAGAGGCCAATTTCACTTTGACTTCCTATTCATCAATATGTTGAACACAAAAATATACTTCAACCTGTCGGATCCAATTATCTAGCTTTTCAGGATTAGCATATCCTTTAAACATAGGTAAAGCAAATTTTACATCAAACTTTAATAATGGTTTCTTAAAAGAAGCTTTATGTCTAGAATGATGAGAATGATGAGAATGATCAGAGGAAGAAGAGATAGAACTCGATGGTGAATATGGAGGTTTAGGAGGGTATCCTCTAGCCTCTTGATTCACTAAAGAATTATCATCTGCTTGTGCTTATTTTTTCTTCCCTTTCCTCTTCATCCTCTTCTCGTAGTCTCCACACATTCTCTCGACCATTTCTGACATGTGATAGAAGACCATATGGAATTTTTTCTCTTGTTCACCACGCTTGTTCTCTTTGACCATTTTCTTCCTTCGGGATACACGAACAACTTCTAAGTTGAAAGTATTAAGTGTTCCTTCACCCTGTTTATGCTTGTCCCTAGTAAGCATTCACATTCAACAATTCAAGTCAAATATGACTGATCTGATACCAACATGATCCATGATATTTTCATCGATGTGACTTATTAAACAATTGTATTAAATGAGCATAAAATGAAGTGCACCATAAAGAAGGAAAAACTCAATAATGAAGAGACATATGCATCATATCTGAACACAAAAACTTGATAACAGAGTTCATCCCTGGTGAACTACATCTCCAGGTCCTGCTCTCAAATGGGTAGGCCTTTTTACTAACTCAACAAAAGGATTTGGAAAAATATTGAAGTATACCTCATTTTGGAGTTAAGCTGCTGAATCTTTTCTCAAATCAGAAAACAAACAACACCACTGAACTCATGGTGTTGAATTACCCAAAAATGACTGTCTCCACGCCTCGATCTGAGTCTGGCACTTTCAGGGCCATGATAATTTTTTTCTCCATTTGCATGCATGCAGTATGCATTAATGACTGTCCTTATGCATCATTTTCCATGCCCTGGTATGGCCTATCGCGCACCTTGGTCTGACCCCCGTGTACTGACAAAATCCAATTTTTAAATAAAAATTGGGGCAGAGTTAGCAACGAGGCCATTTGGCCTATTGGTTGGCGGATGTATATCAAGGCCCTTTGTTGGAGGAGGTTCCCAAGTCAAACCCGCGAACCTCCATTTTAATACACTGTGGGTTATATATATGTGTGTTATAGTTTGAATCTCATGGTATCTCCTGCTAACTTTGGTGATGGCGATAAGTTTGGCGAATTGTGGCTTCAACCAACCATATATGGTGAGATATATAATTTAATATGGTGGATTGGGGGTTTGCGCCAGCCAACCCCACCTTTTTTAAAACATTCGGTTGTTGGGCGTCCTTGTGATTTTTCTTGCTACCAGGTGGCATTCCATGACAAGGCCACATGGTAGCCATTCATTGGCCCACGTCACCATACTCCACATACATGCCACGTCACCTCTTCCACATCAACCTACCACATCACTTGCCGAGTGGTTGTACAGTCTACCACATGGTTGTACGGACTACCACATGACACTTTCCCATTCGTCCATGGACTTACCAAAAAATTCCAAAAACGAGTGACATGTGGCAGCCTCTGGTGCTTCCATGTCATCATGACACGTGTCACCCCTTGTGTGTGCCACGTACCCTGTATGGATGCTAACATCATCCATACTGATGTTGACGTTAGTAGTACAGATGTTGACTCATCCCTGTTGACTAGGTTAGTTTGACCAAAACTTTGACTACGAATATCTTTTGATTCGTAACTACGTTTGACGAGATGTTTACTCTGTTGGAAATCTTGTGATGTGCTCTTCAGGATGATGCCAATCTCATTGAGTTTTGAGGACTTTGAATTTTTTTCCCTTTATCTTTCTGTTGAGGCCATTCTGAGCTTCTTGAGGTGCTTCTGCAAATTCTAAGTAATCCTTAGTCTTCTATGGATCCTTTTTGGATCAGTAAATCCCAAGAAAATAAACAAGACCATGCAACCAAAAATGAGAAAAAAAATGCAAATTCATTTGGGAAAAGGCCAAGGCAACAACCTGTTCAATGTTGGAGATGTGAGGGAAATCACTTATATAGGGACTTCCCTCACAAAAGAGAAAGAATGAGGACTTTCCACAACATTCAGGAGGCTGAAACAATGAAAGACATGGGAGGAAGCATGCCAAAGATTTATCCAGCCTTGGAAAACAAGCATGTAAAGTATCAATCCCCCATGATCAAAGTGGAAGGTAAGATTAACAACCAACCCATATAAATTTTGATTGATTCTAGAGCTAGCCATAGTTACATAAATGCTAACATTGTTGAAATATATCAATTGCAAAGAAATAAGCATAAGATATCTTGGTTAGTTTAGTTAGCCACGGGGGATAAGAGAAATATCAATGAGTTGGTTAAATATTGTCAAATAGACACGAATGGACTCAACACAAAGGCAGATTTAAAAATTATACCATTGGGTTCATATGATTGTCTAATTGGCATGGATTGGTTGGAAAAACATCATGATGTCCTAGACCGTTACAACAAGATAGTCACATGTCTTGATGAGGAAGGGTAGCAAGGAAATATTCAAGGCATTCTAAGAGTTGTAGCTGTTAGAGAGATTTCAACTATGCAGTTGAAGATGAGATTCAAGAAGGGGTGTCAGATGTTTGCAACCCATATGGAGGAGGTAGCGAAAGAAAAAGTGGAAAGAATTGAAGAACAATCTGTCTTAAGGGATTTTGACTATGTTTTTAAATAAATTCTAGGATTTCCACCAAAGAGAGACATTGATTTCTCTATTGATTTGGTGACAGGAGCCACCCCAGTGTCCAAGACACCATACAAAATGGGTACACTAGAGCTAAAAGAGTTGCAGATGCATCTTGAAGAAATTTTGAAGAAGGGGTATATACACCCAAGTGTGTCACCTTGGGGAGCCCTGATTCTTCTTGTGAAGAAGAAGGATGGGACCTTAAGGTTATGTATTGAATTCAAACAACTAAACAAGGTTACAATAAAGAACAAGTATCCTTTGCAAATAATTGATGATTTCTTTGATCAACTGAAAGGTGTAAGAATGTTTTCGAAGATTGACTTGAGATCAGGTTATCATCAAGTAAGGATAAAAGAATAAGACATCAACAAGACAACATTCGGAACAAGATATGGACATTATGAATTCACGGTAGTGCCATTTGGGGTATCAAATGCCCCATTAATATTTATGTGTTTGATGAATGGAGTGTTCAAGGAGTACCTAGACAAGTTTGTAATTGTGTTCCTGGATGATATGCTCATCTATTCTAAATTAGAAGTGGAACATGAGCAACATTTAAGAATGATGTTGCAAGTTTTAAGAGAGCATAGATTGTATGCTAAGCTAAGTAAGTGCATATTTTATCAAAAAAAGATTGTTAGGAACCAAACATCAATATAGCATAGAAAAACCTCAGAAAAAGTACTCAACGCCTTGAAAAAGAGATAATTTCATATAATAAGCCTCTTTGAGGGGGCAACCTCCTTTTACCCCACTTAAATGTTC